>CM057813.1:104835073-105195073 GCA_030067965.1 Latrodectus elegans
GGATCTTCAAAAAAGTGCTGATGCCTCCCCACAGTTAAAGGTGGTATTGTTCCTAAACAAAAATAGTTCATGTTAAAGACACTTCTTACATGACATGTATAAGCAAATATGGTACAAGACACATTGTTTATTACTCATATCATTTTATTTATATAAACCAAACAATATTTTTAATCAAAAAGTCTCTAATTCTTTATTTATTTGATAACATGTTGTGACATTCATTAGGCAGTAGATAATTCACTTCTCCAAAACTCTTGTAATATTTGTTATAACACATCTCGTATTATCATTCAAAAAAATCTTTTCATTGGTAACAAGCTTATTCATCTGTAATTAGAAATTAAATCCAGAATTTTTTCATAACTTCAACATAGCTCATGTGCATGCAGAAAGCAAAATCGTCTTCTCTATCTCAAGCAATTTTAACAATCCCTTAAATCTAAGATATAGAAAGTGTTAGATTTTTATGTTGAAGAGCTAAATTTTATCATTATTATAAGCCTGATGAAAATTCTATGTGAAAAGGAAATTGCTTGAAGATTTTGATCTTTATATTAAAGTATAGATTGACTATACCGATGTATAAGCGTATATATGTATATACATAATTCAATTGACAGAACAAAATAACAAATTTAATAAATTAATATTTTAATAAATAGGACGAAATGAAAATTTAAATAATATATCAACACAGCCAAGTTTATCAGACCATGTTGACGCAATGTATGGCTTTTCTGCAATGGCCAAGAATGAATGTCTAAGATCAGCCATTGTAGCCCCAAACCATACTCACACAATGAGAAAATAGCAAAATATACATAATACCTAAATATAAATACAGAGAAAAGATCAAATACTGTCAAAGTTTTATCTTATTTGTAACTTAATAATCAGATAATAATCTTCTCTAATTCATAATTAAATTATAAGATAATTAAAATTTAATTTATCTTATTTACAAAAGAATAAAAGAAATAAATTAATTTAATGAGATAATATCCTCCCTTTATTTCCTTATTTTGTGAAAAAAATTTAATCTAATAATGCTTCAAAATATTGATTTCAAAATTATTTATCGATTTGAATACTTATTTTTCATTGAAACAGTATAGATGGCAGCACCTCATTTTAAAAAAATTAATATAATTAAAAATAACGCATCCGAACTGCTAAGAAAGTATTTTATACTCTATCACGCAGTTATCCCATAGATTTCCATACAAAAATTATTTTAATTCTTAACAATGTATCTTTCGATTTTGAATTTTCAATAACAATTCGGTTGTTCTTGAAAATTCAAAATCGAAAGATCGCTGTTGAAAAAAAAAATTTATGTATGTCGGCAGGAATTACAGAATAAATAGTATTACTTAAGTCTTCTAAAAACTCTTTTTACTTGTGATAGATATTATTCATATCAAGTTAAAATTTAGGAAAATCATCATCAGGATTTATTTTATTATTATTAATATTTCTCGCTATTTCAAGTTACTGTTTCCGTGGGAACATTTTATATATTATGGAACGGTTACTCGTGCAGCAAAGGAGAAAAAAGACACGCAATTGTGGAGTATTCTCCATAACGGATGTACATGAAAGAAATGCATGCACAATATCTACCTTCAGTTATTCAATAGCAACTGAGATATCAACTAAGACTTTCAACTCTAAGGAGCTACCACAATTTTATCAAAATTAATTTAATGTATATCAAAATACCATTTTTTTAAAATAAGATTATGATTGTGATTAAAAAAAAAAAAAAAAAAAAAAAAAAAAAAAAAAAAAAAAATTGCGGTATTTTAATGCAATATTTCGATTCTGCCAAAGCCAATTTTAATTATTTGTGACTAATATAATTATATACATAGTATAATAACAGATGATATAGTATAATAATAATATAATAACAGATGATATAGTATAATAACAGATGAATATGCTCATTACCAATGAAAAGTTTTTTTTTCTGAATGATAATACGAGATGTGTTATAACAAATATTACAAGAGTTTTGTAGAAGTGAATTATCTACTTCCTAATGAATGTTTAGAATTAAAAATAAATGTTTATAATTAAAAATAATTCAATCAGTACAAAATGATAGCTAAAAGTTATGTTATTATTGAAATACTTTAAAAAATAATTAAGTAGTTTCGTTTTTTACAAACTGTTATGATATATCATTTATGCGATGGGCTTACAGTGATTCATTCTTTTCCAATTTACAATTTGAATTTTGCTCAATGTTGAAATTGGTTTCATTAAGCCAGAAGATCATAAGCAGAAGAGCAAATTGAGCCCTTAAAGTGAAATGATAGAATTTTGTGCTCTGCCAATACAATATAAAAAAATAAAACTCACAAACGCACATTGATTTGTACGAAAGATAAGATTATCAACTATTACGTAATTGGCAACATGTAATATCCAGAAGAAAGTGTAACGTTTATTATAGTGCCTATAAATATTTCTTAATATTTACCTACCAAATACATGATAAAATAATCAAACATCATGAACGAAATATACTTTTTTCAGCTTTTATTGACAAGGAAAAATAAAATAAATCTCCATTTAAGTTCTGTATTTATAAATCAAAATATACGAATGTGACTAATATTCGTACGTTATCTACATAAATAAAATTACATTTAATTTAAAATTCCTGTATATTTTTATAAGCATAATAAATACGTATTATGTAATCGCTGCAAAAAGTAATCTCCTTTAAATTATAGTTAAATTTTCCCCCTCTCCTTTTTTTTTTTTTGGTACTTATTCTAAACATACGCATCTAACTTCATTTTTTATTGAAATTTGGGTTTTACGTATAAAATGTGTATAAATTTTGAAAGCAAAATAATATTTCATCTGATGAAATCGAAGCGAAATTTTTGCAAATAAAAATCTTAATTCCTAAATTTTGCAAAAGTCGCAAACAATAAAGCAAATTTCAATTAAATAAATTTAAAATGATGCTGCCATCTATTGGTATATGTATCAAGTAATTGCTCTTTCTGATATTTTAACACAGCAGGGACTAAATTCAATATAATATAATTTATATATAATGACTTGATAACTATAAATGTAATGATATCTAGGAAATAACTCATTAAAATTATAAGAATTTCTAATATTTTTACAATAGATTTCTTGTGTATTATTTTAATTTACAATAATTATTATTGCAATAAAAATTACAATTTACAAAAATAATGATTGTTAAATTTTAAGGGTACTAAATACTTTTTCCATAATTTTTAAGACACAATTTATGTTTTATTTTCTTTTAATTTGCAAAGTAATGTCGTTTGAATAAAAATTAAAATAAGAAATAAAATAAAATTTGCACAAACTGTATTTCACTTGCATTTTTTTACTGTCTGCAGAAATATTTTCTTGTGTTTCGTTGTTTTTGTAAATTTAATGCTATTAAGAATAAAGAATCCCACAAAACAGTTTAACTTAATAATTTCTGAAAGCAAAACGATCTAGAGATGTCCTTCATCCCAGGCTAGAAGACACTGTATCTGATTTTCCTGTAAATTAAAAATCTTTTGTTCAGATTCATAACGCACTTTTTATTTAGATTACAATAATGAATTATAAAACAGTCCTTTCTTATATTCCTGTGTGACTCGTAAATTAAGTTCCTGCCATATATTTAAGAAGAAAGAGCTTTTTACACTATTAGAGACAGCCCTGCATGTGAATATCATGTAAACAGTTTTCTTTTTTATAGATCAAAATATTTCGATCAGTAAACGCTTTTAGAAATATTTAAATAATCTTGTGTTTCACTGCATATAATTTTGCAACTATTTCAATTACTTCTAAATAGAAAATGAAACATAATATTCATTTTTTATCATACGTAAACATTTTTTATCATTTGTACGTAAACAGTTGTTAAAAAATGTTTACATCAAACAGTACGTAAACATTTTTTATCATTTAAAAAATGTTTTTTTATACCATGTTCATCAGTTTTCATCGATGATTTTAGATCATTATTAATAAATTAATTAAAATTTTGTTCGAAATCTATAGTAAATAATTCCCCGTGAACTTTAAACATACGATATATATATAGTTATATATATATATATATATTATATATATTATATATATATATATATTTATATATATATATATATATATAATATATATATATATATATATATATTTATATATATATATATATATATATATATATATATATATATATATATATATATATATATATATATAAATATATATATATATAATATATATAATATATAATATATATAATATACACATATTATATATATATTATATATATATATATATATATATATTATATATATTATATATATATATATATATATATATATATATATATATATATATATATATATATATATATATATATATATATATATATATATATATATATATATATATATAAATATATATATATATATATATATATAATATATATAAATATATATAATATATATATATATATATATATATATATATATATATATATATATATATATACTATATATATATATATAAATATATATGAACATACTATATATATATATATATATATATATATATATATATATATATATATATATATTATATATATATATATATATATATTTATATATATATATATATATATATATATATATATATATATATATATATATATATATATATATATATTATATATATATATTATATATATATATATATATATATATATATATATATATATATATATATATATATATATATATATATATATATATATATAATATATATATATATATATATATATATATATATATATATATATATATATATATATATATATATATATATATATATATATATATATATATATATATATATATATATATATATATATATATATATATATATATATATATATATATATATATATATATATATATATATATATATATATATATATATATATATATATATATATATATATATATATATATATATATATATATATATATATATATATATATATATATATATATATATATTATATATATATATATATATATATATATATATATATATATATATATATATATATATATATATATATATATATATATATATATATATATATATATATATATATATATATATATATATATATATTTCTATAAACTTTCTATCCTTGTACTATATAAAAATGCATTATAAAAAACCAATCAAACTTGTGATGATTTTTAAAATCCTTTAACTATTAAACAATGGAAAGTAAATCCTGAACAAAAAATGTGAATAAAAATATTAAGATAAAATGTTACTGTTTAATTCCTGTTGTCGTATACAAATATTTTTAAATAATTTAAAACTTTTTCTTATATGTTATTCATTTTAAAATTATTTTAATAAAAATTATGTACCTATTAACAACTTTGTAATAATTTTTTTTTTATGTATTCAATATTTAAGTAAATTGAAACAATTTAACGCACATTTTTTGCATTAAATTTACGTACGATATAAATTTTTTTAAAATGAAATACTTAATGATTATTGATTTTTTTTATTTAAAAAGTTAACATGATACTAATGATAATCTGTAGTTTAAAAAATACATGTTTCATATAAGTGATATAGGTTATATTTGACGCATTTAATATATGGAGATATAAATTGATATCGTGTCAATATTTGCATTCAGAGATAAAAGAAAAAAAATATGAATGAAATAATTTTAAGTTTCAAATTAATGCACAAAAGTAATATAAAGTTTACAAGTTTTTAAGGACTTTTCTTTTTATTGGATTTTGTTTCAAATATGCGACACCTCCCTTTCTTTCTGAATCTCACACAGTTAGAAATAAAAAATAAAAAAATTAATATTTACATTTTTTAAAAAACTTAATCTCTTGAAATGAATGTTTCGCTTATTTTCTTACATAAAAGTTAAAAATATAATATTTACAATTTAACATACTAATTTCATTTGTAATACAAGATATAATATACAAGAACTTTTTTCAAATGTGTGTAATATAAATGTTTGTAATTCTTGAGGGGAAATATCCCATTTATTTATTTCTGTTGAATTAACTAAAATTGCAAGAATTTTTAGTATTTTTCATTTGTTACACATAATAAAAATTTGTAGGGTTTTAGAACTGATATGCACTTTTTACTCTGTTTTATATAATGATAATTAGGGTATATTTTAAATGAGTGGAGACGATAAAATTTTAATTACATATTTTTGAATACATTTAGAAATAAAAAACTTAAGAACTCAAATTTGGCAAAATATAAAAATCAATATATGCGTAATACACTATAAAGGATAACACTTTGTCTTTTACTATATTTTTTGGATATTTAAACAATATGAAATGTATCACATGTTAGTTTCAGTTATGAACACATTTAACAAATATGCATTTTATGTACATATAATAAAAATATTCCATCGTATTTCATATTCAATGATTTTGAATATTTAGTATGTGTTTAAATTTAAAAGAGACTTTTTTAATTCTTAGTTCTGAAATTATATACTGTAGGAGAGACAATTATTAAATAGGAATATTTTTCGCATATTCTCAAAAATTCTTTAAAATTAATCATATTAAAATAATAGACGATTTGAATTAAATAAAATGTAAACGATGTAAAACGCGTTCACAATTCAGGAAAGATCATTTAATTTATATCTGAAATGTTATTGAGGCGATTTATTAGTGCTGCCATCTATAAGATATGTCAGAAACTAAGAATATTTACTAATACGTTTTCACTACAAGAAAGTCATTAATTCTTTTGACAGATGCTGATAACATTCCGTTTTTATACTTACAAATATTTTATTTTTATAGCAATAAATTTAAATTAAAAATGCTTAATGAGTTATTAAGTATTTAGTTTTGATATTAATCTAACCTATATAAAAGCATTTTAGCAAAGTCTTATTTAAGATTGTTAAAATCTAACACATTTAACTATCTTATCTATTAATCTGTAATTCAATTAGTTAGAAAATTTAAGCCCGCAATTTACTTTAGTTTATAGGAAAATAGAAGCAGTATTCGTAAATTTGATATTTTATAAAATATGCTATACAAGGGAAAAGGCAGAGAGAGAGGAAAAGAGAGAATAGTTATCTAATAAATGAAATATATGCGATGGAACATTGATTCATATTAACCTAAACATATTTGAATTAAAGGTATTGAATGTCAAACTTGTAGGATATTGTCTGTTTCACTGGATTTTTATCTTCTTACTTTGAATTTGTGCATAACATCTCTTAATCTAAAATTATGTATCTTGAAGTAATAGCATACGTGTTTTCTATCACACACAATATTTTACTTTCTGTTATATTTCATAGTAAAACCACATTCCCAAATCATACGTATATTGCAGTTTAAATATGTGTAGCAATATATAAATATTTCGAGACACCGATCAGAATACTTTAGTTAAGCGCACTGAAAATTATGGAGCTGGCTAGAGTTTCGTTATAAGCTCTAAATTAACAACCACCGAATAGTTTTAACTCACCTCCTGTAATTGTCATCGTAGCAAACCTGTACTCGGCATCCGTTGTGCCAGCATCGCTGTGTGCTGTTACAAGGAGATCGTGCCATTTCGCTGGGCTGAGGTCTGCTATCAAGAGCACTTCTTGGTCTATCAACACATGATTCGAAACGAGGATCCATTCCGTTTGGCCCTGAGGTTTGTACTGGATAACTAAATGTGAAATGGGACATCCGTCGTCTATCCACTTCCTTAAGAATAATTCAACAAACGTTATATTGCTGCGCAGAAAGTCAGATTTTTCAGGAGCAACAGGAGCTGTAAGAACATTTAGGGAACGTTTATCATATTGTAAGCAGAATCCTAAAGCAAACAAACGTAAGTAATAATTACAAAAAAACAGCAATCACATTTTTTTTTTCTTTTTAAAAAGCAACATTGTAGAAATACATGGAATGATTTTTTGACAATAAATATGAAAACGTTGTCTTTTATAATTCTTGTTTCAGCATTCATTGCTCAATCAATGTAGAAAGATTACAATCAATGTAATTCGTGATTTGCAATGTTTAATATTATCCCAAGGTCCTTGATATGAAAAAAAGGGACACATATCTTATTATTTACTTTAAAAAGGAACTAGTTTTTTTTTTTTTCTTTTAAATTTTGCAATGTGTGATATTGCAAAATAGAAGTCGGTGAAAATTATATTATCAAGACGTTCTGATATTCTTTATAGAAGATTTTTGAAAGTTACAGAAGTTTTTATAAAATCTTTCTCAACTTGTTACTGTCAAGATTGCTGAACAATTAAAACACGTAAAATATAGAAATCTAATATTAATCATTTGTGATGGTTAAATGGGAAAAGTTTATTTGCTTTTTCTTTTCTGACTACTTTTATACGGTAAACAAGCATAGATTAATTTTGTTAACAGTATTATATAATGGAATGTTATTCTTCATCATCTAGTGAAACTTAAAAATGAACTTCTAAACATGATTATTTATTGAAATTATTATTTAAACAAATTTTAAAAAAATGTAAGTATAGAAATATATTATTTTGAATGATAATGAAAATAAGCTATTGAAAAAAATAAGTGTTTACAAAATTGAATGCAAAATGTAGAGAAAAAAATATTTTAAATAACAGATAAAAATTTAATTCTTTGACAGTAAAAATACTAAAATTAAATCAATACCATTATATACGTTTAATATGTCATTTAAATTATTTAATAGTTATCACTTAAACTTAATTTGTAAATGATAATTTATAATATTAATTATCATTAAATACATTTTAAATTATCATTTAAACAGATTATTTCTGATAAAATATTTTATAATTATTATTTAATTTTGCTGGCCAACGCAAAGTCACAGTTCATTGCAGAAAATTAAAGAAAAGGTATGAATAAAAATATCGCTTCTGTTTTCTAAAATGTAAGCATATAAGTTAGAACAGCAAACGTTGACCAATTGATATTAATCATTATAAATACGAAAATATTTCAAAGAAATTTTCAAAAGCATATTTCGGAAGCACATATTTTTTCAATTTTTGATAGTTATTTTCTTATTTCTCATGCATTTTACAAATAAAATTATATTTTTTCTTTAAACGATGTACCATTTATATTACAAAATATATATTTGGCTTAGCATAATAGAAAATTATCATGTTAATATAATAAAATTGAAAAAGTTTGTTCAATAATACAACGATTAAACAAATGTTTAGTAAAAAAGCAGTAAAACGCCCTGCAATTTAGTACATTCAATATAATAAGATAATCTAAATCACAAAATCAATTTTAATCCTACTCCCGTCTTCGGCATCTCTGCCATAAATCGACAAGCAGCCCAATAATAAGATACACAAGTATGGAAACAAGAGTAAAATCCTTCAGTAGCCTCAAAAGATTTGTCAGTCATAAACATTAAGAGTTCAGGGCAGTTTTTGAGTTTAGCGGCATCCATATCATCATGATTGCACAATGAACAACAAGCAAAGTCCATTACACCTATTCGATGCAGATGTCTTTGCAGATAGTCATGACCAGTTGTCACCCGGAAACAAGCTACACCAACATGGTAAGGAGCCAGGAATTTTATTGTTCTCATCTAGTAGAGTTTTCCATTGCCTGTCCATAGCCGCGTCAACATATAAGGAAACTCTGTCATCCTTTATTTTATTGAGGATTCCACTTTTCATTGTTACACCATTCTAAATATTTCAAACATTTTTTTAATAACCATGATTAAAACATGAATATTTTTCTTCATAAATTTGAATAAAAAGAAAAATTATATTACTGAAAAGATATATGATTTTTCAGAAACATATATTTCTGAAAAGGAACATTCAAATTCCATTCTTAAAGAACATATTAATAAAATTAAATCATAACTCAGCATCTATTATTGATTAGCTTAAGGAAAGTCTATGCCTCTCTTTGGCTTATAAATTTCCCATTTATAAAAATTGAATCTAAATATTTTCATAAAACTTTTGTAATAATGTTATATTTTTGGGATACTGGAATATAAATTGTTTTAATTTACTGACCTCTGCCTTTTGTTACAACTTGCTGCATTTCGCTTGGTTCTCCATGACCAACGCTGTTGTATGCAGTTAGTACTATTTGATATGATGTGCCGCATTGTAAGTTTTCCAGATTGAAATTCGTTCTAGAAGTTGGAAGCCTAGATTCGTGCCATTGGCCCGAGCTGCCTTTATATGTCAAAATAAATCCTGCAAAATAAATATTCATCTATGTTTAAAATTTATGTACATTTAAAATAATTTTTAAATTAATAATCAAATAATACAAATTGATGCTTCATATGTGAGTTATTCACTCATTCATTTATTAATATTTATCTTCATCTCATTATTTGCGTATTAAATATTTTTATTACAGTTGCGGTTTTTTTTCATTTAATTTATTTTTTAATTAAATTTACATTTTTTTTCAAAATCACAATAATTTACTTCAAATTCCAGCAATGGAAAATTATGAAAATGAATTAATTTAAAACTTTAATCTCACCGGTTTATTTAATTGTTCATAGGTTTATATTTAGGTTGTTTGAAAAATGCTTTTCAAATTAAAAATAAAGATATCTTTTATTGTGCTTAGATTCATATGTGATGTGAAGAAAAACATTTATGTTCGAAATGCTGAGTGCTGCCATCTATTTGAAGTTTATGCTTAAAACAAAAACATTTTGAAACTACACACACACATCTACTAAAAAAAATAATAAATACTTAATCGTTGCTATCTTTGGGAATTATTGTAAACATTCCGACAAATTTCCTTTTATTAATATAAAACATATTGACAATTAGAAATATTAAATTCCTTTGTTCGCACCATATACTTTTAAGTAAATTAAGCTTATAAAAGTGAAATATTTTACCAGTTATTGGTCTTTCACTTGTAGATTTTGCCTCCCAACTTAACGAAATGGAAGTGGCTGATGTTTCTAAAACTTTCAAAATAGGAGCATTTGGAGGATCTGCAGAGAAATTTAATGCATTTGATAAAAATTGTTAGTAAATGGACTTATAAATGGAAAAAAATTTATTGTTTAAAATTTAAGTTAGTGTGAAATTCTGTCCGAAAGTAACATTTTCGAAAAGTAATTACGATATTTTCATATTTGTAGAATATTTGTATTTATTCATTTAAAAATTATAAGTTGAAATAAACAGGTAAAAATTTAAAGGATCTTTTACTTATATCCAATTCAAGTTAATGAGATTTTATATTTACAAAAAAATTATTATCATTGAAATTATATTGGTGCAGTTTATTAATAATTTGATTAGTTATTTTAAGTAAAAATAATCGTAAATTATATATTTGATGTAATAGGTAGAATAAATTCAATAAAGTTAATATAAGGATAAAATTAAATTAAGATAAAATAAAATTAATTATAATGTTTAGATTTCTAGACCACATGCGGCAGAATTGTTAGATGCTCAGTTGAATATAATATTTAAATAACATCAATTTTCGAAATGAAACAAAATATTTCAAATGAGGATTTGTATTTGAATGATTGAAAATATTTAATCCTAAATTACTACAAATGCCACCAAGAATTTACTAACAAAGCTGCCTTATGTTTGAATAATTAATTTCTAAGTTACCATACTTTAATTTAAATAGTCAATGAATTAATGTGGGACTACATCAGAATACATTGGACATTTTTCTTATATAAATCTCAAATTCATTCAATAGAACTGTTTAATGCAATAAATCCAAATTTTATTTAAAATTGTATTTCCTACAGGAAATGTTTTATAGTTGTCAAATAAAGAAGGAAAATTATTGTTTAGATTTTCTCATAAAATTTTCCTTTCACAGTATTATGTGATATATTGTCTGTACAACATAATTTATTAAAATAAAATTATAAATTAGTTGAAAGATTTGAATTTTTGAATAATTAATACTTAATTATTCAAAAAATCGAATCTTTCAACTAATAACTGAATAATCAAATAACTGAATAATCTTTCAACTAAATAATCTTTCAACTGAATAATCAAATAACAGATTATATTTTAATTTACTGTATATTAATACATTTAATAAATAATTTTTAAAAATGTTTATATCATTTTTATCATTTCAAATAAAATTTAAACTAGATTTAAAATAAATTTTTGGCTAATGCAATTTTATTCTTCATTTTCATTGCTATCATAAGCAAGACTTTTGGAAATTTTTTCTTGTAACTCAGATTGTGTAAATTTGCAGTTTCCTTATATACTGTCTTGTTTTTTATTAGTCCCTCAACACATAAATATATTTTGATTCTTTCTTCTTATATTTTTTATTAAAATTTTTTAAAAACTTTTCATTTAACTCAAAATCAGAGAAAATTTAAAGTTATCAATTTACCATGGTAAAAGAAAATAAGTATCTTCAGTACATATATATTCATATGCAAAAAGAAAATACATTTTTATGAAAAACAACACAGTTAACACAGATTTTAAATTTCATTCTGCTTAAGTAAAATGTGCAATATAAGTTTAATGAACCAAATTACCATTATATTTCATGTTAAAAAATATTAGAATTTTTTTCGTCTTCATATATTTTTAATTTCTTACTTTGATCACTCGGGAATCTTACGTAGAGATGGTACGAAAATTAATGTTTATATGAAACAAGTAAAATCCGCATAATTTATCAATTTTAATATTCGAAATTAACAATCTTATTTATGTTTGAAAATAGGAAAAGAATAATGCTCTCTAATATATACAAATTAATACTTATTTGCGATGCAGCAAACATATTGCATACATTTATCTTATTCTCTACTTAATTTACAATGTCCTCCCCCCATTTAAAATTTAATTAGATTTATCACAACAAGAGGAGAATGTGTGTATGATTTCTCAATTTTTTTTTACATTAGGGCTCCCCATGAGTACGCCATTTTTCCTTGAAAGAAACCCATTTTAAGAGAGTTAAAGGAACACCAATGTCCGAACCAAGATTCAAACCTGCAAACTACTGCTTTTAATTTAAGGATGCTAACCACTCAGTCATCAGTTGAGATCACTTATTGATTAAATGATTTATTATAATTCATTGGATATTCTTTTAAAATTTATATAGAGTAATTTAAATGAGAATTTTTTTATTTATTATTTTTATAGCACCGAGATTTTTTAAATAATAATTTAAAAAAAAGAAAATTTTAAAATAACTAACAAAATAAAAATTTTAAATTATTATTTTGCCTTAAATATTTTTACGCAAAAAATATTTGCTTTTAAATAAGAGAAGTCTAATGAATAAAAAAAATGCTCATTGAAATTTCAAACAAAGATCAGGCGATAAATGTCCAGTAATTCCTCCCTCAAATATTATCTCATGAAATTAAAGAAGTAGTATAAACACCGATAAGAGAATATCTGTTAATTCTTCAGAATAATAAAAACCATCGATTAATTTTTTAAGGTTATCTTTTAGAGTTTTCATATTTTATAAACAAAGGTAAAATTATGAGATTTTTTCGAGAAAAAAATTAAACTCGCCCAAAGAAAAACATATTTAAAAAATAAACAGTTCTTATTATATTACGTTGAAAAACTTAAGTGAGAATAAAAACTGGCAAAGATATATTTTTTATAATTACTTTTACTGACTCGTAAACTGATTTACGGAATATTATAATTTAAAAATCTTAAAATAAATTAGAGTAATGGTTCATACTTCTTAAAAAGAATTTAAAAAAGCAAAAGTAATAGAATCTCAGAAAAAAAATAATCTTGAAAGTAAAGCAAGGAAGACAAATTTTATTTTTCTAAGTTTTAATTCCATGAAAGAAAACTCTTAAGCTTCTTATTAATATATATATATATATATTTATATGGCATATTCTAATTAATTAAATGACAATGTAACCCAAAAAATTGGGAATCATTTTATTTAAAATTTTTTGATGATTTTCAAAATAGTTAATCTAGCTTAATTTAATTAGGTTTATATACCATGACATAGATTAATTTTTTGGCATGCATACCTTCGTTGGAATGCGATGCTTCTGTTGATATGTCATATTAAAATTTCCCATTTTTTAACGTTAAATCTTGAGATTTAAACGCTTTAAAGGATCTGGTGCCTTTGAAAATAATAAAAAGCTACAAATGACATCAAAAGAAGAGAATAAACTGAAATAATTATTACTCAAGCAAAAATGTTAGAGGAATTTCTTTGAATATGCTGATACCTAAATATAAATGTGCCCATGCTGTAAAAAATATTCTCTGCTTATAATAGATTAGCATTACGACTTATAATGTAATAGTAATTAGTGTGATAGAAAGTATCGATTACTATATTTAGTTGTTTTTTTGTTCCTTCAATATTAAGTTTGTATCGGTAAGCCCATACTGCTTCATTAATCGAAATGAGTTGCTAAATTTTGATTCTTTGATTATAATTAGAATGCAATGTTTTTCTTGCAGGCGATTTACGATATCTGCGACAGTAAAAAAAAAAAAAAAAGTTATATAAATGTTTGTAAATTTTGATTTTTTATGAAGGAAAAACATGAAAGTATTCAATTTTAAACAGTGTGAAATTATGGGAGACGTTTTGTTTTACCTAAATGGATGAATCGTCATTGATAGTTTATTTATTTATTTTCTAAAAAATTAAAACCGATGCCATTTCTATTTCCTTTTATCTTACCGAGTATTTTATAAGGCTTCATATATTTATAATATTAAATTCAACTATTGAATCACAATAGATTTACAATTTAATGTATTTTATAATTGTAAATAAATAATCTAACTATATTGTGTTAAATTTTATTTTCACCTAACTTTACTTAAAATTCTACAGTAAAAGAGAGACACGGGGCCTTATTAGAATAACATGATTAATATCTTTCAATTCATGCCATTTTTTTAAATTTTAATTTTAGTCGAAAGACTTGGAGTATTGTTTGCATGGTTTGATTATAATTTATTGATCCACAATTAATTTGGAACAAACTCATTTTAACTGAGAAGTTCATAGTGTATTCAAAGTTTTCTTTTTATATATATGGGCTGAAAGTCCTTATAAATGGTAGAATTAGTACAGGAAACGTAGTTATAAATAGTGAAATCAATGCATGAAAGCATTTAAAATATTACGTATCAAAATAATGCATTGCTACAAATGTGATATAAAAAGAATAATCAAATTCAACTTATAATATTAAAAAAAGCTTTGCAAGAATCTACTAAACATAATTTTTAATATTTCAACGCAATCATACATTTTTAACTTAAACTTTTATATTTTCATATAGTGATAAGGAAACGAATATGAAAAGGAAAGAAATTCAGAATATTTAATGAAATTTTGTGATTTAGGATTGATGAATTTTTTTAAATTAAAATAACTATATATAAGTAATTTTTACCATCAAATTCGCTGAGGTTCATTTAATGTTTTTCTTGAAATGAAAAAAAAGAGAAAATGCTATTATATATCCTATAAAAGATTAATAGAATCTTTTCATACGGAACCGGAGGATAAATATCTATTTATATCACATAAAAAAAGCCTAAGGTCACGAACATTAGCATTATTTTTTAGTGCTTAAATCAAGAAATACTATTAAAAAACTTAAAATTGCATTTTTAATGGACTTTATTTTTGAGAGGTTTAATTAATTCCTTCTCTTTCATAAAATCTGTACATTTATTCTTTTGGAAGGCACACGCATTATTTTTTCTTCTATTTTTTCCAGTACTTTTATTTATTTAATTATTTTTTTGCAGTATTATGTCAAATCAAAATAAAAATCATTTTTGAATGAAATTCTAGGCGACAAAACACAGAATACAAATGAAAATAAACTAATAGCTATTAGTTTTACTACCTTTACCTTTGCATGAATAAATCCTTTGAGCATTTTTACAGAAAAAATGTAACATTTCACCGAATACCTTAATTATTTTTCTTGCAGAAATAGTATATTTTAAAGGTGTGTTGATAAAAGGATTCTATTATGAATACACACACACAAACACACACAGGTATCATTTAATAATTTTATCATCAACACGGACAAATGGAATAGAACTCCTGATTTTGAAAAAAATGAAAAATTCTCACTTCCAAAATAAAAACATGCCAAGTCTTAAGAATGATTAGTTTGAATTTGTAGTTACAAAAATTTTCTTATTGACAATTATATATTTTTTGCTTTTTAATTCAGACTTAGATGCAAATTTCCCTTGCTTTTTTATTGCAGTTTGCTATTTTTAATATCTTATATGAATTTTGGTGTATTTAAAGACATGTAGCTGGAATATAAATTCCTATTATTTCATTCAATATTTTTTATTACTTTATTTTGCTTAAAGTTACACAGTTGGAATAATGACTACGTTACACTTTAATAATAACTCAAAATTTTACATTAGTTGATAACATGAGTTTTAACCTAAAATAATAAGGCAATCCAGCTAATGCGCAAAAAAAGAGAAATACTTTTCTTCTTGGATGAAAATATATAAAGTTGAACTAAAATGTTATACTTGATAAAAAGAAAATAAAATCTGGCATTTTTTAAACATTTGAATGTTAGAAATGTTATACCTAATGCAAAAGCAAGAAACATTTGAAAATTTCTTACACAATTTGAAAAATAATTTAAAATTCATACTTAACAGAAGAATTCGTTTTAAATAAAGTTATTTGCCTTTTAACAATCACTATGATTTTACAAAAAGTTTTGTATTTTTTTTAGTTCTTTTTTTACAGATTTTTTTATTATTTTGGATAGATTTTATTCTAAATACATTGAAATATTTAAAAATTCTGTAATTAAAGCCTTTTAAACAAATCAGAATAGTATTATTTTACAGCATTCTTTTACTGATTTCAATTCTATATTCCTCAATAATTGATTTGAAAAATAGGTGAAATCTAATTAGCATTATTAATATCTCATCAAAGAGTATTTCTAAATAAATTTGTTTTATTTAAATAGAACAATATAAAGTCTTGTAATTAAAAGAAAATATGCAATCATTTATGAATAGGGCCGTATGCAAATCATATCAATTCGGCTTTATTCAATGTTTGCAAAATATTGCTTAATTTTTGTAATATTTATCAAAAAACACATGAGTACATTTAATATAGCATTGCTTTATTTCTCCAAATTATTACATCAGAAATCATTATTTAGAAAAATAAACATTGTTATATTAAAAGATTGAGTGTTGTAATAATACAAAAATGCAAAAAAAAACGTTGCTATATATAATAAATAAATGAATGTTTCAATAGTCTTGAATAAAATAACACTGCTTTTATGATATAGTATTTTTCTTAATGTTTGTTTCCAAAATTATTTAGAGTAAATGGTGTTTTATTATGCATTAGAGTGTTTAAGCCATCTTTGGAAAACTATGCAAATTATGACATGCTTACTTTTGCGTTTTTCAATTCTAATGAGCAAGTCTTGATTTATGAAAGAACACGGTAAAACTTTTTCGGTTTGAAAAATGATTAACATGACAAAACCTTCTCTGTTCAATACGTTTACTATATCTTGGAGAGAAAATATTGTTAAATATGTATGTTTTAAATAGTACAGAGAGAATAGTAAATTTGGCAAACAATAAGATGTTTGTTAAGATCTATTGTTTCACATTTTCGTTATAATCACTTAGATGGAAGTTATATTAATATGAATTCTTTTTGGATAAATAACTTTTTCATGATTTTACTTAAACTCTTAACATATGACTGCATTTCTCTTAAAAATATTCACAGTAAAGGATTTTGAATGAAACAATCTTTTTTCTTTCCTAATATTTAACAACCCAGACACAGGTTTGGAAGAATATTCCCCAAATATCCCCAAATATCTATCAATCTATCTATGTATATCTATCTATCTATCTATACTTATTCACATACTTATAATATGTACTTATAATATCACATACCTATATTATTCTCATACTTATAACATTTATCTATCTATACTTATTCACATACTATAATCACATACTTATTCTCTTAAACAATTTATTGTAAACTTTTATTTCACAGATTAAAGTCATGTAAGCCATCTAAAACCCCATACTCTTTTATTGTCTTGTGATATTTTGTACAATTAGTAAAAAAAAAATATTTATTAAATATTTAATTGAATCAGTCAGTTGAAATGGTAGTTAGTATATAATACTATGTTATTTCTTTTACATTATATTTCTTCTTAAAATAAGTAGTTATTCAATTAAATACATCAACAAAAATTATCAAACTCTTCAATTTTGTATCCAAGTGCTTACCATTAGTTTAAAAAACGAAAGTATATTTTTACATATAACTTTAATAATATATGCATGTAAAAGTTTCATGTAAAAGATGCATTTCTAAGCAAATGCTTAAAATAACTCACAGTTAACAGCAAAATTTCTGACTTTTATTTTGAAAAATGATTAATGAATAGAATAATATTTTATTTACTAAGAGAATGCTAATGAACCTAAAATTTTCTTAGATAATAAATTACTTTGTTTACTTTTCAATCTTTTTTGTAAAAGTTATTTAAAAGAGAAAGTAATCATTCTTTGCTTATGTATCTGAAACATTGTAAAAGATTTTTTAGAAATATTTTGTCTTATTCATCAATGTTTAAAATAAGAGTTATTATGATGAATTTTTACCCAACAGTAAAGTTTTTCACCAAGAAAGATTATATAATTATAATATTTTTTAAATAAATTTATATTTATAAACTAAAGTAGGAAAAGTTTGATTATTTTACATAAATCAATATTTTTATATATAAATAACTGAAATCTATTTAGTAATGCAATAAAAGATATATTTTAAATTAACTTTATACATACATTCTTTTCTTAAATAATTAAATTCTTTTTCTGTTTGTGTAAGACTTTAAAATGCTTTTTAAGACAATAATACCTATGAGTTTTTAAAGAAAGGAAAATACAAATATATACAAGTAAATTATATACATTTCAACCAAATTATCAGATGTATAAAATAATCACTTAAATAAATAATATTAAACTTTTATTTACAATTAATTTATGAACTTATTTTTATGGTTTCTATAATAATTTCTGATTTAATTTATATACGTAAAACTGGTCATTTTATTTGGTAAATGTCTAATATATTATATAAACGTAAGCACAAAAATATTAGAAATTCCATAAATTGAATCGTTAAACATTTTACTCTTTCATTCGTATTCTAATTCATGATCAGAAAATAAAAAAGTAAACCAGTTTACATGACTTGTCATTTAGTAAAATATTGGGTATCTTTACATTGCACTTTTATTTATTTTGAAGATAGAAATATTTATATTATCTCTTGACAAAAGGTTAGTTGAATATGTTTTAATTTGCCATATTGTTTTATTGTTGCTAAGCATTTTATATCGTAAAACATATTCACATCGAAATTTAAAAATATAGATAAATATACCATTGTATTTCTTAAATAATTTATTAACATTACAAAATAAATTATACAAGTTTCATTTTATATAGAGAAATTGTCTGATGAAATTGTTTTAATCAATTATACTCCTTTTTATGAATACTGAAGTTAATAAGAACAATATTTTGAGGCATTTTACTCCAAACTATTGTGTTTTAATTCAATATATGAAATTCTTATAAATTAATTAATATTTGAGTTCGGTTGTTGATACTTATTTTTACTAGAAGAAAAATTATTTTTTACATTTATTTTATATTGCCCTAAACTATTTTTAAACAACGTGAATGTTGCTCTCTGTCGCCAAATAGGTATAAAATAAAATTCCCCAACTTTCTTTGTTATTCATTTGAAAGGAAATCTCTAGAGTAAGCAAACGTTTTGAACTGCTGAAAAGATTTTATATCTTTTTAAATCTATTACTTTATATTTCAGCTTATATTATTGAAATAAATTGACCTTATATTATTTCAGCTTATATTATTGACTTTCCTGTTCATATTACTTATTATATACAATCTAAACACTTCGATAATTATCAATGATTCTTAATGTAGATTTTCTGAAATATTACTATTATATTACTATTTATTTAAGATCGTAATATAGTTTAACGCTAAATACCTGCATTTATCTATTATTGTAATTATGTGCAATAATAATTACACTTTTTAAGCGATTGGTGAAGTTGTGAGATTTTTGCAATATTTTTCCGACTTAGCACTTTATGTCTATATCTTGATGTAATATTTATTCAGTTAAAATTATTAAGTTAACCATAGAATAAAAATTAAGATGACTGATTTCTATAATTTTTTTTTCATTGATAATTTTCAATCATTAAAGGAATATAAATAAAAGTGATTTTACATATAGTTTTAATACTATTTCAGCTTTGTATTTCTGCGTGAATGCCAATGAATTTTCAGAAATCGGTATTTTAAGTTTTATTATCAACTTGATAAATGTGGGCTAACCATATTACACGAAAAAATTGAAATGTATATTTCTTTTAATATAATGTAATCAAATTCTTCACAAATATTCTTATGAAAAAAAAAAATAATGCCTAAAGAATTCACTGCATGTATTTAAGCTTACAAATTTATTGAAAAATTCCTAGAATTATAATAATTTTCGTTTAATATTTATCGTAATTGTGTCATTACGATAAATACCAAACGAAAATTATTTTTCTAAGTTGAATTATTACCAATATTTTACCCATATTATATTAATAAGACATTTATTTTAGTTGCAAAGAATTTTCGTATTAAATAGGTGCATTAAGTATAACTGAACTAAAATGCTTGAAGTTTATCAGCTTTAAATAAATAAGTAAAATGTTTGACACATTTTGATTTAAATTATTTGTAAACTAAGCGGATTTGTAAGAATTCATGTAAATTATCAAAATATTTACTGTAGTAAAGTTATACTTTCCCATACACAGTTTAAACACATTTAATGAGATATATGAATAATTCATTGTAGTAAAGTATTACATTTTATAATATTCTTAACACATTTAAGGGAATATGTGAACTATAATATTCACTTGATTAATATTAAAAGTTTTTTCATTTTGGTAAATGCTTCGTAAAATTAAATGTGTTTTCTGTATAACTATATGAATTCCTTTCATAAAATTAAAAAAAAAATATTATAATATATAAATATGCTTAAATTTGACATAATGAAACATATTTATGTACATATTATTAAATGAAATTTCATTTAATGCATTTTTATAGAGTTTGCAGAGTTTAGTATAAATTACATAAAATAAAAAAAATATCGAAGATTTTCTATATTTAAAATCGTAAAATTTATATACCTAAAAATATCTTACAAAACCAAATATTCATTTTAATATATTTTAACTTGTCATCCAACATTCCGCTTACCATAAATGGGAAATTAATATTACTAAAATGAAATTGCTTATGAATAAAGAAAAATAAATTGCGAAATAAATTAATTATACTTATAGTTACTAGATGAAAAGAAATACAAATTTAATATAGAAACTTACAAAATCAAATATTTGGAGATTGAGAGAAAATTGCGCAATTAAATATAAATTGAATGTGTAGTTTATTAATATTAAAAAGTAAATTTACAAAGGAATTTTCTGTTGAGAAAACTGATTATATTTAAAAATTAATTTTTAGTGAGATTCTGGTATTTTATACCTACTTTTTTTCCTAATTAAGAATAAAATGAAAAGCAAATGCGTTGAATGTTTTAAATAATGAAAAGAAGAGAACGAAAATATGTAATATTAAAATTTTGAAGAAATGGAAGAAAAATGCTTTAACTGAATTATGCATAATTTAATAGCATGTTTTCTTAATTCATTTCCCTGCATATTTTAAATGATTAGCTATTAAGAAAGAATATTTTCTTATAATTGATGCAATGTACACATTAATGCATAAAAATATACTTATTTAACATTAATATATAATATATCGCACAGACGTTATTCCAACATATTTTTTTTTAAATTATTACTTGTAACAAAAATTTGTTCACTTAATTAATATTAGAAATTTGAATTGAAATGTGTATTTCATTATATTTCCCGCTGTAAATTATTACGTAATATAAAATTTAACATTTTCATTCTTATCATTTTTACTTACATTTCGTTTCCTTTTAATATTTTATGTTTAAAAATCAGTCTATTGACCCCGGTTTATATCGGTCTGTACGATATGTATAGAATCGGTCTATATCAGAGTCTGTAGGATATATATTTGTCAGAAATATAAGTTTTTTACAATATTTTCAACGATAATTTTCTGAAATTTTGAAAGAAAATATTTTGATTTTGAATTGAACAATTCTTACTTAAAGCTTTAAAAAATGAAGCAATTACTTGGATAGTTTCTTTACCTCTTTAATTTGAATGCATCATTTAATATTATCATGCATGTAATAGTGAATACATTTGATTTAGTTATCTATGATGACTTTGTTGAAGTTAAACTTATTAATTAAAAAATTATTTACTGCTATTTAAATTTCTTGCTTATTTGAGGAAATTTGACAATAAATTCAATCTAAAAATATAACTTCGAGTAGTAGAATATACAGTATAACACAAACACACAAGTCTATATATACATGTTATACTACACATATTATTTTATACACAAGGACAATATTTTTATCTTCTGGGAAAACTTCGAATATATAATTTTATTACATATGAAATTTATTGTATTATATTTTATTATAAATATCAGAATTTTACTTTATAATGATATCCTTGAAATATGCTGCTTTTACCAACTTTCAGGATAATATTTATAAAATTTTCTAAGGCATAACTTGCAAATTCAAATAAAAATTTATACTTGAAATATATTTTATGATTAGGTAAAGAATTATTTGCATTTACAAGATTGGAACAGAAATATTTACTTTGATCTTAAACAACCTAATGGAAAAAATGACATTCATTTCTCACACAATAAGAATGAATTTATTTATATTCATTAAGAGTGAAACTTTAAAGATTTATATTTGGCATTTAAATGATTAAAATTTCAAACTGAATGACAGTTTAAACAATTCATTTCAAGTAGAAAATCATTAATTTGTAAGAAAAGGGAAAATGTATGCTTTATAAATAGATTTAATTAAGGAAATTGCACTTTCACGATGATAAATTATACTTATTTAAATAAATGGATAATTTTAAAAATGGATTTACTGCTAATCATAATTAAAAATAATAGCATCGATATTTTAAATGAGCTCTCGTTTACTGTTCTAGTTGAAGTGACTTGTATTAAACATTTTTCAAGAAAAGTTTAATCATTTTTATTTATATTAATAGCTATTGATTGAAATTTGCTGAAGAGTAGGATTATGAACTGTTATGTAATATTGAGGTAATGAAGAATGTGTAAAATGTATCATTTGTGAAAATATTACATTCCATCAGAAATTAGGAACTGTAATATATCATTGAAATGTGACCACGTATTCTATAAATAAGTTTTCTGTAAGTAGTTCAAGTGCGTTTTCAATATAAAATTTGGAAATTATTCAATATTTAGTTTCCTATAAATAAATAGAGTATGTCTTATTTTTCTTTGATTCAAGTAAATGCTTTCACATTAAGTTTACCATTTAATAATCAAAGATTGTTTCCTATGTGGTCCAAAAAACAATATTTATTTTTCACTATTACTATTTATTGGATAAAAATTTTAATCTTAAGCATTTAGTTTAAATTTAAATAATTTTGCAGTTGGCAGAATTGTAATATTTTTTAAAACAATGAAAAGAGAAAAAAAAATTTGTCATAATGTTTGGAAAATTTACTTGAGTAATGCATTAAAACATGAAACTTATGAAAGTTTACATTAAAAGAAGAAAATACCTTATGATTTTTTCAAATAAATATCAAAAATGTTCTGCAAATTGACTCTTGCAGAGAAAATTTAGTTACTGATAATGAATGATTATACAATCTACAAATTTAAACAGAATATTGTAAAAAATTAATAAAATTAAATAAATTAATAAATTGAATAATACTGTTTTTTGTACCGAAAACAATTAAAGAAAGTAAGGCTTTAGTTTGATTTGCTTTTTATTTAAATTTAATCAAATATGTTTCATATCTATTTCCACTATATGCATAATAGATGCATGTATATGTAACATGTTCGTATGTTATTATTAAAATAAATTTGCTATAAAACACTTAGTTGGGAATACATTTTAATTTCAGCTTGACATTTCGTAAAAAAATTTCCTTAAAGCAATTTTCATTTACATTACGTTCTCAAATTTTAAATCCGTATAAACCAATATATATAACTCCAAACACTAACTACAAATGTTACTATTTAAGAGTTCGACACAAAATAACCTTTTCAAAATAGATAAATATTTTATTTGAAGACAATTCTTATATTATGAAATATATACAAGGGTTAGATTTAATTTTATAAAGCATTTATTTCTAATCCACAAATTGTGTTTTTTGCAAAAATGTAAGGTATTAATTATAAGAAACACATTGATAAATGGCTGACAGGTTTTTCAATATTAGTTTTCACCACTAATAAATAAAATGCCCTATCAAATGATAAGGAAAAAGGATTATCGAAATATCATTTTTAAATTGATGTATTACTGAAAAGCTTTGTTGAATTTTAGTTTATCACATTTCAAATAATTTATAGTATGGAAAATTATATGATCATTTCAATCTACAAATTTGTTGTGTTTCGATTTGAAATGAACGCTGCGACACTGAATGAATCTCTTCTTTTGATTTTTTAAATTTCTGTTCGAAGCTGCAAGTGACATGACGCCATGCTTCTAAAAAATGCATTTAATCAATTGTTGCAGTCATAAGCATTTTATAACATTTTTTTTATAAAAATGGTTCATTAGTTATAATTAATATAAATCTTGTACGTTTGCCTAAACTTCTCTAAAATATAAATAAATATCTAGAATTATATTTAGGAAAAGAGATAAAAGAAGTATTTTAGTTAAAACTTAAATTTTACTTATAATTTTATTTTTAAATTGGATATTACTTGTTTAGATTTATTTTTTTGAAAAATAAAGCAATTTGTTTTTTTCACAAACAGGAAAAGTTATTTTTAATTTATTCACAGTCCTTTAAGCGCCCCTAAAGTAAAGTGAATAAATTTAGTTTATTTTACTTTTTCATATACAGACTTTGAAAAATCAAATATAGATAATTTTTAACTTTCGTATAATTAAAATCAAAGCGTAAAGAGGCATAAAGAAAATGAAAAAAGGATATATTCATGTATATAAATTCATACCTATTGTGGAAGTCTTAACAATGACTTCTTCAGATGGAGGACCAGCGCCTTGAGTATTAAAAGCTTGTACAACTATACTGTACTGAGTTCCTCTTTTT
Organism: Latrodectus elegans; assembly: GCA_030067965.1. Lineage (NCBI taxonomy): Eukaryota > Metazoa > Arthropoda > Arachnida > Araneae > Theridiidae > Latrodectus > Latrodectus elegans. Next base: position 104,860,607 of record CM057813.1, read on the forward strand.
AATCCGACCAGCGTGTAGTTAGCATCAGATGAACCTTGCTTACTATTCACTGTTTTGTAGACGTAGGGTCCTCCACCGGGTAATTCTCGGTATCCAACATAGTAACCATCAACGTAACTGACTTGTTCCATGAAAGATGGCTGCTGCTATGATAATGAATAAAAAAATAAAGGCAGTAAAAACTGAATATGATGAATAAATTGTCTGATTTTTTTTTTAATTTAAGAATAAAAAAGTAAAACTCAATTATTATGCTGAATTATTTATCTATGATGATGATTGGTGTATTTATTGTTTTATTAAGAACACTTCTGTGATATAGTGTCAAAAAAGTTAGGCAAAATGTAAATTGCGTTTCATTTATATTAAGATCAAGTTGAGATTCATCGAATATTTTGGATGATTTCTAGAAAAAGCTATTTATAGGACTTATGGGTAAGGTGTAAATCTGTCAAACAAGATTGCTAATTTTTCATCTATATGCAAAATCACTTGAAAACATTTAAATATTTATAAATATTTTCTAAACTGCACAGAAGAATTTTTTTTTAATATTCGATAGTAAAAATAGATAGTGCCAAATTATTTTGATATTTTACTCATTTTTTTCATTGAATGATTTTTCTCAAAATCAACCAAGAAAAGATTTACTTTATTTGAAACAGATGTTTATCACTCATTATTAGAAAATCAATGAGAATCAATTGTTTCAGAAAAATGTTGCAAAATGGACTTGAGCATATAATTTTCGAAAACTCTATTCTATTTCTTTAAAATGTCAAAACACATTGAGATAGATATGTGTGTGAATAAGTTTATACCAGATTTGCATCGTAATATATATTGACATTTTATTATGCCATATAAAATACATAATATGTTTTTATACCATATAAAACATATTTAAATCATTGATTATTTTTCTAGGATAATGCTCCTATCTGGAAGAGCAGAAGCATCATCAACTATATGGTCAGAAAGAGAAATGTGTAGTTATATAATGTTTGGAATAATATAATGTCAAAAATATCCTTCAACATAAGAGAAACATTTGCCTACTTAAATTCATTAATTTTGAAAGAGATATTAATGACCAAAATGAAGAGATTTATATAAATGTAAGTTCAAACATCTCTCCTATTCACACCTGAGAAATTACTTGAAATAGGTTTTTGAACACGACAAAGAGTTGGAACACTTTCTGGGGCGAGTTCAATCATCTGATATCAATATAATTGAACTTTGTAGAGTATTTTGGAAGATGCGCTGCACTACCCATTGTTTCTCCGTATCTGAATGCATTTGACAAATATACGCCGAATACAAACTGTAATTGAAGCAAAATGATTATTAATAAAAATTTTACTATAAATAAGACTTTGACTTCCTTTTGCTTTTATATATTAATATTTCTATATGACATACTATTTATTAATATATTTTTATTTGACATATTAATATTTCTATTGACTATATTTTCCAATAAATGTACATAATATCTGTTATATATATTTATGAAGTTTACCAAAAAAATCACACTTTATTAAAATAATATGTTACTTCTCTTTTCTGGTGAAATAAAATGTACGAAATGACTAAAAAACACTTAATTCATTAAATGTTATTTTTCAAGGATTTTAAGCTAAGCAACCTGCATGCGATTTGAATCACAGTAAATCTAATGCGCTCTCAATAGAGTTATTCAAATTACATATGATTCAACAGAGTTAACTTGAAATCAATAATTTAAATTTAATTAAATATCCTAATGAATAATCTTAATAATAAATAAAACTTTACTGGCATTGCATAAATAGAAAGGTGGCAAGAGTAAGCCTTACGGCAACCTGTTATGTAATCATTTCTATCATGAGACTTTGCATTGATTATTGTAATGTTTGTGCAAAATATTTCCTTTTTTTGCTTTTAAGCAAATGATTAGTTACGATGATTTAAGTTAACAATTAATATTTAACCGAAAGAGATTAAAAATTAAAATATTTCAAATGAATTTTATACGCAAAATTATTACTAAATTTATGTATAGTATGTAGAATTATTTTGAAGAAACGATAAACATTGATGTTTTACAATAATTGAATATCAGTTATTTGAGTTTTTAATTATTTTACAAACGAAAAATTTTAATCAAAAGCTTAGTATTATTATTAAATATTTAAATTTTAACAAACAGTAAAGTTCATCAATATTAATAGATTATAGTTTCAAAATGTACTAATAAATATTTATTTAACACAAACAATTCTGTTATTAATTTCAAAACAATTTTCATGAAAATTGTAAAAAAAAATTAGTGAAGAAGTTTAATGAGGCATTTTGTTATCAAAATTAAACAAATTAACTTTAAATATTTATGATATTATATATAATAATTAGTTTTATAAAGTTTATATATATATATATATATATATAAATTATTCAATGAGTACCTCTACTCAAACAATATATTTGTATATGTAATGTGATTTTAAATTAAATCTAATTAGAGAACTAAGCAGAGTTAATTTTATATTTTTCATTTTTCCTCCAAAGCAAATAGAGAGATAATTTTCAAATAATTCAAATATTATATTCAAATATGCATATAAAATTAAATTTATTTATTTGATTACTTAGTGGAGAATATTTATTAAATCTCTTTCTAGGATATATCATTAATTTTATAAAATCATTGAATTTAATTCTTTAGGATATTTATTATTATTTAACAAAAATTAAAATTAATATAAGGAATTGTTTTTATGGCATTTAATTTCTGACAAAGATTTCTTAACCTCTTAAAGTTAGGAATTTACTGCCTACACTTTTTACTAAATTCATTAATATTAAATATTAATTTCTGTTATTGTAAGCATATAAAAATTTAATGATTAATTAAAGAATGAGATTCTTGCGTTTTTTACAATTTACGGACATTTATTTTAAATTAGAAGGAGAAACTTCTTTCGAGTGAACGCGTTATGATAAATATCATCCTTAATTAAACTTTAGATATCAATATATCCGCTTAATCTCTTGATTTTTTTGAAACTGAAGTTTGAAATAAAAATTTCTTTAGGAAAGGATTTAATTATGTAGACTGTATTGCACAAATCCCCTTTCATAATAAAAAACTTAACCTTTGAATTTAATACTTCATTTTTAATCAGCGTATAGCTTGAAAATTAATTAAAATATTTTCATTTTGTTATGCATCTGTCTTAAAATATTAGAAAAATGCAATTTCTACTTTGTTTCAAAAAGTGGAATTATTATTATTATTTTTTCTGAAATGCTGTTAGTTCTGCGTATTCCTTATTTTTCAAGAATATAAAAGTATATTTAATAAACTTAACAGAGCAAACATTTTGAGTCAAAAGCAACATATATAAAGGAGTACAATACATGTATTACACTGTAATTTTTGACTGAATACGTCGCGTTGTTTGATAATGCTAATAAACATAAATATAAGGATGGTTGAATTTATATTTACTTATTTGATTAAAAGGAAATTTTTAGCTGAACGTGGAGTTTTTTGGGATTTATTTTTATTTATTTAAGGAGAAAATTGCGCAGATAAGTGTTCTTCGCATATATATATATATATATATATATATATATATATATATATATATATATATATATATATATATTATTTTTGTTACTCTGAGCCATGAAATCCCAAAAGGTTTGTTGACATTATGCTTAAAATCTATTTGTTCAAAGTATAGACATGCGTACTTCTCTTTCGTTGACTGTTTAAAAAAATTATTTGAGTTATATTTTTAAATTAAAAACATATCTTTAGAAATAAAATAAACCTGCTTTTAAAAATGAAATAATTTATAGAGAAATAAGTACAATGATTGAAAATAAAAATGTTATTTAGAAATATATTTGAGATACCATGTCAAAAGAATAATATGTATACCGGGAAAAAACTGCATGTCTGTAAAGAAATATCAAATATTTTGATTATTATTTGATTATATTTTTAGGATTATTATTTAAATCATTATTTGCAATAAATTGATTTCAGGAGTGACTGAGCTGTAGTGATAAGTTACTTAGAAAAATGCGTAAGTTACAAATCTGGAAGAACTCAGTATATATTTCATATAGAGAGTGACAATATTTGATACCATATGCATTAAATTTTTTTAAAAAAGTGTTTTCGAAATTATCAGGAAAATATAATTTTATCTTTTGATCATTTAAATTATTAATGATATAATGCATATTTCTGTTTGTTTCAAAAGTTTATTTTATCATGGTAATTTCCAAATTCAAATGGTTTTATCTTAAACGCAAAATAATATATCGAGTTCTTCATGATATTTCTATGTTTAAGTTTAGGATTAGTTTCTGCACATTTAAAATATACGATGCGTTTGAAATATTGTAAAGCTATTAAAATGCATCGTATATTTAAGTGCCTAATGTTTATTAGGGATAATCATCTGCCACATTTCATCAAAATTCTCCACACAAATTTATAAAACGGAGAGGTAATATATTAAATTTCACAGAACTATTTAAATAAAATTACGCATTAATAATGCATATATGTATGAAATATAATTTTTAGCTTTATACTTTCTTAGTCATGAAATCAAAAGCTGAAAATAGAGAAATATCTGCATAGTATAATAAAGGAAAGTAAAATTAAGGGAATTTAAATTTTTCTCTTTCATTGATTTATACAGTGGGTAATTACAAATCTCCATTGAAATGTCCTTATATTGATTAGATAAGATATGAGAATGCAAACTTATTAAAACTTAAATAAGATAAAATAAGGTTTTCTAATAGAAAATATTGTTGTGAAATTGATTTAATTATTTATACGTGACCGAAGTTTAAATGTTAATAATAATAAAATATTTGAATGTTATCACTAATTAAATGTCCACATGACACCTCATACACATAATATAACAATGGAATGCATATTAAAAAACATTTTATATTTGGTAGTTAATTCTATTTCCTTTTATTTATAAATTTAAGACCAAAAATATGTTTCTAAAAAAAATAAAATGTTATTTTGAACCTGACAATGTAGTAAGAAAGTGACTAATGAGTAAGAAATATAAATGGTCAATGAATCATGGCTCTTCAAAAGCACTCTGTAATGTGCATGAATTACGGATTGAAGATGTATATTTTTGTGATATGTATTTTTTTAGAATTTCAATGCATTTATGCGTAAACAACATACATTCATAAAAATAAAAAACTTTCATTTACGTCAGACCTCTCCCGTGAAAACTGCTTTGTTCTGGGTAAAGGAATATTTGCTATGCCTCACGTAATAAGGAGAAACATGCAGATTTAAAATTGCAATATATTGCTATAGCATTTATCCAACCTCATCATAACATTTATGATTTATTATTTTATAATGATTGCTAGCAAATATTTAAACGATTAAATACCAATTCGCAGCAGTAAACTCAATGAATGAAAATTAAAAAAATGCAGATTTGTTCCCTTATAACTTTTAAGGGAATTATTCAACCATGTCATAAATTACAAATGAAAATATCATGCAATTTTCAACACATGCTCCACTACGAATAGTTTAACAACGTATGCACTAGTATAACTCTCATTTCAGCTAGTATTGGTTTGACTCTACCGGTAAAAGTATTTCAGATTTGTGTTCGAAATCAAGTTGCACACAAGAAAGTCATATTTTCATATTGTTTCTAGATAAATCCTGATTCATGATATCCATATTGATGTTTCGTAATAATCTAAGAAATGCGTTTTGCATGTAACAATAAATATAATCAAACCCACCAATAATCAAGAGTGATAGAGTAGGAGGTCTTGGACAATCATTTACGTCTCTTTTCTTCCAAATACCTGATTCTCCTGATGAAAATAAATGAAATTCTTAAAAAATTTATATGATATGTATGTAAAAATATTAAAAGGCATGCCATCCTATAAAATTCTTTTTGAAGTGTATACTGAAAAATTATTTTTAACAAACATAATGTTGAAATTAATATTTGATAACTATAAACAATTTTTGGCTAAATTACTTTGAGCAATCATTGTCATTATTTATCCCTAAGCTGACTACATTTTCATAAAAAAAACAGAAACATTTTCATAAAAAAGATAAAAATAGCTTTTCTTACGTTTAGTCATTGTATTACATACATAACGACGTGTATATGTATATAAAATGATTTAAAACTTTTATCACATATTAAAAAATATTTGAACAACTAAAAACTTTTTCATCATAATAAAATTTGTTGATATCCAATGTTTCAATAAAATAATAAAATTAAAAATATAAGTAACTTTTTATTTTGATTTCCTAGGTAATAATTCTTAACATGTTTTTTTATGAACGAAATATGGTGGTTTATACTTATTATGAGAAAAATTAGTAAAATATTATATTCTTTCCTGCTCTTTAGTTCGTTAAATGCATGTATTTATAAAAATATTTTAGTTTGGAAATACAGAACAATACCAGATAAATGCGTAAAACAGAATCAATACAAAGCTAATCGATGGAAGTGCTATCGAAAGAAGAAACATTTGCGAGAGTATAGTTTATGTACACTTCTTATTTCTCTCCTTTAGCAGCAGCACTTTAACACGCCATCAAAAACGAATCAGGAACGAAAGAACTATGCAGCAGATTGGCAACTCAGTTAAAAGAAGAAATGCACCCTCTAGGCAACTTAACCAGACTTCTATCTAAGAGGGTGTAGATAGGAAGAAAAAGGTGAAAAAATTCTGATTCTTTGCCTACGTTTTTCGATTCGTGAGATACGTATGCAAAAATCAGCTGACGCAATGGAGTTGAAAATGCAAATTGAGCACGAACGAATGGTATTCATGACTTGACAAGCCTTTTCTCTCGTTAGTTCTTCTTTGTCTGAGAGCCTCTGCTTCACTCGTCTGAGGTTTCGAGTCCCTTTTCCTTTACATCTGTGAGTTTCGTGTTATTTGTATATCTTTTCAAAAAGTAGGTGTTGAGGAAGTCGGTGGTTGAGAATATGCTGACGTTAGAGGTGAATTCTAGTAAAAACATGGGTACATCCAGTATTTTACCGAGCAAACATTTTTATTATTGACACAAAATGCGATATACTTTTATTTACATTAGAATTTTATGAAATCAGAATTTTATGTGCATTGAATTTATTCATTGAATTCATTTTTCATTGAATAAAATAAAATAATTTAACTAAACACTCCAAAATTTCTTCTATATTCAAAATATTTTCATGATCAATAGATGAAAACTATATTGCATTTCCAAAATTTTGAATAAAAACAACATAAATTATTATATGTATATATATATAGCTTTTATTATAAAAATTATTTCAAACACATTATTTATCTTAAATATTTTATTATTTCAAAATGAAAACAAATTTACAAACATATAAAGATTTTATTACCCATTAAATAAATTGGCTTCATTTAAATTCCATTACACAACAGACTTAAGAATCGAACGATAACATGAACGAAACACTTTTAGTAAATTATTCATTAATTCATGAAATTGAAAAAATATGGTTAAATGAATGTAGAAAATAGCGCTTGAAATAAAATTTTGAAACTTTACCTTATATTTTTATACATTTTTTGATTTTAATATTTGTAGTATTTATTTGTGTTTTTAATTGCCAATTATTTATTTTTTTAAATAACTCTTAAGAATTATTTTGAGAAGACAAGTAATTTATAATATAATTTATTTCTTTTGTGAAAAATATATATAGTTTATATTATATATTTGTCTTAAATTGTTAACTTTTCATCAGAATATTTTAGGTAAAATTATAAATTCATTAGCAAAAATAAATAACTCCAGTGTTCTTTTAGTATGAAGTAACCTGGCATAAATGAAGACATTGTTTGGACATTGTTCTGCAGTGCAAGAAAATTTACTCCAATTTAACTAAAAATTTAATTTACCTCAAGTATTTTAATAAATTTGCATAATCTAGGAATAAATAAAATGGACTGCCATATTAATTTCCACATTTAAATGTAGTTGAGTAAATATGTGCAATAACATGCATTCATACTTATGCGAAAGAAATGTGGATTATTTTAACGTATTGTTTTATCTATCAGTCAAAAGAGACTTGAGAAACATAGAAAGTTTGATTCAAACAACATTTGTTTATATTTCCATTGTTTCTAATTATTTATTATACTATTTACTAAATTAATTGCTTTAATGTCATAATATATAAAAATAAAATTAAAAGGAAAGAAGTTATCTACTCCTATTCATGCCAACAAAAGCCTCAAATAATTTTACATAGTACACAATTAATGAGTATAATTAATACAAATTTAAAACAATTATTTACTGATAATTTGCAAGTTGAAATTCACAGAATTACTACTTAATTCTTAACTTTTTAATATTCAAATATATGTTCATGTAAATAAATTTTTATTGATGAATTGTTGAAAAGTTATAGACAGCTATATTATAGGAAAATTATTTTTATCATGAAAATTATAATTAATGAATTTATCCTGATATTTTAAAAGGTTAATAAATATTCAATGGAATTCATTTTCTACCAACACACTTAACTTAATTAAATTTATTGATTGCATTATATATGAACATGATAGCAGATTAAGTAATGAATAATTAAAGTTAATAAATAATTGAAAGTGCAATAATTGAAATAATTGAAAGTCCTTTAATTCAAAGTGCTGAAGAAGGATGAGGTTTAAAATTGTTGAATTTCAAGTTCTATAAATCAAAAAGTCAACATAATAAACATTTCTTGGCAAAGAGTGTCATTTATCTAAATCATTTCATATACATTTTTAAATCAGTTTTATTAACATAAACTATTTTTGTATGTAGATAAGTAAATTAATACAAAATAAGCATCCCATTCCTTAATTTTGCCGGATGTTTTTTATTACATTTATTCATAAATGCAATGTATGGAATGAAAACGTCTGCTTCTGATGTATCCACATAAAAGTATCATGATATTAATTTAGATCCTAATAACATTCAGCTTACGAAAGTAATGCAGATCTTCTAATAACTTTTTGATAATTCTAAGTAATTCTCGATGAATTTAATTACTGAATATAAATGGTGGTAATTTTTGAATGCAATATAATAAAATTTACGAATTTAGCATTAATATCTGTACAAATACAAACCATATGAGTATCATAAAACTCAGTTGGAGAAATATGCCATGATAAATTAATTTACTTATTAATAAAGGAAAATTTAAATTATTTTTAATTTAATTTTATTTCTTTAAAACATTTGCTCTGTTCAAAGTCTTTTAAAGTCATATATATATATGTTTATATATATATAATTTTAATTGATAGTAATAATTGTTCAAAGTAATAATTTCTACAATTTGAGAGTAGCGTAAAAAAAGATAACAAGTGAAAATTTACTATTGATTGATTGAAAAGTCATTGGCGATATCAATGATCGTTTAATTACAATATCATCTGGAAAGAGTATTGAAAATAGGACAGTTTTTAAATTTGTCATTAGAGGAATTTCTAATTTAAAAAACTGTAATATTTTCAATAACTGTGTCAAGTTTGAAGTAATGGTTGTAACCCTTTTTTAATCATAAGAAATTTACTTATGAAATTGTAGAAACAACTTTGTAAATTATAGAACAAATAGAAATTATTTTTTATTAGATATATATTATCCCCATATTAGCACATTTGTCTGAGTAAGAAATCTCCACAGTTATTTTCAGAGAGATATTTTTACACTCTTAATTTTATTACATTTTCTTACGTGATTCTGATGTTCGCTTTTAAAAGAATAGTGAAGATTTTTAAATGAGTTTGTTTTCATTTTGGTGGAGTGTGTAAATAACAAGTTTTCTGGAAGAGCAGAGATCGATTGTTTCAAACTGTCTTTATTTTATAAATGAATATTTTAAATTCAATTTTAATATCACTTCAACGATATGCCGTTTACTGTTTTCTTTGTACACTGAAGCAGAGAAGACATTTAAAAAATTGATTAAACTATTATTTTCAATTACTCCAATACCAGAAATAATTTTTTGTAGAATGGGAGATTTGAAAAATGTGTTCATATAGGATGTACTATGTATACACATTTGAGTACTCTAGGTTAAAATAAACCTAGAATTACAATAAGCACTACCACTGGTAAAGTGAGAGGACGTCCAAACGAAAATAAAATTTATTTTTCTCTTTTGTATAAATCGTAGTATATATTTGTAGATAGGACATAATTATTTCCAAATATTACTGTTAATTATGCAATTGCTAATCATATGATCAGATAAAATAAATTTATTTGTATACTTTAGATTTTAACAATTAAGTTATTAGTAAATTAAATGATATAATTTTTACACAAAAATTTATAATTGCATTTAAAGTTAAAGTCAATTTATAAATGAAAACAAGTTAGTTATACCTTTAAAAAATTTTTATATGTACGTTAAAATATTATGAACCACAAATATTTTTTAAATATCAGATAAAATATTTTTCTTTCATCTTGCTTCAATTTTTGATTATCGTTGCAACCGAAATATGGAAACTAGTTTTTGTAAATATTTTCCTTTTAACCAAAATGAATGGTTATTTACCAAAAAGAAACAGTTTATACGAGATTTTAAGATTATTTTCTTGAGGTAAATGGAGTTGTGTATTGGAAAACTGACCAATTCAGGAATCAGATAATTCATTTAGTAAAATCTGTAATACTTACATTATACTAGTAAACATATATATATATATATATATATATATATATATATATATATATATATATATATATATATATATATATATATATATATTATATATATATATATAAATATATATATATACATATATATATATATAAATATATATACATATATATATATATAAATATATATATATGTATATATATATATATATGTATATTATCAGTATATATATATTGATAATTTTTATATATATAAATTTTTATATATATATAAAAATTTGGCTGGATAGATCCTGAGAAATCAGTACCTACAACAGCCACCTCTGGCAGTAATAACAGCAGTTATACGCCTGGGCATTGAGTCAAACAGAGATTGGATTGTATGTACAGGTACAGATGCCCATGCAGCTTCAACACGATGCCACAGTTCATCAACCATTGTGACTGGCGTTTGGTGACGAGCCAGTCGCTCGGCAACCATTGACCAGACGTTTTCTATTGGTGAAAGATCTTGAGAACGTGCTGGTCAGGGCAACAGCCGAACATGTTCCGTATCAAGGAAGGTCAGTACAACACCGGCAACATGCGGTCGGGCATTATCCTGCTGAAACGTAGGGTTTCGCAGGGCTCGAATAAAGTGTAGCCACGTGTCGTAACACACCAGAAATGTAACGTGCACTGTTCAAAGCACCGTCAATGAAAACAAGAGGCGACCGAGACGTGTATCCATTGGCACCCAATACCATCACGCCAGGTGATGGGTCAAGATGACGATGACGAATGCACGCTGCCAGTGTGCGCTCACCACGATGCCGCCAAACACGGATGCGATCATCATGATGCTATACACAGAAACTGGATTCATCTGAAAAGATAACGTCTCGCCATTCGTGCGCCCAGGTTCGTCGTTGATCACACCATTGAAAGCTTTCTTGTCTATGACGCAGCGTCAAAGGTAGCCGCAGGCATGGTCTCCGAGGTGATAGCACATACTGCTGCAAACGTCGTCGAACTGTTCGTGCAGACACTTGTTGTCTTCCATACGACCCCGTTTCTTGACTCACGGCTCGTGACGTGGTTGCACGATCCATTACGGCCATGCGGATAATATGCCTGTCTTCTCAGCTGCTAGTGATAGGTGTCCGTTGAGATCCCGCATGGCGTTCCGTATTACTGTCCGGAATCCATAGATTCCATATTCTGCTAACAGTCATTCGATCTCGAACGACGCGAGCAGGAATACTGCGATAAGATAAACCGCAATCCCGGTACGCTACAATTCGACCTTTATCAAAGTCAGAAACGTGCTGGTACGCATTTCTCCTTCTTACACGAGGCATCAGTACAACTTTTCAGCAGGCAACAAAGTTCAGATGCAATTTGTGTATAAAGAACCGGCTGTACAATTTCCTCATTTAAACACAATATAGGTGTCTCTACTTGCGCCTGCTTTGTCTGAATGCGCTGAAAAGCTAATCATTTGCATATCACAGCACCTTCGTTCTTATGTATAAATTTCACGTTTGTAGCATGTCGCCTTCTTGGTGTAGCAATTTTAATGGCCAGTAGTGTTTGTATATATATATATATATATATATATATATATATATATATATATATATATATATATATATATATATATATATATATATATATATATATATATATATATATATATATATATCCAGGAGTCTCTAGGATTATATTTATTATCGATTGCAATTATTTGTATTAATATCTTGCTTTGTTATGAAAATTATAGAGACGAATGTGATAAAAACCCAGATTATGATAATAAAACTTGTAGTATTAAATTACAATTTCAAAGCGTAATCTTTATTTATCTCGGTTATCAATTTCACTCTAAAAACACTTCACATTTTTGTTTCAATGTTATTAACTTAACTTTAATTTCCAAATTTGAATTTGATGAAATATATATTTTATATTACTATTTTTTCTTCGATTAAATTTCTAGATCGTTAACGATTAATTTTACTAACTAATTTGCACTTGTACAATGAATTATATAAGTTTCAATAACATTATTATAGATATTTTTTCATGAGAATAATATTAGTTGCAATAATTATTAAATTTGCAAGCGATGTTTGAGAAGTATATTTATGTTTGATGTATTGTTCACTTTACGTTTCCTGTAAAATCACTCATAAAATAAAGCATATTTTTGAAATAATTACTAATATCATTGCAAATGTATAAAACAAAAACAAATGTATTTTTATCAACTGCGTTATTAATGAATAAAAATTAATAATAAGCATTATCATTGTTTGATCACAGAAGATTCGCTTGTATCACCATTTGTAAAATTTTAATTCATACCTGCCATGAAATTCTAATTGAAGAAGAGTCTAATGGTATAGCCTTCACATGACGAGGTGGACTTCTTGGTGCTGTAAAATAAAAATTAATATTTAATTACATTAGAGTATTTGATTGATATGAAAAATTTTCTTTTTACAGTTAACTCTAAATAAATAGGATTTATTAAAATTAAACTATTCAAATATAACAACTTTAAACCCGTATTAAGAGTTTTATTTCTAAAGACTGGTTAAAAACAAAATTTTGTAATCCATTTAATTCAAGTTGTTGCAAATTATTCTTTTAATCATGTATAAATTCATATTTAAGTTTTCGACAAAAGAGTTGTTGAATAATGTACATACATAAATTTAAGCGAATAAAACTTTAATAACGAAAATTATTAAAATATGGTAAATGTATTTATGGCTAAAAAGTCATATCTTATGAAAATTAAAATTTTCTGCATCAACAATATACAGCGAACTGTACATTATCTATCAAAAGTATTACGAAATATATTAAAAAATAAAGTTATAAGCATCTAAAGTGTAGTTTAAGCATCTCTTCAATTTATATCATGCATCAATTAGCATAAAGTGAAATAAAATCTTCATATCTAAAGTGCTTGGTGAAATATTGCTTGAATTATTTAATTACTTAATGCACTAAAAGTTTGCGCTAATGCAAATCTTTACTTACTTTGCTAATCTTTTAAAATTTTTTATCGTAAAAGAAAATTATTAAGGGATAAAAATAATTTCTCTTTTCTCTTAAGAAATTTATACAACATATAGTTATTTTTATCTTGGTGATAAACTAGCCAGTTTCGGTTATAAAAAATAAATTTTATGAAAATGAAGACTACAGGAAAATCCTGCAACTTATATATATATATATATATATATATATATATATATATATATATATTTAAAAATTATTAAAAAATTATTATTATTTAAAAGGAAAACTATTATAAAATTTATATTTTTAATTTAATTGTTTCTTTCATTACAGTAAAGTGTTTTTAATGGATTTTGATTTTAAAAATATATTTTTAAGAACATGAAAATTTTTCTGTGAATAATATCAAATCTTTTCTGCAACATCAGTGACTTTCGTGATTAACTCGCGATAATAAAGGATGTGCAGGCAAATTTATCAAACCCATATTTCTGACATTTTAATTAAACTTTTACTCCTCTGCGAATTCACCTTTCGTCAGTATTAATTAGGTTGGGTATTAAATATGAATTTATATCCTGAAGGCTTGCGTTGATATTTGTTGCACCATCTGAGTAACGAAGTAAATTAAGATTTAAAATATATTAAAGCTTACTAAACAGAGAGAAAGAGCTTGGTAAATTTGTTATAATGGTCTGAAAATACTTTAAAACATTTTTGGGGAAAAATCAAGTTACTATAAATAAATAAAACCCATGGAAAATTTAGCTCAATTATATCTTATTATCATATTATTTATAATATGATTTATTAAATTTATTTGGCAATTATTTGACAAAATTTGGTTGTTTTTATGGCAATTTAAATGTTTGTATCGATTTGCTTTTTGATTTTTTGTAAATCATAAATTATCTGCATTTTTTTAATGTAACAAAAATTTTATTCTGAGAAGTTCATTGCATTTGTTAGGGTAAATTGAATGATTCAAATTTGGTAAAATAAATTGATGGTGACTGAAAATTATTAATGATTTTTATATTCCTAATTCTAAAATATAATGCATTAATACTTCTGCTTGAAAAATTGTAATTCCATAAAAATAACAGAAGAAGGAAATTTTGTTTTGACTATAGTAATATCTAAGTGAGTCATTGAAATAAATACTGATTTTATAATGCATGCCTCTCTAAATTATTATTGTAAGTCAAATAGATTTTTAAATAAAACATCACACACACACAGAAAAGATGAAACAATCATACGTTGGTAATGGTGAACTTAATTTTAAATAAAGTTCTTTAAATATGTATAGAAGCTTATAATATAGAGGTATCTTGAAAGATTTATATATATATATATATATATATATATATATATATATATATATATATATATATATATATATATATATATATATATATATATATATATATATACATACATACATACATATAAGTAGCTGGTTAATAAATTTATTGGCAAATAATTGAAGTGGAATATTAGTTATTGGACTCGCAAATTATACTAAAAATAGAAATTCCATAAACTATTAGGAAATATAGAGACACATCTTGAGAGACAGATCTATGGAAACCTACCATCGTTAGAAATAGTCCTTCCGTTTTAACATGATTTCTCACAAAGATTATTTGGCATACATGGATGAAGCTAACTTAATGCCGCATTTCATTAACACCAATGAAGGTTGATTGATGAAGTTCCAGTCAGTCCTCTCCAACAATTATCTAATCGCTTTCAATTTATAAGCAATCAATCTAGGATCATTCTCGAGTAATAGTGGATTGTATTCATTATTTTAGAAACTTGGAAGATTAACGTTAATACGTATCCGCTTACTGTCCCGTTTCAATGCACCTTAATGGAGATTTTAAAACAATTATTACAGATTATTCCTGAATATAAAACTTATATTTCATATATTCAGGGGTTGCTTTCAAATGTTCTGCCAATGTGAGCAACTGGTGATCAAGAAATCCAATAACATCGGACATTATCACTTTAGATAATGCGCCAATGTCACACTTTCGAATATCATGTACTGTTCTCTATGTAGCTGACAACAATGAATGCGTCCTTCATAATATGTTATGTGTAATTGAGATTCGTTTGAAATATGTCGTGATGTCTTTTCTGAGTCGCTCAACAATGGGCTCTTTTTTATATGTGTTTTTGTCTATTATGTCAAACGGAAGGAAAGATACGGACAAGGAGGAAATATTTCATGATATATCAGACTTTGCTGAAATCTAATAATTGATACTTATTTTCAGAAACTGTTCTGATTTTTAGCTTCATGTTATAGCTACTTTATTTTTTAAGAACTCTAAAATAATTTACTTGTCAGCTCAGTCGTTAGCCATAGAACTGCTGAATAGAATTCTATACTGGTTTATTGAATTCACTAATTTCGAATTTTGCTTATTGCTCTGCAATAAGAATAGTAACACTGTGGTAAATTTAATTGTAATCTCAGAAGTTCCACTTTCAGTTTTGATTATAGTCAGATATAAACTGGAAAAACTTATTTTTTATGTGTGAAATAGGATACAACAGAAGAAAATGTTCGAAAGTGCATTTTGTATGAGTAAAATTCAGATCGATTTTGTTATTTATAAAGATTGAAGTTGTTCCTGCATTTATCAAATTTTAATGAATTCTTAGAAATCCTTATATTTTACACGTTTCAGTGTACTTAATTTGTAAAGGAAATTTTATGAATTAATATGGCATTACCTAAAGCATTTTTAATAAGCAGAAGTGTTATTAAAAGCTGAGACACATTTTAACGTTTATTGCTGTTTATTTTGATGATTTTTATAGCTATCTATACTTCACCTCATTTTAATACATGCAATTGTTTCACGCACCATTATTTTAAAATTATTTTCTTTGCAAACTATCTTCCTCTCATATCCAGACATTAATTTAAAATTGCAACTTTCCCATTCATTTTTCATTTCAATGAGGCTTTTGTAAATAGTTTTTGTTTTAAATTGTTATGTATTGTTGTTATATTGCTTTTAAATTGTTTTAAAAATAAGGTTCGCAAATTGTTTTTGATCTATAATATCAAGAGAGATATTTCATTTTATAATAAAGAAAAATATCTGTCCTTGGTATAATAATTAATTTACATAGGTTAATTTTATTTTAAGTACAATTTTGATTTGAACACATGGTAATTTAGTCTATGAAAACCTTCCATAAGCTTAATTAAGTCAGTGCGTTCTTTCTCTTTTTAGCATTTTAGAGTACAGTTATTTAATAATGAAAAATTTTAAAGATATAAATAGATCTAAATAATATATATATTGCTCTAATATAGAAATATAAAATAATCCATTGGGATGTGTACTTAAGCCGATACATAACTAATTTGATTAAACTGAATGTCTTCAGGTTTTCATTAACAACTAAAATAAAAAATGTGCATTCCCTTTTAGATCATTGTATTTGAAAATTAAATTATTTATTCAATTAATTTTATTTTCAAGCCCATTAAATTTTTTACACAACTTAAAGCTATAAAAAAGAACTAAAGAGCATGTGGATTCTTAATTTTTTTTTATTCATGGATGAGAAAATTCTTATCTAAATTTATCTCCATATTGGACCGAAAACATCTGGCTTAATTGATACAATTTTTCCAAATTACAAGAACGTAAGACTTAAAAGAATTAATTATCTTTACTAAACTGGAGTTGTAAAACCCGATAAGATGTTTTAGCTTCTAATTTTATTAGAAATACGGCAAGAAAAAGTTAATATTAGAGTTTAATTAATTAATTCACTTTTTTACCCGTATGCATCGCCTTAGGCGTCTTGTCTTATTTTAATCAATATTCATGTCAAAAATATTGGCATGACTCGTCTTACACTTAATAATTATGAGATGCAAGAAAGAGAAAATACATTGCATAATTAATCACAATAATTTATGACACATTTAATTAGTCTTAACAAGAGGCAATTAAAATTGATTGAAGAGAATTCGTTCAAACAAAAGATTATATATTCTTTTTGTTTACGATATAGAGTAAATCATCGTGGATTTATCATTTAAAATCAAAAACAAAGAATTATAAACTTTCAATAAAGATTAATTGAACATCTTTATGCATTTGCTTTCGAGCAGAAATCATACCTTGAATTTTTTGCCCTAAAATATGAAGAAAAATTTTGAAATTAATGGTGAGAATTTGTATATTTGCTGTATTTTGTCAAGATATTGTTATTTTTATCTAAAAAGTACTAGGCTAAAGCAAGATAAAATATTCTTTCTATGAATAATGAATAGAGGCTACTAGCACAATGTTCTGCTCTAATTAATGCTAGGTTACTTGCTGAAGTTTTCTTTCGTTTTAAACTTTGGATAATTTATTTTAAGATATTTCATCATTTTCAAGAACAGGTAAAAAGTTTTTGTTAATTATGTAAAATATTCTGAATAAAGTAACTGAAAATTAATTTAATTTATTTTCCCTTCCTAAACAAATGTGTATATATATATATATATATATATATATATATATATATATATATATATATATATATATATATATATATATATATATATATATATATATATATATATATATATATATATATATATATATATATATATATATATATATATATATATATGTATATATATATATATATATATATATATATATATATATATATATATATATATATATATATATATATATATATATATATATATATATATATATATATATATATATATATATATATATATATATATATATATATATATATATATATATATATATATATATATATATATATATATATATATATATATATATATATATATATATATATATATATATATATATATAAATTTGTCTGACAAAGTTAAGTGTTAAATTGTTAAATATTTTTTACTTCTCCAATCTCTGAATAAAGAATTCATTATCAATATTAAGCAGAATATTAAACAAGGCATTGATAATTCCTTATTGAATCTCTCTCTTAGTATATATATATATATATATATATATATCTTAAGTTATATCTTAAGTTTAAATGTTGTGTCAAAATAGCACTGAAAAAAAGACATCGCTGAGTGTTATGTAGAAGTTATTTGTTTGATACTGCGAAGAAATAAATGAATTTAAAATATTTTAGTGATTTCATATGTTTTATAGTTAAATATCTGTAAACTGTAAATATCTAAAACTAAAGGAAACTACAAATGCATTGTTATCATATCCCTATTTAAAAAAAATCCATGTCAGTGTAATTATAAATAATAGAATGGCAGATATATAACCAACTATAAATATATAGTTATCATATGTCTATTTTAAATAATAAAGTAAGTGCATTCCTTAGTACCAGTTAATAGCAGAAATGCATGTATGTAAACACAACTACAAAGCATAGTTATCATATGCCCATTAAGAAAATGAAGTAAACTCATGCTATGATACTCATAAATATCAGAAATACATACATATACACAAGCATAAATGCATAGTGACCATAAGTTTATTCTAAATAATGAAGTAAATCCCTGCAATGATACCCATAATTATATGTATATAAACAACTACAAATATTAAGTTATCATACTCATTGTAAATGACGAGGCAAACACAGCCTCTGGTACCAATAAATAGTAGAAATGTATAATATATAAATAGAAATAATTTCCGAATGCATAGTTATCATGTGCCTATTTAAAAGAATGAAATAAACTCATGTAATGTTACCCATAAATATTATCGTTATAAAATGTTTGAAATTATATATACGAATCATGTTTTTCTTGTTTGTATTTTGCAATATCGTTTCTTTGAATAATTTTTCCCTTTTTTAAGAATTCCACGTTATGGATGTTAATGTTAATGGAAACATATTATAAATCAAAATTCAAAGCAGATTTGCAATTCAAATTTTAATGTGAGACGAATATATATATTAAAGATACTACTTTAATTATGTAGCAATATTTATATTATTCATAGATTCCTTGAAACTATGGCTCATGAATGTATTTCTAATTATAACATACACATTAAGTATTTTAATCTTAGTAAAATGTTATAATTTAAAATGAGATATTTAATGATGACATAACAACAAACTGCTTTAAATATAAATGCACAAAAATAATTTTGTTGATATAATTGTATAAATTAATAAAATTTATTATAAGCAAATTAAATAATGTTTAAAATTTGTCACTTTATCTCGTATTTCCTTGTGGTAAATTTAAGAACATTATACAAATTGAAAATTAGAATACTAAATATTTTATTATTCATAACTTATATTTTCATATTGAGGTTGATTATGAAATGGAAAATTTAATCTTAAAAGCTTTCATATCTAGAGTTTCAAGATGAGCGAAAAATGAATTCAATGAATACTCTAAAGTATTTAATATTTCAAAATGGATTTTGAACCACATTAATTAAAATATGATCAAATATTTTAGACTAATGATTGCTTATGTAAGATTTAGAACACGCATTAGAATTATAATAATGTATGCTATTTTTAAAAATACTTAATGCTGATGTATTTTAATTTTTCATTAATTACTATGAAACTATGTAAGTAGTTGTAAAATTACGGAAAATAACTTTGCACAGTAATTTAAAATAACATTATTTTTTGAATGATATTTTAAATTAATGAAAAGGTTATGATACATTTCTATATTTTATTTAATTTTACTACTAACTTTAGTTTTTCTTAGAAAAAGAATATTATGCATTTCACTTAAAAATTTGTGAAAGGAATTGTTAATTATTTGAAGTACAGCTACTATGTAAAATTTGTTTAAAAATGCATTGTGCAAATAATTACTTAACAATTTTAATACATGATCCTAATCCAAAATGAGCTTATATTAATAAGAAACGAATTAAGTTAATATTATATTAAAATCTATTTGCTAAATTTAACACAACTTTAAAATTTAGAGCTCCTGCAACTAGTTATGAAGACCAGAAAATGCTAAAAAAATATCTCATAATTTTTTTCTTAATTTCTGCATACCATCATGAAGTGATATGTAAAACATATTTTGATTTTATTTAATAATTTTTTATTTATTTTTTTCATACATTAATATTTTAAAATAGAAGGGGCTAATTTTATAAAATCATACATAAATTGTATATGAACTTGTATTTGAATTGGCATAGAAATATTCTTCAAAAGAACATGTGAACAAAATTTTAAATTTAATGGTTACATATACCGATATCGAGTATTTAGTCATGATTTCGTGTTTCAATTGGTGAGAAATCCAATAAATTTTATAAATAACATTTGTATTCCATTTCTTTTATCTTAATTTTTTCCACATGCAGCAAACACATTTTTTCATTTTTTAGAAACTGTATCAAATAATTTGTATCCCCCGGCTCGAACCGTTTATTTCACGTCGAACACTTTCGTCGTCGTTGATGTTGCTGTTATCTAGATTCAGGGAACTGGTCAAAATTTCGTTGGCAATGTTCTTTAACGACCGTCAATCCCGCTAACGACATTCTGGAGTATTGGAAATGCGTAGAAAAATAGTTCCTTGAGAAGGGAAGAGAAAACTCCTTCGTTAGCTCCGGGCTATGAGACGAAAAGGGAGAGTTTTAAGTTTTGTAACGAAGCCAATAACTGGATATTGAGTTTTTGTTCTTCTCCACCGTTTTAAAAAATAACAAAAAAGTTGTGTTTAAAAATGCACTGGCTTAACGACTAAGCTACGATGAATTATTGACACCAATAAAAAAAACTCATTAAGAGAAACTGTTAAATCATTTTTATGTCCTTTTTCATTGTCTTCGTAGCATCCAGACATATTTTAACAAGAATGTAAATTAAATAAACACATTTTAATTCTCATTTTTAATTTTAATTTTGAGTAAAAATACAAGTTAGAATTTTTTTTCCAGAAACTAATGACTTTACGCTTTATAAATTTCAGAGAGAAAGATTCTAAAATATATTAAACATTTTTTAGGCGTATTGCAAGAAACTAAAATAAAATTTCTTCTATTATTAATGTCTTTTTTGACATTTATTTTCTATTTACGTTTTATATTTTAGAGTAACATTTTTCATAAAACTGCGTTAGTAATGATTTTATCATTTATCATTGTGTAAAAAATATAACATGCTATCATTCATAAAGTATAACTAAATTTTTAGAATAAAAGTTGCATTTATTTATAATGTTCAAATATTCATCTCATGAAATATATTCCTGTTAAATATTACATGCAGGTTTTGAATTTTAAAAATTTGTAGACTGATTATAATTAATTGATATTTATTATACATATTTCCAAAATATTGTTTAATGAACCACAAATGAAATAAAATTTAGAAACATATTTTTGGTTTAATTGAATTTATATCTATGAAGAAATAAGTAAGTTTTATTAATTTGTTAATTATTACTTGAGAAGATTAAATAGTCAAAAGTTAATTTGAAAGGAATTTTCAAAATGTTATTTTATATAAATTTAAAACATATTCAATATATCAAGGAAATGAAGCCAAATTTTAAAGTTATAAATTTTTTTATGAAATAAGTGATAAATAATTATAAGACTAAAAATATTTAATAAATTGTTTTGTTGAAATTATTATATAAATTTGATATACATATAAATAATATTATGACTCAAAATTACATATAAAATATTTAAACATTTATTTGAATTAATATATGTTTCTATGTTTCAGCATTATTATTATTAACAATTTTACAAAATAGTTTGTAATATATATTTCACTTATTTTTTCATATTTAGGAAAAGTATAGAAACATGCTAGTATTTTTTAAAAAATATGTTGTAAGAAAAATAAAATTGATCTTATGTAATAATATTATAAAATTGTATGTATAATCTTACGATAATTCAATAAAAATTTATTTTTAACCCCTTTGACATTAATTGTAAATTACGTGCACATATAAAAAATATAAATTTAGAAACATATAAATTTAGAAAACCAATCTTATTTTGTGAAAAAAAAATTGTACTCAAGATATTTAGAGTAATTCATTAAAATAGTTAAAACAAATAAAACCTGACACGTAAATTAATTTTTGATTAGGAAAAATTTATATCAAGTTTTTATAAAATAACAAAGTATTCTTATGCAATAGTAAAAATTTAGTGGGTAGACTAAACAATTAAAATATAGTGCAAACTCAATTTTGACTATTATAAATCAATTTTGAATATTATTATTACTTTTAATAATTTGTTTGATAGTTATTTCTTATATATATTTATTTGATAGTAAGTTTAAGTGACTGTTGAAATATAGATATTTTTAAGATTTTCAGACACTAACGTGATACAAAAAGTAAAGACTCATCGTCTATCTACTGTTCATAAACAACAACTAAAACCGAATCTATGTCTTTTTGTTCCAAAGTTTCATATCTAATTACTAGATTTACCGCTATTACCAACTCTTAATACTAGATAGTCTAATAGACAAAAGTGGATGCAAGCAAGTATTGTGAATTTTTATCCTGTAAAAAAATTTTTAGATAGTCAGTTAGAAGGGAAAGCAGGCATTCAAACACTCTTCAATAGTAAAAATGTATATACGGAAGAATAAAATTAATTTCCATATTCTGTATTTAATCGTATCTCAGATAGTACTTTTGATCTTTCACTATGAATAGAATAAATCTATCCCTAGGTAGCCAGTTACACTAGATTTTGTATTGTGGAAATGGTATGCTTAACAAGTTTTATCTAACATGAAACATTGAAGCATGCATTGTGTAATACCATCTGATGGTACTCTTGCATATTTCTGACTGTGTGGCTGGTATGTATTTACTGTTGGAAAGAAAATACAAAACTCTCTAATTAGACTAATGTACTTGGAGAAAGTAAAATCTCAGAGTCAATTTCCTGTTACTTGTTTATTATCAACTGGATTAATAGCCAGAAACATTCACATTGACGGGAATGATATAAAAGTTGGATTAAGATAGATGCTCATACCCAGCTTCATTGGATTTTGGCATATCACATTGGGGAGACTAAGAACCAAAAGTATTCATTATTCTTCAAGCAAGCACTGTACATTTTTCCTTCCTCGAAAGCTTTTTTATTGGAAAACAGTGGATATACATTTTACATAAAAATCCATTAGAGCCACACATATCCATAATTAGAAGAACCACAAGCTTTTCCGTTTTTGAATCGTAGCTGAAATCAAACACGAAGCTTTATATTTCAGAAGAAATATTTATATCGCTGATTTGTGCATATCTCAGAAATTATTATACTTCTGTCAATAAGAATATTAATTTTATTGAAATGCATTTAATTGTAATCTGAGTTTTGAAAAGATGCGCTAAAATGATACCTATCTGTAAAAAGAATTAAAAAAAAATGAAAAATGCTTCATGAAATAAGTGTTTATATAAATTATATAGATTTAAAAAGAAGTCACAGATTAAGGAGTGAAATTGAATCCTGATAGTAAGAGAGACTAAATCAATTGCCTTTTTAGTATTTTTTTAAAAATATGATTTTAAAACCACTATTTAAATAAATTAAAATTATGGAACACAGATTTGTAAATTATGATTCATTTTTAATTCTAGAATTTATGAAACAAATGTTCATAAATTATATGAATTTAAAAATAAGTGACAGCCGACTAAGAAACAAGAGTGAATCATGATAGTAAGAAAGGCTAAATCAATTTTCCATTTAATTATTTAAAAAAAAATCGGATTTTAAAACAAAAATTGAAACAAATTAAAATTTTGGAATAAATTTGTAAATTCTTATTGAGTTTTAATTTTTATTCAGTTTGTTTTAATTTATTTTCGAAATATGCAATTTCCTGAAAACAAAATTCTTAACACTTAACATATTTAAAGGTATTCCAGACACATTCTATTCCTTATATTATTTGCTACAGTGTTATAATGCTAAAAATTATGATATATTTTATACTGTGGAATGGAAAGCATTTTGAATTAGATTTGGTATTATTCACCAAAATTAAACAAAACCATGTAAAGGAAGCAAGAAAATTTTTTTTTTTAGATAATACAATTTTTCTCTTGTATGCTTTCGTGTAGAAATGCTGGTTTAGATTGAACAAAAATAGTCGCCATTATTCTACCTTAGTTCCAGTTCAACGAAAAAATCTAAAAAAGTTCACAAATTGCAAAAGTCAATGGCCCGCTATGTTTTATGCGGTTAGGAAAATAAGTATACCGTATTTTTTTATATGGTATACCTAATTTTCTTTGTGATTCAAAGTGATCTTTGATGTTTCTATTTTGATATTTGGCTTTATATTTGTGCTTTGAATAAAATATATTCTTCTCCAAAACTCTCTCTCTCTCTGGGATTTCACTGAAAATAATAATAAGCGGATATAACGGATGAAATTTAGTTCAAGAATAAGTATACCTAAACAAAAAAAAATACTAATTTCCGCTAGTTGTCTTTTCAAAAATTAATAAAGAGGAACAGCTTAGTAAAATATAGCTACAGAGAAAGTAGAATCGTTTCTATTTATAAGTAAAAAAATGTTTGTTTTTTAAAATTCATACATATTACTTTTGAAGTTTTTTATTTATTACAAATTCTGTGCATAAAAAATTATAATTACATACCTCATAAAAATAAAAATTGTGTACCTTAAATTTAATATCGATATCTTCTGTTTTTACAACATAATATTTTAACTAAAAGAATTAATTTAACTTTTTTTGTGTTTAGTTAATATTTTCGTAATAAAATGAAAATATTAGCGTACTGTAGTCTAAAAATTAATTATTAACTGGTGATTATATTATAAATATGCGACGCAATGTAACAGCCTTGAACTGAATTTCTACTAAAATTTAATTTTCCTTTAATCATTGTGATCATTAAACATTTATTGCTAAATTAATACCATAATAAAAGTATGTCATCATTTACTTTGTAATTTGAGCAATTTTTGGACTATTTAACGAATTTTATTAGAGTGTTTTGAATTTAATATTAAATTTAGAGTTATAATTTTTTTAAATATATATATATATATATATATATATATATATATATATATATATATATATATATATATATATATATATATATATATATATATATATATATATATATATATATATATATATATATATATATATATATATATATATATACAGTAGTAAACATAATGAAAAACCTCTTAAGCAAAATATTCCTTGAAAGAAAAAAATACCTGCTTGTGAAGAATATTATGCCATAACAGTAATTTTCCCTTTATTGTTTTTGTCGTTTTCCTAGTTCTCTTAGTGAATATATATCTATGTCTCAATTCTGATTTGTTAAATTATTAAAGGTATTTTTTTATTTTTGTCATGAGGTGTTTAAATGTTTTAGACATTATTTCACAATACAAAATTTTGAATATGCAAAAAGGCGTTTGGAATTAAGTCCACTTTCACTCAGTTCCTTTTGAAGTAGTTGAATATCTACAGAAAGATTTGTGTTTTAGGCAACAATTCTTCTAATCATCTAAAACTGATGTAATGGAGTTATGTGCAATTAATCAATGAAATTAGGATAAATATATTATAAATATTTTTAACAGTAATATATATAAATTCATTGCAAAATTTATAAAAAATGTGTAAAATAAACTACTATGATAATTGTGTTATAGATTTACTTATTTTCTTTCTTTGAGACCAAGGTTATTCTCATTTCGATTTGTAGATTCATACATTTTTGCAAATTTAAACTGCACCAGCACATTTCATATACTAAAATAATATATTTTCGTCTTTATTCTTGTAGAATGTATACATAACATGCTTATTAAATATGTTTGTGTTAGAAATATAACCAATTATTTTGTATTTTGTGATAATAGGATTTGTAATTAATTTCATAAGGAATAGTTGTATAAATATTTAATGTTATGATATATAGCTTTGATTTTTTGAAATTTTACGGCAAATAAAACTAACTTTGAAAATGTTCTTTGTTTTCTAATTTTTATTTTATATTTGATAAAGAATAAGTTTTGTAATAATTGCTTTTCATTGTGTATAATATTGAAAAAAACTCCAAATGATATAACAACAGTAATATAAACTATCTCAGTTAAAAATATATATTATGAAACCTTCATTGATTATAAACTAGAGTTTTATGAGATTAATTTATTACAATTAAAATTACTTCTAGTTATTTATTAAGATCAAAAAATTCCTTTAATTAGTAAAATGCTCAAAAGTAGAACACATTGTTGATGTTATTTCATCTGAAAAAATGTAGAAGTTCTTTTAAGCAATGTTTTTAATATGAATATAATAATATATTTTAATGAGCATTACATTAAAGTATATAATTTTAAAATTCAATAATGATAAGTAAATTTGAAGTAACAGTCAAATCCGAAACTATTTACTTTTTAACCCAAAGTTTGCATGATGTCTTATTTATGATGATTAGTTTTTGATTCAATTGGTCGAAATAAATTTTATTATTTTGAAAGCTTTCAAATACAAAAGCTATAGCTTTGTAATATTTTTATTCATAAAATACCTCCACAAAACTATACGTTTCGTACTTGAAATCATTTTTTCTAAACACTTGATTAAGAATCAAGTATGTAGAAAAATATTATTTAAATATTACTGGATAACAAAACGATCCATCAGTATTATTTAACAGGGTAGAAGTTTTATTTATCACTTTTTTTCATATTCAAGATATACGTGTGTATATGTAAAACAGCTCTTATAATTCTCTTATTCAAATTTTAGAAAAATATAGATACTTGAAATCCATTATTGGTTAGGTATTCAAATTTTGGTAACCATACATCTCCATAAGTAGGTTTATAAATGCAATAATAATTCAACTGAATTATATCTTTAAAAAAGAGGATTGGTCGTTGGAAACTGTTGTAATGTTGTCTCTTTGTGCAATAACAATAAATTACAAGACTTTGAACGGAAAAAATCGTTACCCAAAGTACGACCTCTCTCTTTATAGTTATAGACAGGGTCACATAAAAGTCCATATTTATCGCACACATAAAATGGAAGAAGGTTATACTTTCAAAGGATTTTTTTTCTTCAGATAGCAAATATTTTCCTTACTTTTCCTAATCCTAGCCTAAAGTTTCATCTCCATGGTAAAGATAAGGAACGTGATGTTGCCATGGCAACCGAGTAACTCGCAAAACATGCAAGTTCAGTAGGGAGCGAAATTGAAAATGTCCCCCGATTTTCCAATTTTTCATTTGTTGTTGCATTTATTCCATGAAATTGCTACAAGGGAGTGAAAAGGCAGTCTTTTTATTACTGTCCGCTTTTCGAAATTAGCATCGGATATTTTGCTACTTTTGTTTTTCGAACGAGTCAGCTACAATAAGTCCCCCAAGCAAAACTGAAAACTTTTGTTTTGTTACAAGCTTCTTTTTTTTTGTTCCGATGCTTTGCTTAAAATCTTCGCTTATGTGATTTTCTCGCAAAGTGCTTTTGCACTTTTCAGTTAGAGAATTTATCTAACAATTAGTTTAATTAGATGAAGCAATTGTTAAATAGTTTTTAATTTGTATATCCTTTAGAGCATTGCTCGGAGAATATATTTGGTTTGGGTTCGAGAGATTACAACATTTGAGGATTCGAGAAATTTCTTTGTTTCTTTATCTCTTGAATATTTAAATTTGCTTAAGCCTGTTAATAAATGTAAATAACATTTAAGGCATTTCAAAAGAAAACCATGTTAAATTGACTTCTAATAATCGAATGTTCTAAAAAATAAATTATCTGAATCATTTCTATTTTTCTTTCTTATAAATCCGCCAATGTATTTCGGGAAATAAATGAGTAATGGATTTAAATTAATCAGCAATAAGTTTTTTTTAAATTAGTTCTTTTCAGATAAAAATGCTTTTAAATATTCAGATCTATATTCTTATATTTTATACGAAATTGCGAAAAAATGATATGAAAAAAGGAATTAATGATCGAAAATTAATAATAGAAAAATAAAGAGAATCATAAAATTTTTTTAATTGATTTAATACTGGTAGAATTTGAGTTTTGGATTTAGTTAATTTTTTCATATGCAAATTCATTTAAAATTTTTTTCACAAAAATTTCATTTCTACTTTTTCACAATAAATGTTATAATACACAATTTCATAGAAGATTGAAGTTGTTGACTCACACATATAATGTGTTCAGAAAAACTTATATAAAGATGTGAAACGGTATTTAAATTGTTTTCTGAAAATGAAGAACTCATTCTATTTTTTCCCAAAAGTCTTATAGGTTGCTATGCTTATGAATAATGGTGTATTATTATGTGAATGCACATAGAATCAAGTTAAAGTTGTTTTATGTATTTACATTATATAAGTTTCCACGTATGTTGTTTCCATTAGCCTAATTAGATAATAGATGTACACTGAGTTTAACCTCCTTGACATAGTTACATTTAATTCCAAACAATATTCTTGCATTACTATCTTGTGAATTTTCTTAAGATTTTTCAAATAAAAATGTTAGATCTATTTATAGAAGGAGCTATGAAGTAGTGGTGCGATTCCTTTTAATATAAGTAAATATATTACCCATCATAAAATTATTTCACAATTATATATATATTTTACCGTTTCAATTAAAGTTATTTAAAATGCACATTTTTTTATATTGCATGTTTATAAAGCTACAAGGAATCTGGTGGTATATTTGTAGAGTAGAAATATACCATTTTGTAATATCAATTATATTTATAGGAAACAAGATTTGAGCAATTTATCTTAGATTAATAAATAAATTTCTCAGTAATTCAAACAAGAGATATATTTTGAATTTATAGAAACTATAATTATTCAGCTAACGGTTTGAAGTTTCAAATAGTTGTAGTTATTACTTCCTAGTACAATACTTGCTTAATATTTTATGTAACTATTAGAATGTTGAGATATTTAAAAAAATAATACCTGTAACATATTATAATTATATTACATCTATATGTGAATAATATCTAAAAGAATTTAAATTAATGTAATGGTAGACGGTAAAACTATATTTCTAAAACCATATGATAGTTCTCATTTTTATTTTAAGGCATTGAAAGAAATTCTATTTACTGATCGCAAAAATGTTGTCACAAACTATTCGATAAGTATACAATTTTTATATCTTAAGAGCCTCATTGTTGTATAATTCAAAGAATGCATAAAATCAGAATAGTATAAGCTAAATATTGTGAAGCTTATCAAAATTTCATATACCTACTAAGACATTTCATTGCATAATATGGGTTCACAAACACGAGCATGACTACTTCTTCGTTAACTTGACACTTATTTCCTTGAATGTCTATACGTTATTAGATATAAATTTCAAATGATGTCTAGTCCCGCTTTCTTAATTTATTGCAAACTTGAATGTCAAAGATTTGTTTCAAAGATTCATAGCACAAATACTTATATTGCTATGTTTTCGCTTTTGAAAATGTACATTACACATGATGAGCGATATATTTTTTCTTGTCAAAAAAGGCCTATGAATAAAGGTTGTCTCTAACAAATAATTTTTCGGCTTACACATCAACGATTCATCAAAAGTTTTAGTCCATTTATAAACATCATTAATGACTTTCCAGTTGCATTATTTTAGAATGTTGAATTTAATGTGATGAGTCAGATATCAGCCATAAATATATTAAAACAGATGAGAAAATATGATGTCTAGTCCGCCTTCTTAATTTATTGCAAAACTGAATGTCAAAGGGTTGTTTCAAAGATTCATAGCACAAACACTTATATTGCTATGTTTCCGCTTTTGAAAATGTACATTACACATGATGAGCGATATATTTTTTCTTGTTAAAAAAGGCCTATAAATAAAGGTTGTCTCTAGCAAATATTTTTTTGGCTTACACATCAACAATTCATCAAAAGTTTTAGTCCATTTACAAACATCATTAATGACTTTCCAGTTGCATTATTTTAGAATGTTGAATTTAATGTGACGAGTCGATATCAGCCATAAATTCATTAAAACAGATGAGAAAATAATTTAGGTGGGTCACAAAGAAATGAATCAATTCAACTGGTATACAAATATTGTGCTTAATGTACTGTTTGTATGCATTCATGATTCAGTTATAGTTATAAATCTACTTATAAAGATAAGGTTACCTCAACATTATTTCCTATTCATGTATCAACCATTTATGTATTTTTTAAAATTTACTTTGGAATATAAACAGTTCTTAATATTTTGAAGTTAGATTAATTTAAATTGCTCACTATGTTCTGTATATTATGAATTCCTCAGAGAAAAATTTGAATTTTTTTCAGTTGGATTGGATTTATCTAATTACTGTAGTAATTATTTAATGATTTTGTGTTTAAATTATAAACTGTGTATAACAGTTACACCTGTTATTCATTAGCCGCATAAGAGCACAAATCACACGTCAAGTCGATTTGATAAATATCTTATCACTCTAAATAATAAGAAATCCAATTTAAGCATTTCTGAAGTTTTTATTGACTCACGTTTCTTGTTGTTTATTTCAGTCAACTCGAAATATCCGAAGGCAGAAAACTGTTTTGTAATTTTGGGACGCGATCAAATGACGGATTTCATATTGTAACTCTCACTCTATTTTCCAATATACAGATATTTGTACCCTTTCTTATCAATGCTTCTATGCAGTATTTTTTTAAATATTCAGAGAAAGATGCATTTTCTATAGAAAATTTCATATGTGCAAAACGATTTTTCTTATTATTAATATTACTGGCATTCTTATTATTTTTCAATAACAAGACTGTGAAATTAAAAATCAAGAGTATGTTTTTGTTATTGAAATTTTCTGTGGAAAAGGATGATCAAAAATGTTCATATATTTCATGATATAAGTAACATGATATATAACATGATATAAATAATAAATTATAGAAGGAGATATATTATATATTACATACAGTTTGTACAATAGTATGAATTTTGAAGTTCAAGAATGCTGTATCATGCTAATTTATAAATTTTTCCTTAGAGCAATCAGATTTAATGTTCAAATTACAAGATGCAAGCCACCACATATTAATTTTAGAGTTAATCTTCTTATTTCATCATGATATTTGATTTTTAAAATAGGTGACAGTTTAGAACTAGTGTTTATTTCAATTCATAGTTCAAATCGGTAAAAGAAAATAATAAAAAGGTGATGTATGCAATTAAGGAAAATTAGTTAATTGAGTACCGTTAATTTAGTAAAGGTTATCATTCTAAACAAAAAATTAATGTAGGTGTTAATTTTTTGTTCTTATTAGAGCAGAAATGTATGCATTCGTGAAAAATGTGCCTTATTTGCAAAATAGTCTGCAATTCTTGTGTATTCAATTAAGAAACATATTTTTAGCATACATTAACATTTAATTTAAAAACTTTACAACAATTTGATCAATTAATTTAAAAGTCACTATTAGAACTAGTTTCTGTTAAGCTTTTATTTTGAAATAAAGAATTGAAAAAAATATGCACGAAATAACTAATGAAAAATATCAAAATTTTTCTTATCTTAATATTTATACTTATCTTACTAAAAACATACATTAATTATTTACAATGATTATAATTGAAATAAAAAGAAAACAAGTTTGAAAAACTAAATTTCGTTTTGTAAAATATAGCACTGTGTGTGTGATTAACAGATGTAACATTTGAGAATCTAAAATACTGTATAAATTTGAAATATTAATACTACAAAACTGTACTGCTACTTATGCATAGGTATAAATAATTATGTCTTATATACATTTATATTCATGCATAAATAGTGTTTTAAATTAGCAGTTTAATTATGTAAATTCTGAAGTATTTTTTCCTTTAATAACAATTTGCAATGCATAAAACTTGAAGGTATATGAAAAACAAACCAAATAAACTTGGTTTCGCCTATTCGAATATTGAAATAAAATGTTTCTTTCCTATTTAATAGTATATATTTTATATAATGGCTAATTTTATTTAAAAAGAAGCAATTAAACACCTACTTAAATAATTTAATATCTGAGTGAGGGAATGATTGTACTAAAGGTTAACAATTTTTATATATGGAATAAAATATCTCATTAAACATTAGGATAAATATTACTATTCTAAAAAAGATAGTTTTTATAAGCATATAAATGATTTTTTACTATTTCTATATACTTATATTACAAATTAAAATGATAATATTTATAAAAAGTAGAAAGTTAAAAAAATATTTCGTTTTTTATGTGGAATTTATGCATGTTGACATTACAGAAATTATTTGAATAACTGAAGACATATATAACAGCATAGTACAGATTTGAGAAAGGAAACAAATATTCATGAAAATTAAGTTATCTCTTAAAATATTATTGAACATTTTTAATAAAGTAAAATTTAAAGATCAGAAATTTGAATATGCATTATTGAATTTAAAAGCCATGATTTCATTTTATTATCTACTTTTATGTTCAGAATATATTTTATGAAAAATTTCACACCTACCTTCTGCATTTGTCGTCACAGATAAGTCTGCACTTGGGAGACTTTGCCCTATGGCATTTCTGGCATTTACATAAATATGATACGTTGTGACAGGTTTCAATCCAGCAATAGTAGCACTGGTGTCAACACTCGAAACGACAACACGTTTTGTCCTTTCTTCAGGCCATTTCTCTGAAATATTTATTCAATAAAGTGCATATTTTAAAATACATATTTTATATTTTGATGAAAAAATTATTCCTTATCTATGAAAATATAACAGTCTAATATTTAATTAAAATCACACAAACTATAAAAAATAAATTTTTAAAGTTTATTTTTTATTAGCAATTAAATTAATATTTAATATTATAAATATTAACTGAAGTTTTCTAATTTGTTTCAATATCTAATTTAGAATTCTCATTACTTGGATCTACGAATAATTTATAATGGAAATCATAATTAATATTTAAGATTTAATTAAGTCCTATTGTAATAATGCATTATAAAATAAAATGTTCACACACAATACTTGTGCATTATCTTACTATACTTCTAATAATTTTATCAAATTAATATAAATCACACGAGTAATTTTATATCAAAATGTTGTTATTCCTTTTTGTCTTTTATATTTTCTTACTTTATCTGTGAGTTTTATTTTGAATATATAAGCAATTTTCAATTACTTTCAGAAAATTACTCGTACTGTTTACTCAGTACTTATTCTTAAGTTTAAAAAGATAAAAAAATGATACTTTTAAGTAACATAAGTAGCATTTAAATAATAATAAGAGTAATTTTTAAGTAACATAATCAATAATTTTATAAATGAATAGTTACATAAAAATATATAATTGCTCTAAAATCTAAAATTATTAATATTTAACATGGATAATATTTTAAAAGAACACCAGATTTAGATTATTAATTTCGTCTTCGATGTTTTTGTATAGTTAATTTAACGATTAGTTAAAATTCGGACGAACATTAACTATTAAAGAAAAAACTGCCTTAAATGGAAAATATTTTTTGAAATAATAACTATTTAAATGAATAAATCAGTGAAGCTATGTTAAAGTCATTTTTGCTTCTTACATTAAAATTCGCTAAAATCTTCAAATTATGTCTTTGATTTATATGAAAATTCAATAAGAATATCTTGGGTTTTATTTAGGTTAGTAAATAATGAGTTATGGTAAAATACATTTCGAAACGTTTAATAATACTTCCTGAGAAATATATAACATTTTACAAATCTTTGTCATTACTCTATGAATTTAATGAAAGTTGAAGCCTTCGTCATATTTTAAACATCATTTATGTTTAAAATGTATTTACTCAAACTTCTAATTTAATGTTATGTACTTTG
Source organism: Latrodectus elegans (assembly GCA_030067965.1). Classification (NCBI taxonomy): domain Eukaryota; kingdom Metazoa; phylum Arthropoda; class Arachnida; order Araneae; family Theridiidae; genus Latrodectus; species Latrodectus elegans. The sequence continues at coordinate 104,895,287 of CM057813.1, forward strand.
CTATTGCTTGAGTATTTTACTAAACACTTATTATGCCCTGATAGAGATAAAATTATTTGCTTCTGTTCATCAAACGTGTACTATAGGTATGTGATAATTTCAAAATTACTTACATAATAGTATATATATATATATATATATATATATATATATATATATATAATCTCAAAAATGAACCCCAAGTGATTTGATGTATAAATTCTTGGTCTTCATTCTTTATAACTTCAAAATCACAGAAGTAGTCAAATTTAATCAGGGTATAAAATTTAAATTAATTCCAAATGATAACATAAATTAATATTTTAGGGGAAAATTGAAACTGTGAATTGTGGAATCAATATTTAAAATAGCTCTGAATGAAACGTATAGAGCAGTTAGATGCTTATAAACTTGTGTACAGATTTTGCTGTATGCAATTCTGCAATGGATTTAAATATTTTTCCAAACTTTAGTTTGGATTGCAATCTTAAATGAAATCTTGATTTACTTTTTAATTGAGTATGTTCTATGTTTTACAATTGCCAGTTGATTTTGTACATTACTCATTGGCACCCCATTCTAATACATCAGTATATATTTCTTAATATTAAACAAAAGGAAGTAAAATTATGTTTCTTCCTAGAAATTGCTAAAAATTTCATATATTAAAGACATAGATATCATAACATGCAAGAAGTATTAATTTAAAATATTTTGGTAAATATTTTTCTTATAAAATTGTATAGGAAGTAACCCATAGTTGTATTAGATATTTATGAGGCTTTTATGTGTTAGATAATTATCAATTTCGTATTCATACAGAATTGTAAATGTTAATCCGGGTTTTTTTTACCTTTAATATTAATAGAATAATATTTTATGTATTATTGGTTGCATTTTAATTTAGAATACATTTTAAGTTTCTAGTTACTTATTTATAAAAATCAATCCATCATTTGCTTTTATACCAATATTTGCTTTTATACCAATTTTCTCGTTATCTTAAAATTAAAACACTAATATTTTTATTTAGCTTGCTCAAGATAGCTTCCGTCATAAGATTTATATGCTTTACTTTATAGAACTCATGTCTAAATGCATTTATAAAAGTATTGATGCGTAAATGGTGAAAATTCCCCACATTTAACAATTTGTTGTTTTAATAACTTATCTTCAAGCATCTCTAACGATACGTGGTATTTGATAATTTTTGTATTGATTTAAAAAGTTTAAGAAATTGTATAAGTATGTTTAGGGATTTTTTATTTGAATGTAAGCACATTATATGTGAATTATAAAAGTTTACATAGGCTACACACAGAATTTGTGATAAAAATTTCAATGCAATTTAAATTTTTTACTCGTAAGAAACTATTTAAAGAGTAAACAAGCATAAATACATTTAAACTATGATATATATATATATATATTATGTCACGTAAAATAAGGATAATTCAGAACCATACAGAAATTTAACTGTAATATAAAAATTTCGCATGTAGAATTAACACACACATCTTGAAGCATAATATGCAAATTACAAGAAGCAATCACATGGCACCGATAGTACGTAACAATGACGAGATAGTAAGAGAGAGGTATAAAAGGTGATAGAATTATCGGTCCTTTGGAATGTGATCATATACAGCTGAAAGCATTCAAGTAACTTGGAATCACCAAGAGTCTCATCTCCAGCGTTCGCAACCGTTCCAAGATGATAGTAATGTGAGTAGACGATGCAGCATAGGTCGCCCCAAGTTATAATTCTGATTGAGTTTTGATATTTGGCAGTTACTGCCAAAAGAAACAGACGGAGCACAACATTAAACCTGTCTCATCAGCTATCTTCAGCTATCGGTACGACAGTTTCAAGGCAAACCGTTACAGATGCTTAGGGAACATGCTCGTAGGTCTGTCAGATGTGTTCCACTTACTGCAACTCACTGTCGCCTGAGGTTAGCCTGGAGTAGAGATCATTCATTGTGGACACCTCAACAGTAATCTTGTGTGATGTTTTTCGACAAGTCCAGGTTTAGCTTTCAGTCTGATTCTCACCGTACTTTTATATGGAGAGGGCTATGTACCCTTTACCACCAAGAGAACACCATTGAAAGACATCGTTTCGGTGGTGCAAAACAGAAACATCCGCAAACAGAAACTCTACACCTATGGCACTCCGAAACAAATGTATATTTTATTCCAGAATGACATCCCAATAGACGTGGTCTGTCATGGTTACATTCTGAACATGCAGGGCGCGTCCTCACCGAGCAAATATTGTAGACGAATTCCTTCAATTGGAGGATATCACCCGTATGGACTGTGCAGTATACTCATTGGACTTGAATCTGAGAGAGGTTGTGTAGGACTTGGTTGACCGACAAATTGTTACCCGTCAACCCCTGCCTTATGTCTACTGGAACTTTGGAGAGCATTGCTTGACGAGTGGTATAATATTCCCCAAGATCTGATAGATAATTTGATATTCAGCATGCTTAGGTGTTGTTCGGTCTATATTTCATCTTCTCACGGGGGGGGGGAGGGGTCCTACTATAATTTATCCAACATACCAACCATGTTATATTGGTTTTCGTAAACAGGTGATTTTTTGAAGTTTGCTCCGGGGTGTAAAAATCACAATTTTTATTAATTATGTCAAACATATAGCATCATTTTTGCTTTTTCCTTTTGCTTAATAGACTTTACAAATGAATCACATTTTTTATGCTCTTCTGTCTCTTTCTTTGTCAGAACTTGCATTATCTTCAATTTATGGTCAGGAGTGTAAATGTATAGTATTTTTTTAGCCAAATATTAATGCTATAGATTATTTTGATGAGATTGCCACTTATATTAAAATAGAAAGGTTTATCCTATTTTATTATTTCCGCTTGGTTTTTCAGGTTTTCCCTTTATGATTATTTTCTAGGAGTAAAAAAACATAATAAGAACAATTTGTATCAATTTTAAATACACACAGAAAACTACACAAATACATTTGCATATAAATATTTCATTGATTGGTTTCTATGATCTTGTCTATAAATTTTTTCTTACTACTGAAAATGAGAAACTTCATGAATTTTACCATTAGTCACACAAAAATTTGATAACTAATATTAATTATTCCATTTAATAATTTACTCTTTGAATTTTATAGGTTTCTGAATTTAATAGCTAATATTAACTTACTGATGATTAAAATAAACATGTTTAGTGTTATTTTCTTTAGAAGAGTTCATTAATTTCAAGAATTTTAATCTCGAATATTCATTATATGAAAGGTTTCTCGGGTTACCCAAAACTATCAAAAATCTTTGAAAGCAATTTAATTAAATATTTTTATAATTTGATACATTCGCTTGATTGTGTTTCTTATTTTAAAGTACATGAATTTTTATTGTTTAAAAGTGAAAATAATATGTGATTAAATTTTAGCTCTATCCTTTTAAACCAATCTAGAACATTTTATTTAACGTATTTTAGAAATGCGTTGCAAAATAATAGTTAGAAAGTAATATTGCTACATTGTTATTAAATATGTTTAAGCATTTAGTAACTTTGCCCTTTTGTAAAAATTGCTAATCGTGTGAACTAAATTTGATGATGAGCGTAATTTCTCAGCGTGTAGAAATATGCGTTTAAAGTTGCTTTAAATTTACCGGAACAAATTACGTTTTCAAGACTTTTTCACCAAATTACTTAGAAAAGTGCTACATTCAAACACTTAATCTTATTTTAATAATCTGAGATAATATTTGTTCCGGAAACTTTCTAGAATTTGTGCTCGAGTACATGAGGAGATATTTTCATCTTGGCTTGCGTTCTAATAGTTTATCTTGGCACGAACTTGTCCAAGTATCTCATGTCAAGCGGACATAAATTTTCAGAAATGTTCCTCAGATTACTTCATGCACCAACAAACCGCAAACAGGGAAGGATTTATACTATAAAAGACATACCCAAAGGAATTTCTGAGCTTCCTCCTTTCGTAATAAGATAGATAAGGCATCACACTCAACCGAAGTCTCGGAAGTATTATGAAACCAATAGATCAATGAGCTTCGTATTTCACATCAATGGTTTTCGTAAAGGCTAATGGTTTATTTACTAGATCCTTATTCAGAGGAAAAATGATTGAGTGGTAAAATATATTCTTCGAATATAAGAAAACAGGAGAAATTCTATAAATATGAAATATGAATTAAAGCACACTTCGATCAAAAAAAGTTTCATCCAAATTTGATGGAAAATTATTTGCATTTCAAAAGTTCATCTTCATCTAAAGGCACAAATTAATGTTATTCATTTCAGTTGAATAATCTTAAAATACCTTGTAATTTATTGATCATTATTGGATAAAAAAATATACAAATTATTTCATAAACGAAAACTGTCTTAATATTTTATTTTAAAGAAAATAATAAAACATTTTAATTCAAGATAAATGAATTTAAAATCTGTGTAAAGAAATAAAATTAACTTGCCTAACCATTTAATTTCTTATAAAATTGTTTAGACCAATGATCTATTGGTGCTTCATATAAAGAAGAGAATATCAATAATCATATTTATTACCTTGTTCTTATACACAATTTATGTGTAAAATATGAACTCAGTTCCAGTGAAAAAAATTAAAGTAAAGTAATTTCAATGAAACTTGCTTAAATGCTCTTTGACATTTTGACATAAGCATTTTTATAGTTATTTATTTGATTTGTTCTTAAAAATAGTTTTACTGTATTTAGTGAAATTTTATATATTAAGTTCAAGTTAATTGGTGTGAGTATAAATGTATTTATTAATTTTTAGTTAGTAATGTATTTATTAAGTTTTACAAATCTATTCTTTCATCTCAGATGTTCAATTACTGGAGCTTTGAAAGATTGCTTTGTTTATTTTTCCTGTAACTTTTAAAGATTCTTGAAATTTCTGCAATGTACACAGCAGGTGCAATGTATGCCCACATTTTTATTGTCGTATTTAGTACTGTGTCCATAATATAAAATATAACTTCTTCAGAAAAAATAAATTTGAATTACGTATTGGTACAAACGGTTTCAGATTACATCTTCATGAAACATAATCAATAACAAAATCTACTAAATTATTGTCAGCAGGAAAACCACTTTTTCTGATATATTTTAGCTTTGAACAATTTGTTCGATATCTGTTTTTCACAAGTTTGTCTATTTTCAAATTCTACCTTATACGACTTTTATACCTGTACGGATTTCATGATTTATTATACTTTTATGTATTAATTCCTTGATATTAATAAAATGATAAAATTGAAATTGAGCAGTGTGGTGTTGCATGTAGAAGCAAAATATATCGGTAAGGGCTTTGTCACTTCATTTTGTTGTATCTGCCTGTTTAGACTCATCCATCATTATAGACTTATCCACCTGTAGTTATGAATCAAGAGTAAATGAAAGAATGAAAGTCTTGTGAGCATATGCAGCTGCAAAAGACGCTAAATAGTAGAAGTGGATACTGAATGTTGCATAATAAGTTGATTCTGTTATGTTTCGTAACGGTCTGAAATTCATTATTGCCATGTTTACAATATGTCTGCCATCATATGAAATAGGGCAGGGAAGTGAATGGTTTTTAGTCAGTTTTTCCTCCTTCCAGTGCTTTCAGATCTGTATCATGCTTACTTGGCTCATCAAAGACGATCACCGAATTTTTCGAAAGACAGACAGTAATTCTTTTAATCTACTATTATTGTTTGTTCAAAAACGTGTTTGAAAGATGCCTTATACTTTTTACAAATCCTTGTTAGATAATTTAAGTAAAAATAAACAATAAAGTAAAATAGCCTGTGTAGGATGAGGATGCCGTACTATCAGACCATGATATGCATTGAAATGGGTTGTATATTTTATTGCCGCAAATGCATGAAGTAAATTCCTTGTGAAGCATTTTCATGGTACCTTCAGAGTGTTGTGTTTAAGGGGATTGGTTGGGTTTTGTGACTGAAGATCCAAATAAGAACAAGATGAGCCATTTTAAATGGTCAGCCGTGTTTTACAAATATAAATTTTTGCATAAATATAACGTTGCATCATATTAAGAGCTTTCAGATCTGATACAATATTTTCACAATTTTTTTAATTAATGCTAGTGTTTAGGAAACTGAAATTTCCTTTCGAATGAGAATAGTGAAATAGCCAAGTTACTATCATAAGAAATTTTATTAATATATAAATGCATGAAAATAATTTTGGGCACAAAAATTTCTATGTATAACTCGTTTTATACGGGATCATGCAGGCCACATTTTTAAAAGTAATTATTTATATTATGATTAAATAAAATGTAGCTTCAAACTTAGTGAAAAAATTGTCATTAATTAATAAAATTTCCAGACTGAAATATACATAAATATACATACAGATTTTAAATTGAAAGAGCATTTTTTTAGTTTAATATGTAGATTATAGATAAACATTTTTGTTTTTGTTATAGAATACTGAAACAGTTCTATTACTTTACTAAGCACTTTAGCTTTATGTTCTATTTTTAGGTCATACAATTTATTTTATCTTATGCTTTTCTAATGATTTACTTTTATTCATGAAACATTGACTATTTAATAAGTAGAATTTTAATATTGCTTTAAGTGCATAAAAAAGTTTGAGTTCATAGCATTTTAATAAATTAGATATCATTGACAACTGCTATAGGGCAATTAGTTTAAGTAATACATTGTCAAGTAATACATGACAATTTTTTAATTAGCAGTAAAATATTTCGTTTGAGTCTTCATAAAATGTTTTAAAAAAACTCATGAACGCTGTCAGAAGTGATGGAAACACATAAAAGTAACAATTTATGTATTTTATTTTCTCTTATCAACGTTAAATTGATATTGTTTTTCTAAAAAAATTAACAAATATTTGTCTAAATATTTTAAAGGGCATTCTTAACTATATGTGGTTAAATATTTTGTAAGATAAAATATAACATAATGGTTTCTAATAAAATACCCATTCTCTGAAATGATTGCTTACATTAAAATTCATTTAAATGTGTAATTATTGTAATTTGCATTTTTAATCTCATATTTGATATTATGGTTTCTAAACTTATGAGTATTATAAGTTTTCCCATAAATATTAGTGTTATCTACACTAAAAACTAATTTCAATGCAAATATTATCGCAATTAATAAAATAAAAATCGAAAAATCTTAGAAAATTATAAAAGTTAGATTAGCAGTATAGTATAAATCAAATGAGATATTACTTTCACAATTGAATAGAAAATTTTGTTTTTTTGTTCCAAATATAAATTTCACAAAAGCAAAGGCAACGCATTTACTCTAATTGAAAATACAATTGGATATAAAAAATGAAAAATAAAGTAAATAAATCAGTTTTATCTGGGAATTGAAAAATCGGTGAATGGTTAAAAGCTTTTCATCGGAATTTTCCCGCTTCACGTTTTCCTCTTATTCCAAAGGAAATAGAATAAATTAAAATCTGCTGCCTTTAACAGAAAATATTCCTTTAAATTTATTAAAACTTTTGAGGGATATAATTTATTTCTATGCTTAAATTTATTTTTGTATTTATTGAGAAATCGAAAATTTTATTGATTATGTATCTAAGAAAAGCTCCATTATTTTTTAAATGAAACGGTTATTGATACAAACATGTGTGAAGTGACCAATAATAAATGTAGTTAAATATCAGAATTTAATGATGTTTCTGAAGGTTATTTTCAAGATTAAAAAATTATTTATTAATTATGTTGATTTATAAATTAAATTGTTTATGTATAAGCTGTCCCTGGATGATTTGTTTCAAAAATGGAAAACCAATGAGATGTAATTGAAATTTCTGCTCTTTTGAAATTTTATTTGAAGCAAAGTAAACATTTTATAAATATAGTCACTCATTTCATTTAATTTTGAACTTTAAACTTTGTAAATTGTAATTTAACAATATTTGACTAATTATTTATACGACTTGCATAATGTGATTTGTTTTTCAGTTGAAAAAAAATTTCTTCACTTTCAATAAAAGAACTTGTATATTGATAACCGGATAAAATTTCTATGATTCTCATCTTTTATAAATCCTGCATATGCTCGTTTAAAAGATGTACCAAAGATTCTTTAATTCATATCAATTATTCTATTTTTATTGTATGTATAAAACATTTTAATTTTTTTTAAATTCTAAAAATTAAAATTATTTTTTAACTAAATGCTTAACTTTACATGGATTTCAGATACTTTGGAATAAAATAGCACATAAATAAATATTATAAAAAATCGTAACCTATCAGTTTACTTTTGTATTTGCGACAGTCAAAAAATCACATAATATTTGGCGTTTACTAACACACAATCATTTTTAAATTATAAACTCTTAACACATTTTAAATTCAGGACAATGAATATTATATTATGACTATTATTTTGATACTTTTAATATGTTTGTAAGGGCAAAGACTTGTCACCACGTCGAAGACAGCGCAGTTGTTTGAGGCTGTTGTTAATCTTGTACTGTATTGTTTGCCCCTTAATTTGTACTCTGGGAGGACTTTTCTTTGATAATGGCCAATAGAAAGGAACGATAACAGAAACTCTCTAAATCTCCCATCTCGTTCAATGGCCTTGCAGAAGTGAAATATCTATCTTTCATTGTTTAACAGTGGATGGTATTGAACCCAGAACTTCTCTCTGAAATACATTTGCAATTAGTATACCATGATGCAAGCAAGCGTTGGTGGTATAACGGTTAGTATACCATGATGATCCCAAGGTTGGATTCGAAGTTTTTCGAGTTTTCTATTTCATATGATTCTCTTATGGCACTTTAATTCAACCAATTATCTCTGGAGAAAGTCCTTTGAAATTTTGCTTGTAGGTGGTTAATATAATATTATACATCATATCCTTAAACCATTAGGCTATTTTTATACAGTATCAAAGCCATAGCATACTTTGTTCGTTTCATTTCAATTAGTGAGTTTTTTTTAACATTAATAAAAGTTATGAAGCCAATCATTGAGAATCCCCTTTTAACAATAGGTAAAAGGGAAAGGTCAAATTTTGGTATTGAAGACTACTTCTTGAACCAGTCAAAAGGATAATGTATTGTTAACTATTTTATAAATAATGTGATTTCTGAAATCCTGTATCATATTTTTTGTTAATTTGCCATATTATAAACATTGTAATAACACATTCACATGAATCCTTAATAACATAACTCTTCAACAATAACATTAATTTCCTATTCTGTCCATTCTCGATAAATTTTTAACATTTTTCCCGAGTTTTGAATCCTAAAATTCAACATTTTTGTAATCTATTTTTATCAAAATTTGGTTAAGTTTTTTTATCGAAATTGGTTAAGTTTATTTTCAATGCAACAGGAAATGCATATTTTAAGTTTTGATTTTTCCAAATTGCTTCATGAGAAATTATGTATAATATCAACCGTCAATGCAAAAAAGGTAATCCTTATATGATAAAGATAACAATGGATTACATATTTGTGACATGGGTAGATTTGTCCCAATAGAGACAAATTATCCCATATTTGTAAGTGTCATATTTGAAGAACAGATAATTAACCTATGCTGCTACAGATGAAGGATCCAGACCGAAAAAAAACAATTCATTAATATTTTTATTAGATTATTTAAAAATATTTGTAAGAAAATATATATTCGGGTTATTTTTAATTTATCTTAATATCAAATAAAAGTAATATTACATAATATTTTTCTGATTTAAGAAATATTTGTTATATTATTTATTGAAAGAAAGTTATCCATTAATATTTTAATTAATTTATAAATTATTCATAAAAAGAAATATTGCTGTTATTTTAAATTTAGATTTATAAAAAATCAAAAATATTAAAAATATATTAGTCTCTTATTTATAAAATATTTGTTGCATTGATTATTGAATAAAAGCAATCCATTAATATTTTTATTAATTTATATCAAAATATTCATAAAAAGAAATATATTTGATATTTTAAATGTTTATATTGATGCAAAAATAAAAATAATATTACAAAAATATTTCCTTTTAGTTTAGCTTATAACAGTTCTGAGCACAAAATATTCAATTTTACTTATGAGTTTTTCTAGAAAATATGTTCGTAATTAAAATTTTTAAGAAAATATTTATGAGTAATTAAATGTAATTACAAATATTTTATTTTAAAATTTTCAAAATTACATACCATTTTTCTAATACCTTGAATTTATGTCATTTTTAAGATTTACTACTAGTATAATTAGTAATCCAATAATGGAAATTCTATTTTTAAAAATAATTTAAATTAGTCTTGAGAATTTATATAATCGTGGATTTCTAGTAAATTTTTTGTATTCAAAATAAACTATTTTTTCCTAGCTAGCCATGTTGCATCGAAATGCTTAGTCAACTATTGTTCCTCTCTTTTAATAGCATAAAAATCATAAAAGCGCAAAAAAAGAATGGAAGATAGAGCTTTCAAATAAACAAAGCAAAGCTATTAAAGTTTAATTGCATCAACATAAAAAAATAAGATATAAAGGGAGCATTAAAATCTTGAAATTAAGTATTTAAAACAATAAATATTAATGTTTGTAATTTCTAAAAAAATGATGAGAATGAATATTGTTTCTTCAGAATTTGGAATCGCATGAGAATGTTAGTCAAAGAATTTTATAGCTCTTTTTCTGAGAAAATATTTTTCAACAGAATTATTAATGATCAACTTCTTTAATATAATTTTTTTTTATGATTTAATTTCTTTGTTTGCTGTTCAATGCAACAGTATTCATTTTTGAATTGATACTTTATTCTAAATTTATTCACTTCTAGTAAAATATTCACCTGTATCTGGACGATAACTGATTATGTAGGAGGTGATGGGGTTGTTTCCTGGATGTCCTGGTGTCCAAGATAAGCTGATAGAGTTACTTGTTATTTCTAATGGTTTTAAGTCAATAGGTGGATCTGGTGGTTCTATGAAATAACGAAATATTGCAAACAATGAAATTGTATGCATTTGTACTTGCACATATACATTTCTATATAGAAAAATCCATAAAATTGCATAAGGTTACTGTAAAAAAATTAAAGAAAATACAGCTTAAATTGTTTCACTGAATAGCTATCATTCATATAAAGTCAGATAAGCAATTATAATATTGAAATTATTAAACAAAGTCGTAGTATAACATAAACTATACTTTTTTATATGCATAACACGTACCTAAAAATATATGTATGCATACATATATATGCATCTTTATATATTTATACATATATACATACATTTAATTTATTCATAAATATATTTATTTAACTGTATTCCGTTTTAATTAAAAAATGCTAGTTTATTAAGTTATTTTTAGGTACTAGGCAACAAAAAAACAAGTGAAAATGTGTACATAAGTTCATGTTGCATTACTATTAGAAGAAGAAATGTAAAGAATAATGACTAATAAGATAAATTTTTCGTGAGCAATGCAATGCTTCTCAATACAATGGAACAGTTCGGTGATAAAATAAAAAAGCAAATAAATAACAATGACATTTTTCTTAGTCGATGTTGGGAAGGGAAAATAGCTTACAACTCCCTTGTCAATAAAATCCGCGCTCTAACAAAATTAAACTTATTCTTTACTTCTGTGAACAGATTACCGATTCCAAGACTCTTTTTAAACAACCAGCAAAAACCTATTAATGAATCACAGTTTCCTAAAATAAAAAGAGAGAATTCCACGAATTCTTCCTGTATACCTTGTGGAAGAAGAAGAAAAAAAGTCTTCCTACCTTCAATTACGCGATATCCGCATCCATCCATCTTGGTGACCCCAACTTGCTAACTTCTATTTTTAATTAGAATGACGTCTTTCCAGCTTTTGCATCGATAACATCAAAAGGCGTAACTCTTGATGCAGAAATAATTAGTTTTCATCAACCACTCAACCAGTGAAGATAAAAATTCAACTCTCAGTATTTCCTCACTGATGTATGTTATCAAGAGATAAAAGCTGTAGAACTTTCGAAAATTCATGAATTTTCCAGAAAAGTTCCGTCTTTCATTCGGAATTGAGAACGGATACTTTTGTTTTCAAAGCTTATGTGAAAAAATAATACAAGTGACAAAAGATACTGTATTTCGAAATTTTTGAAAATTGAAAATATTTTTCCGTTTTTGCTACGTAAAATTGTTTTGATATGTTAAGATAAAATGAAAAATACAAAATTAATGTTCATAACACAATTGATAAAACTTCTTCAATGTGTTTACTTTAAAAATATTGTTCTCAATTTTATCATATATATTTCATAAAACAAAAGACAAATTTTTCAATTAGAAATATTTTTGAAAATTTTATTATGTTAAAAAGATTAGAATGTAGCAACATTTTTAAATGTTTAAAAAAATATATTGTAAAAAATGCATAAAAATACCATAATTTCATTGCAACATAAAATTATGAATACCGAATTTATAATAGCTCAATTTCTAGTTCGATTTTTATGAAGAATATAAATTTGTTTTTCCTTTATAATATATATTTTCTTCATATAATTACATCAAAAATTTCTATAAGACATTTATTTGTTATTAGCAAAGAGATGTTTCTGAAGCATTATAAAACACACAAGAAGTAGAATTATTTTTTATTCACTAAATATTTTCTGCCAGAAAGCTTAATAATTCAAATCAATCTTAAAATTTAAGATTATAGTAGTAATATTTTGAATTACATTTTTGAACTTTAAATCATATCAAAGTATACATAATTAAAATATCAAATTGAGGAGCTGTATCTTAAAGTTTTAAATGGAAAAGTGAATACATCAGGAGTATGCTTATAACACAATTTTATAAATAAACATTTCATACCTTTATCAGTGTTGATCTTTATTTTAAAAAAATGTAGATCTTAAATTAATATAGGCTATGAAATTTCAATCAATTAAAAAAATATCCAGCAATATTATTTTCCAAACAAATACTTTTATTATATATATATATATATATATATATATATATATATATATATATATATATATATATATATATATATATATATATATATATATATATATATATATATATATATATATATATATATATATATATATATATATATATATACATATTATTTTTTATCTTAAATTCTTATTTTATATAATTTTATTTTTTAAAGTAGTGTGATATATTTTCAATAACAAGGAATACTCTTTTCCCCAGAAATACTTTTGTACATTATATGATTTAAACAACAAATTACTTAATAAATTGGTTATTACTTATTCTGAGTTATTTGAAACTCCTTTCAAAATTAATTTTGTTTGAAATTCCATTTATAAATAAATTAATTTCTTAATTATTACTTGTAAACTGCATATTTAAGGCGTTTTCAATTGTCATTTAATTAAATGTTCTTTCTATGATAGTCAACTTTATACTATTGTTTACAATTACTTCAGTACAAGAAAATTCCATAGCACAGAAACTATTTTAACACAACGGCTTTCAAATTATTCAATATTCAAATAAATTATTTAATATCCATAATAATATAGACTATTATAAGTATTAATTATTGCTTAGGAATAGTAATTTCATTTATTTTAAGATTAAACCAATTGCTTTTTAATATCGCAAATAAATATAATACATGAATTAATAATAAAATTTTGCAATTAAATGTTCGCTTACCTTGAACTACCAATCTAACTGTTGTTTTATCTTCTCCGAAAGGGTTAGATGCTGAACAGGTAAACACATCAGAATCTTTACGTTGACTTGATTTGATGATAACTTCAGATATTTTTGCTCCACGGCCTTCGCTTTCTTGAGTAATATATCTATTCAATGTAAAAGTTTAAATACTGCATTTATTTAAAATGAAAAGAATAAATTACTAATAATATTTGTCACAAATTTGTGAGTAGTCTATTTTTTCAAACAGATCACTGATTGCTCAAACTTAAATAAAATTTGATCTCAGTTTGATACAAATAGCAAATGTTACATAAATTTGTTTATTTTTTCTAGAAAAGAATCAAGAATTTTTTCAAAATATGTGTTTTTGTTTTCTCCAGTTTTCTTATAGTGTTGAGTAAATTTTTAGGATTTTGTTACCCCGTATACTTTGAGAATAAAAAACTAGAAATTGAAAATTAAGCCAGCAAATAAAGGAGAAATCAATTAGTTAAATAAAGAAATTGTATACATTTTAATAATACTTTATATCTGAAAAATAATGGTCGTTCAACAAAATAAATTAACTTAATAATCAATTTCACACATATTTAGAAAAATTAAAGTATATGGTATTTTTTATATAAAATAACATATAATTAATAATATTACTTATAATAAATTATAATCATAATTGTATAATTTAAGCAATGAATAGTAAATAGCATAATATTAAAAAGACTGATTCTAAATATCTTTATTTTCAAACATACTCATGGAAAAAGAATAACTAAATATAATTTATTGAATGAATATATCTAAAATTGATTAAGGTTAAAAACACGGTTTATTATTAAAATTAACTCTGAAACTGAAATTTAAATTCTGATTAATAACATCAAAAATTTAGATATATGTTAAATTTAGTCATTGATTAAATTAAAGGCTTAAAAATTATATTTTCTTGTAACTTAATCGATTAGAAAATTGTTATTAATACTGAAAATTAAATTACATATATAATGAAATTTATTGTTGTATGATAAAAATATTAAAATGAAGGAAGATAAGTAAATTTTATTACATGGGTGTTTAATTTAAATAAGCAGCACAGAAATTTTTAATGAATAACGTCAATTTTATTTACTTTTAGCTGGTACTTTGCATTGATATTAAATATATGTAAATTATTTTAACTTTAAATATATATTTTTAATATTCTTATTATGCAAATGTTGGATTTTAAAAGTCTGTGAGTACGTGAGATATTTAAATACATTTTGCAAATTAATGTTGATACATATTATTCACTTCTATAAAATATAAATCCATTTTAAGTTCTATAAAATCTGAATGTTTTAAGTGAAATATTCTAATTATGACAAAGAAAGTTGCCTATTCAAATGTAAAATAACAGTAAGTTTCCTCAATGTTATGAGAGTACCAAATTTTAGCATTTTGACTGAGGAGGTATTGTATTGATATTATATATATATATATATATATATATATATATATATATATATATATATATATATATATATATATATATATATATATATATATATATATATATATATTTATATATATATATATATATATATATATATATATATATATATTTATATATATATATATATATATATATATATATATATATATATATATATATATATATATATATATATATATATATATATATATATATATATATATATATATAATGGAATTTTATTTGGCGTTTACATTGTCTAGATGTATGCAAATTACTAATACGTGACATGCGCACATGAGACTTTGCTGCCATAAAAAAGCAGAACACCAGCTCTTTGCCTAAATGCTTCATCATGACTCTGACTATGAAGGATCACGCTCTGCTCTTGAAGTTTTTTTTATAAGAACGATGACTGTGCACTTACAGCTATTAGGAAGTTTCGGACATTAAAATCCATTAAATGGGGTGCAATAACCGCAAAATGTCTGCGAAAAATGTTTGCTAAATTCGAAGAGACCGGTTCATTTGACGTTAAACGGGGTAGAGGAAGAAAACCAGTTTCGGCTCCGGCAGTGGAAGATGTGGCTACAGTATTACAAGAACAGACTAACAGTGATGTTGGAATCAGCAGTGCACGGGGAATTGGCCGAATGGTGGATATGCCAAACAGCACGGTGCGTAAAATTCTACGGAAGATCTTGCTCTGTTATCCGTATAAGATAACTCATGTGCAGGAGTTGCTACCGGTTGCCCTGGAAGCACGTCAATCTTTTGCACTGCAATTTCTTGCCCGGATGAAAGTGGACAACGGATGGCCATGGAACATTCTGTGGTCTGACGAAGCCCACTCTCATTTGCAAGGTTCTGTAAATACGCAAAATTGCAGGATATGGGCGACTGAGAATCCGTCCCAGCTACAGCCATTACCTCTTCAGTCTGAAAAGGTTATTATGTGGTGCGGAATAACGGCAGCGTTTATCGTTGGTCCGTTTTTCTTTGAGGAGAACACACCTGCGGGTCCCGTTACCTGCACCGTTACTGGCAAGCGGTATGAAACACTTTTGCGTAACCATGTCCTTCCGGCACTTCAGCAGCGTCAGTGTGTGGATCGCACAATATTCATGCAAGATGGCGCTCCTCCGCACATTGCTACTCCTGTGAAGCAGATACTGAGTGCTAATTTCGGAGATGACAGGATCATAAGCCGTCACTTTCCAACAACGTGGCCGCCACGTTCCTCTGACTTAAACCCGTGTGATTTCTGGCTTTGGGGGTACCTGAAGAATGTTGTTTACAGCTGGAGTTTTCAGAATCTAGCCGACTTGAAGGCAATCATCACACACCGCTTCCATTGCATCAGTACAGATACCCTCCGATCTGTTGTGGAGCATGCCGTTTTGCGCTTCCAATTAGTAGCGGAAAAAGGCGGAGGGCATATCGAATAACTCATGCTTTAATCATCAGCAAGGTGTTGATTCCATGAAGCTCTTTTTTTGCCATAATCGCTGTTGTCGCTGTATTCTTATCTTTTCGCTAATAAATCTTTAATAAACCCCTGAACTCTAATTTTTTTCTTTTGGCTAACAACATTTCTGTGTTTAACGAATACATTTTTGGACTTTCCTCCTGATATTACCCATCAAGAAAAAATAGTTCCAAAATGTGCCATCTATCGGCACATTTTGGAACTATTTTTTCTTTTGCCAAACAAAATTCCATTGCTTTACGATTCTGCTAAAATATCAAGTCATTCTGACCAGTAGTTTTAAAATTATCGATTTTTGAAATTCGGACTTTAATTATAATCACCCGGTATATATAATTATTTTTAACAATGATACCTATTTTCTGGATATAAACTAAGAGGAAATCCTTCTCTACTCCAAACAATATTTAATGGAGGATCACCAGTTGCTGAGCAGGAAAATCTTGCCTCTTCAGCTTTTCTGACATGCACCACCTGAGTGGAAGTCTGAATCTGGGGTGCAGCTGCAAGAAAAGTAGTAAAATTATTTTGTTGAAAATAAAAGTGTGATGTGCTTATAGAATTACTCTATGAAGAAAATAATCTTGTGTCATTATATGATCTTCTAATTTATACTTAAAATATATTTGTAGTGTAAATTAGAAGCTTATTAGTAATACAAGATCTGACTATTGGCGACTAAAGTGTTAAAATATACAAAAATAACATATTTTTGTATAATTATTGAAATTATTTTAAGGATTCTTCAGCAAAGGAGTCTATTAGCTTAATCATTTTTTTAAGCAATTTTAATTCATTTGAAATTATGTTTATTCAGACTTAAATCTTATGTTTATTTTATTTTATCGATTTAAAGAAAAACCATTTTGTTAAAAGAAAATATTTTTATACCTTGAAGAATGAAGAGTTTTAAATGCTCATACACAATATTGTAATTAAATACGCATAAAATTCAAAATAGAATTAATGAATGAAAAATATAAAATTTACATTATCTATTATCTGACTTTGCATTTATTTATATATGATTAAAAATTCATTGTGCTGTAATTATGTGCTTGATTGATTAAAATCAGAAAATAATTTTATTTTAATCTTTCAAGAAATATTTATATGAATAAATTTAGAACATCTTTTATAAAATTTACAATAATTCCAACTTTTAATGTAACAAATTTTATTCTTAATAATTTTTTTAAAAACAATTTATTAATTTTTTTCTCTATTATTTAATAATTGATATTTTCATACAAAATGAGAAGAATATAATTATTAAAATTAATTTTAAAATGAATTATAATACTTTATTAAAATAATTAAAACTATGTCATGAAGATAAATCTATATTATAAATAAATTTAATGACTTTCTTAAACATAATTGTCGATAACAATCTCACAATTAATAAAGTTTGAAAAAAAAATAATTTTATGTCATTTTTGTTAAAGTTTTTTATTTTCAATACTTTTAAAGGAAATAATTTATATTTCTTTATGATTAATTATTAAATTGTGAGATTGGAATTTAATTTGGAATTTAATGTGGTAATAGAACAATTTGTTTGCAGGAGTTACTTACTTATCTTAGAGGTTCGTTACTCGTTTAAAAACCAGAATTTTTAATATTTACTTTATTCAAATAGTTAACAATGCTATAAAAGTGTTAGCTATTGGAATTTAAGCAATTATTAACCAAACATTTATTTATTTTATCTAATTAACTCTAATTGAGAATTAAACAAAATTCATTTAGAAAAATATATATGAAATTGGATTATATAATTACTTGTGAAAATGATTTGTCTTATCTATGTGTTATATGAATGCTTAATAAAATCTAATGTACAAACTTTATATATATATATATATATATATATATATATATATATATATATATATATAAATATATATATATATATATATATATATATATATATATATATATATATATATATATATAATATGCACACAAATATTAATAATATTTGTGCTAAAATAGTTATTATAGTATACCCAGTTACTATAAATATCATTTGAAATTGTATGTTTAAAATACATATTTGCGTTTTAAATAATACGTTTGAATAAATGTCATACACTTTACAAAATAAAGAGTTTTAATTTGACAAATATTTAATTATTTATGTGGACTATATGTATGCTAATAATTAATATTGGTAAAGTTTCAGCTGTCACTAACTTATTAATGTAGCAAAGGCAGTAAGTTATAATTTGGAAACATAGCAGGTATGTTATTTAACAAATGTGCTCCAAGCAAATATTGAAGTCGACAATAAGCAGTTAGGTAAAGCGATTGTTGTTGCATAGAGAGACCTTTTATTTTAATTGGCGAAATACGTAATTGGATAAATACTACACTGGTTTTAATTGAATCCCCATCTATACAATCTTATTCAACACATTTAGATTCTATAAGCATGGATGGGCAAGAATTATGGTCTGATATAAAGGAGGGTCTCGTTAATTAGTAGCAACAGCATATCTAAATAATTTAATAATTCCCTAAATTACCTAATTTCAGAATGAACGTGATACATATTATTTGGCCAAAGGGAGAGATTTATGCCCAAGAAAAAAACTATATTAACTATGGAATCATTGTTTTGCTGTTTAGAAACTTGGGGTTTTTTTCTTATTACATTACGCAAACGCATATTAACCATGGAAAAAAGTAATTTATAGAAATGTAAAATTAACATATTCCTTATTTAAGGTACCCGTACACATTGAAAACGTCAATTTCGACCAAAAATTTTACCTTTTTTTACTCTTACGCTAATTAAGGAATTTTAATTGTTTTCCAAACCTGGTATGTTTTCGTCTCTACGCTAAATAGATTACAAGATATGAAGGAGTTCGTAAAGATTAGAAAACCGGAAGTGCACATTTAAAGCACCGGAAGTGGCCTTCTAAAGAGCCAGAATGATGTTTAAAATTAGTTTAAAAGTGTTTAATTCTCAATTAAAATTAGTAAGCTTTTAAAACATACATATAATTATCATTTTTCTGGAAAACAATCAGCAAACCAAATCAAAAATCAATCAGCAAATATGAGAATTTCTTATAAAGACACAATACTTTAATCTTTAAATGCAATTTTCTCAGAACTGGTTTTTGTTTACAATTTACTATCTTCAAAAATGGTAACTCTAAATATTTTTACAATATCACTATGAAACGTGATGAGCGTAATTTGTATATTGTGTTCTAGAGGATATACTAAGAGAATTTCAATCACTTAAATATTTCCCTAAGTACGACTTGTTATTCGAATAATAGCATACCATAGTTTCAATATAAATATTAAACTGTCCCTAATTTTTTATTTTTTAACAAAAACTTAAAATTTTAGTAAGTGTTCTAAATATCAGATAAAGATTATTTGGTATTCATTTTTTTAAATATGTTTTACAGTTTTTGATATAGTATTTTTTAAGTTTTTTTAAAAAAATACTTAAAGTTGTATACATATTTAACATTTCTGAAAAATCATATTAGCATATTATCATATATTAGTAGCTCAATTTTAATGTTTACAAAAAACAAATAAGGAAAATAGTTACAATATATATATATATATATATATATATATATATATATATATATATATATATATATATATATATATATATATATATATATATATATATATATATATATATATATACATATATGTATATATATATATTCCGTGTGTTTCAATGATACTGCACCGAACGTGTTAGGGTACCTTAAATAATTCAGAATGTATTCATGGGGTTATTATTGGGTTTTCTCAATTTTTTTTTTGCTCTAAAGTTATTATATTTCCTTTAGAAATAATCAAATTATGTTTATTCGTCATGTACATTTGTATGGAAAAATGAACTTTGATATTAAATAATGTTAAAATTAGTTTTTTTTATTTTTCTTTGAAATTTAAATTTTTTTTACAAAATTACATTTCTCTTTCTATAAACCACCTTTTTATCTTGAATGCACATTCTTTCAACTTTTCACGAGAAAAATAACTATTGAATATTGAATACCTATGTTAGAAAAGAAATAAAACTAATTTTCATGTAGCAAAATTGTTCCAATTGTAAGGTCAAAACTTTATTAAGCTTTTCACAGAGTAAAAACAATTTTCAGACTGTTAACTGAGCATTTGTGGGATGTGCTATCAAAAACTCTTTATCACAGATTAGTGTCTCACAGTTATCATATCCTGAGTATTCGTTAAAAAATTGAAGTGCTACTTTTAACCTAAAAATTCACATTTTACGAGAAAAAAAATAATGCTGCCAAGCTTTTTTTTTTTTCTGTTTTAAAACCCAAAACATACCAGATATTTGTCTTAAAAAGGCTTCCATAAAATATTTCGCTTATATATATATATATATATATATATATATATATATATTAGGATTTAAAATTAATGAGAATTTATTTTATTTTCAGCTAAATTGTCGAGTATGTAAAAGCATATGTTTTGCTTGAATCTTATAATTTATAATTTAATAAAAAAATTGGGACTTAAAATAACATAATTACTTTGAAAATATAATCATTTTTATTGTAAAATAAAGTTGTTTATTTATTAAATTACATTTAATTTTGATTGTTTCTAAATGAAATTTTTAAATACAAACGAATAAAAATGATTAGAGTAATAACTCTTATTTATGTTTTTTATATTTAACTATCACCGATTTTTTCAGAAGAAACATTTATCATTTCAAATAAACCATACATGAAAATTTGTAAAATTTAAGAATTTGAATTTTTAATTTCCAAACTGAATCAGAAGCCAATAAATTTTGAGTTTCCTTTTTATCATAAAGTGTCTCATGTGACAGTTATTAAAATTTTCATTGCAACAATTTAACAATAATATAAATTTATTTTAATGATATTTCAAAATAAAAACTACTTTTTGATTAAAATGCAGCAATCCAATAATAGTGTGCTATAATTAATCAGATTTATAAAATCATATTTATTATAATTATAATTTTATTATACAAAGGTATCAGTTTTCTAGTATTCTATGAATATTTTATCTAGAATATTTCATACATATACATATTTAAATAGAAATTAAAATATTTTTACAATTTTATGTTGTATAAATGCAAGAAATATAACGTTAGTCGCCATCTTATTTTTCAGAATTCCTAAATGTCGTTTAATATTTAAATATGATTTCAAAGTAAAATTAAATTCTTTACAGAACTATCGTTACATAGATAAACCTTCACGATATACAATATGAAAAAATTATGTTTCGTGTGTGTGTGTGTAAATTTAAATGATTTGTTATTTATATGTTTCAGATTTAGAAAAGTAAACTTAAAAGTTTTATTTCAAGTTCTTAATTTATGGGAAATATAGTAATTAATTTATATAATTCTTTAAAAATAGTCTTTTATATAAATGATTATATTCCTGATAAATGTACTTACAGTGGACTGCTAATCGTACAGAATATCTTAGTGGTTCACCAACATCATTACTTGTTTCACACATGTAATAACCGGCATCTCCTTTCTGGGCAACAGTTATTGTGAGCGATCCATTTTCCAGCACATGAATATGAGAGCTACTCAGAATACTTTGGAATGATCCATCATCTGGAAAAGTTAGTCATAGTTAGTTTCTATGATGACTAGTCTTTGAATCTGAATTATGAAAGAAGATCTATCCTTAATATTTGTTGTTATTTGCAGTCAAAAGTTAAATGAGATTTCAAGCATTTAACAAAATGTTTAAATAAAATTTAATTTTCTAACAATAATCAGCTAAATGCTAAATTTATCTATCAGCAATACCAATTTAATTTTTTATTCAGAATAAAAGTTTTAAAATTTTCTTTACAATTTTTAAAATAACTAGCTAAAGTACATTTGTTTCGTAATAAAAATAATAAATCCGAAATGATTCTTCGTCTTCAAGTAATCGTAATTATAATGATGAAAAAATTGCTAGAAATGTATAAATTAAAAAAAATTAAAATGTAAAAAATAAAAAAATTACAATCATTTTTGAAAACTACCTTAGATTGACGAAAGCTCATATGAACCAATACATTAACTGTATGCGTGTTATATTCTATAAAAAATTCTTGTACGTGTCTTAAAGTTATTGCCCATATTTAAATAAAGTAATACTAAATCTGGTTAATTTCTTTAAATAGGCAAAATATTAGAATAAATAAATAAGAGAAGTGATGTTTACAGATTTAGTTTATAAAAATTTATTAAAAACCCTTAAAGTAAAAATAAGTACTTAGGGAATTTAAAAGCCATCACATAATAGATTTAAAAAAATGGAGGCAACGGATATATAAATTCACATATGCATTTTATAAATTATGCATGATTCGAAAAGTATATGTAATTTAATTGGATTTTCAGGAAATACTTTTAGATCAGTTATACAAAAATTCAATGTAACTTAAAAATAGATGTCAGAGCTTACTTGTTTTGATATTTTGAGTTCTTTTGCTGACTATTTATACTGGATGTATATTATATGATAGTTCGAATGTATTTTATTTAAAAATAGCCTAAAATTTCTAAAATCATTACTATATTACATTTAATCATTACCATTTATGTGTTGCTTTTCCATGTTGGTATTAATTTCCAATAACATTTTAGCATTAATCAGATATTTCTTTTAAAATTCTTACCGGATAACTTATTCCTGTTCCCTTGGTATCTGTACAGGAGTAATTAACTAAAATACATTTAAGATTTTTCTTGGTTATTTATTCTGCAGGGGATTTTTAATTTTTTGCAAAGAATTTTAAAACCTACCTCAAATAAATTAATCAACTTTGAAGCAGATTTTTAAGAAATACCCTCTTTTTAAAAGTTTAATAATAATTACAATATAAATTGTAAGAAGACATTTAACTACTAAAGTCCAAATTGAATTAATTGAATTTTTTCTAATTTTAAGTTTTTATTCAGTTAAGAAGATTTTCTATTTCTGTTTTGATTATTATTAATTTTTACGAAATTAAATATTCATTGAATTTAGGTTATATAAAAAATATAGTAAAATCATTTTGCTTAAGTTACTTTCCCATCAGTAATAGAATAAGTCATTAGTTATATCATTAGAAATTTAATTAGAAAATACAAGACAATCGATGTAAACGACTTTTAAATAATTCTTTTATAGAAACGGATTATAAAAATAAATTATGCTAATATCATTTTCTTAAGCATTTTGAGCACGATTTTGATTCAACAATTATAATTTTTCATATGGTTTGATTTCGCTCGTTATAATTCAGTAAGAACAAGAATGAATCCTAATTTATGGACCGAAGCTTAAACTTATAAATGAAAACTTAAAAACTTAAGAGTAAAAAATTAAGGATTTATAAAATTTAAAGGGGAATAAAATAAAAACATATTAGACACATAACAAAATTTTTTTAATATTAATGTGTCTAAACTAGCATTACATATTTCATCAATAAAACTGATCATTTCTATATATTGTCTTTCTTTATAGCTAAAAATGCTAAATAGATGTAATTGATCAGTTAATTATACTTAACATTTGTTTGGAATATGTTAATGTATCATAAAATTATAAATATTCGTAGATAATTAAAATCAGCATATGTAAAAGTTTTAATGACTTTAAAACTGACTGCATAAAATAAATCAAAGTGATAAATATTTAAAAATGTTTTAAAATAGAATGGGGGTTGAAAAAATCATTATTACGATGTCAAAATGTAATAAAATTATCATTTCCATTTTATTTATTAACTAGTTAAGTTATGCTTCATTATACATTGAAATCAATAGATTTTTTTATCTAAGCAAAAGTTCACTTCATTTATTTATTCATAAATAATTTAGTTCCTTAACAATATAATATCAATGTCGTAATTGTAGGTAAACTATTTTAAAAATTTCAGTTACATCATGGCACGCAAATTTTCCTTATAATAAACATTCTTATCTACACACCCAATGAAAACAATACCAATATATATTTATTCCGGAAGTAATAATATAAATGTACTTGTGATTTTAAATTAGAAAGTTTGAAAGTAAGATTCTTTTGAATGAATATATTTATATTAGAAATAAAAAAAGTTGTTTATATTTTTTCTTATTTAAACAGTATTGTGCTTTGTAACGTCATGAAGTGCATATGAGTTTAGCATTTACCTCTTTTATATAGAATCTCGTTAGAAACTTTAAATGATTTTAGACATTGAATCACACTTTACAAAAGGCATCAATGAATTCGAAAGACCATTGTCGAATGTCTGAATGAGAAAAAATCTCTTCATGGTATTTACAATTAATAAAGAAGTACTTTTAACTATAATTTTTTTCCTCTTGTAAAAGTTTTCAAAATCATAAAAATCATAAGTAATAAGTTTTCAATTTTGCAAATATTTAACAATATTGTTTCCAAAATTGAACACATTAAATATAGAACTGGAGAAAAACCAAAATGAAAAAAAAAATTTAAATCATCCTCACTCTGTGGTTAGTTTAAACACGCATCATTGCCGATTATCATTGCTGAATTACTTTACTATATTTTTTTATTCTATTGCATTGCATATTTTACTATTACATTCAATCTATTGATAAAAGTGTATAATAATATTTTATGTACATATTTGAACTTAAATTTAATAATGTCTATTAGCATTATTATGGAGGAGATGCCCAGAAAAAAACATTGTTGTATTTTTCCTAGGCATTCAAAACACTTTAGAAGAACACGTTGTATTTTTAATGATGATAAAGAATTTATTTCAAACAATGTGTAGATCATCGCAACTTTTAATCTTTTAGAATTAGGCTATAAGTAGATTGGTTTGTCACTCTACAATTATTACTGGATTAGAAAAACTGTGAATATTTTTGAAAACAGACGGAGTTGTTCTTATCATTATTTCTCCATACATTATGAAATCAGCTTGTTAACTGAGAGATAAAATTTTCCTTTATTTTAAACTCTAGACAACTGAGTATAATTTTTACTTTATCTCATGTTTCGAATTACAAACAAATGTTTGCTGAATCATTGCATCTTTAAATACTAACAACTTTTAAATTAACCTTGATTATTGTTTCACATTAAATTTAATCATTGTGTGAGTTTATGTATTCTTTATAAAAAATAATTACCATTTTTACTTTAGTTATATTTAATTCAAAGAAACGATGCATTTTATAGACTGGAGTACCTATAAGAATATTATGTTTCGAAGTTAGACGTAAGAATACATTTTTACACAAAAAAATAAAAAGTAAGAAGCAATACGTTTTTGGAATTCAGAGTAGTTAACATAAGACAATTATCCTCATCAAAAGATATTTTGTTTACCCGTATGGATATTCTGTTTATTTTCAATAGCTATTAAAATGTCCATAGAATATAAGTTATGTAAAAATTTACAGTAGATTTTCTCCCTTTATTGATAAAAAAGTAATTTTTTACAATTTTAATAATTTCTTTGAATGTTAGGCATAATAAAAAATAATACGATTGCAAAATCAAAATCATAATAAAAATGTAAGTAAAAATGATTATTTTTAAATGAGCTGATGATGAAAATTGTTGCTCCATAAAATGAAGTGAAAAAGTGATATTTATACTTTTTTTTCTTCAATCTAGGTATATCTGCATAAATAATTAAGCAAACAGAAACCAGTTTATCTTGATTATTTATCATAAATGGTATTATTTATTTACATTATTTTTAGTCCTTGAAATAAAAAATATACATGATTTATAATGTTGCTTACAAATAAGCTGAAAATCTATAGTTCTGTCTATTTCAAATAAATCTTTGCAAACGGGAACGGTTACCACATGTATGTCTGGTTTATATTTTTCGGAAAAAATGTTCTGTTTCAGGAAATCGAATAACATTTGAAATGTATGGCGAAATGTAATTTTCAAAGCTGCGTTTAAAGAGTTCATGAATTATATATTTTCTATAAATCAAAATATCAAAAATTACTTAATAGTAATACATGCGATAAGCAGTGCGCATGAATTTGATTACTTTTTACATTAAGAAATTAAAATTTGTATTATACAAAAATATACACAAATGTAAAAGAGAATATAATTAGTAATTTTAATTATAAAATTTAAAACTGTTAGTTTACTTTTAAGTAAAAAAAATATGTATTCTTTTTTTAATGAAAATATTTATTAGGGAGCAATAGTATAAATAATATATATATATATAACATATGTATATTTATGAGATGATGAGAAAATTATTAGAGGTTTCATGCGAAATAAAGATAATATAAGATTTTCAATATAAAATTTAAATATTCTTAATTTTTTGACAATAATAAGTTAAATATTTTAGAACATTTGAACTTATTGTAATTTTTAATTATAGGCATATAGAAAGATTAATTATTTTATAACAGAAGCATTCTAGATATGAACATTTGCCTATGATAAAATCAAAATACTTTTGAAGTCTATTTTGACATGTATCTGATTGTGAAATATTGATATCTTCAATTAATAAAAAGTTTCAGTAATTTAGCATTAAAATGCTTAAGTAATTAATAGAAAACTATATCCGATTTGAAACATGTCCTAGATATATATTTTTCCTTGAAAATCCCAAAACTTTATAGAACCTAGTATTGCTTTTACTTTAGAAATATTGTGTTTACGTCCTTGCAATATCATCTCAAAATAACGATTTTCGTAAAATATCAGCTAGAAAGAATTCAATTTACTTATTTGGAACTTCATATTTTAAGCTCATTAGACGAGAAAGAGAAAAATGTGCTCATTTGCGCTAAACCAGAGACCAATGAAATCTATATTCCAAAGCAGCTGACAAAAAAATTGAGTAAATCACATTGCATAAGCCATTTAGTTTTTTTGCCGGACTCTCCTGTTTCTGGCTACGAAAGATAACATTTTCTTTAGCTTTCTAGAAAGGAGTTTGGAATCTATTGGTAGTCATTAATTATTCTGTTCTTATTCTTCAAACAGCATGACTTCCTGTGTTTGTTTGTTCTTTCTTGGTTAATTTATCTCTAAGGATAAAGTTAATTTGTGAAAAATTAATTATATTGCAGTTTTACGGCATTAGAAAGCTAATGAATGAAATGGCTTAATGAATAAAAAATAATCATATTTTTTTCAGCATTTCTTGTATTTTATAAATTATTTATTTAATCAAAAAGGTAGACCAATAGTCAATAAATTACTTTAAAGTATGTTTACTTTATGTACTGTAAATTAAGTATTTACTTTTAATTTAGGTGATATTTTTAAAATTTAAATTGAAGTTGAAAGTTTAATCACTTTGTACACTTACACACACACATATATATACAGTGGTAGCCAAAATTGTGGACACTTTTGGAAATTTTTATGTTTTTGAACTTTGTGTGCTTATAGAAAAAGTTACGTTTCGCAAAATGCGTACTTTTATATATCATTTTAAAGAGAATTTATTACTGAATTCAATATAAGTAGTATGCGTTTGCCGGATATGGCGCAGTGACGCTTAGACCATAATCAAACTCCCATAAAATTTCCAACCACTTTTTAAAGCAATGGTGCAAAAACCCCTATAAAAAACCCCACCTACTTTTAGAGAGTAATGGCCTTATTTTAGCCACTAAAATCGAATCCTCTTTTAGAAATCAATGGTATAAAAAAACCCTTAGTTTATCGACCCCCTTTAAAAAAACAATGGCTATCAAATATTCCATTAAAACCTCACCCACTTTTATAAATGTGATGGCTCTATTTCAACCATACCAATTTTATAAAACAATGGTTTAAAACTCCTTATTAAAATTTTACCCACTTTTAAAAAGTAATGGTTCTATTTCATTAACACATATTTATCCGGAACCAGCAATCGAAAAGTCTCTGAGATTGAAGAGTATCCCCTTCGGTGAGCACCCCATTTTTCTCAGATGCCACACCCTCTCAAGATCAATGGATTTAAAGCCCTCTTTTTCTCCAAAGAGGATATAAATGTATACACTAGAGACATATTTTAAATATTTCAAGATGACAAATATATAAACAAACAAAAGGGAATGAATAAAAAGGAAATCCATTTGGTTAAGGTATGCACTCGCATCTCATTAATTTATAGCATCCGAGCAGAACTTCAGAAGCTTCAATCAATGATACATTCATCAATAATCCCAAGTGAAAGGGTTGAATTCATCGAACACTTAGGAAATTTAGAAGAAAAGTTTCAAAAACTAATTGAGAGTCTTGAAGAGAGCTGAAGGAAACAACTGTTTTATGAATACAAAATAGAAAATTTCAAAGTCTTTATCTTTTAATAGTTCGAAAAATATTAAAAAATATATTTCCATTATTTCCCTTTATGGTTCATTGAAAGGGTTTATAAAGGCTTCTTGATGATATATTTCGGCTAGTAATATGCAAACTATTTTTCTGTAATGAAGAGAGAAGAATTGATTAGACAGAATATGCAGTTTATATTTAAAGATGTAACACCAGTCTACTTTATTCCATAGCGAAGTCTTCATCGAACGATTGATATCGTGAAATAAATCGACAGTTCAGTCGATCCTTATGCTCCCTCATCTTATTTTCACTAAGAGTTTGAAAATCAGATACTAACTCCATATCTAGTTTCTAATAATATTTTTGAACGAAGGATTCACCCAGCTTATGATAATGGTACATTGCTCTCCAATCAATGAAATTGGTATGTTCTTCCATAAACTTCTCTGTCATTTTTTGATATTTGGATAAGCTTTTCCATTCTAAATAGTTTTCATGTATTTCCATGAAATGTTCCGACAATTTGTGGTATTTAGAGATAATTGTTCAATACTCTTCAGAAGCATATTCTTCTATGAATGATTCACTCAGAGCTGAGAACTCGAAGACATATCGCCAGGTAACGAGTTCTGCTAGTCCCCTCAAAACATCTTCGGAAAGAGTTTTTTTTTAGAAAATTCGTTCAAATCTACTTCATTTGCCATTTATTATATTACAATTTTTATTCACAGAGTTTATTTTATGTAGCGTAGTGGCCAAGGGCTAATGTAATAATACCATCTATATATGACGCTTGTCATTTTCCCCAGAGAGGGCGACCTTATTTACACATATGGAATGAATCTCATGTTTTATGCTTCTCATTAGATTCATAGTTCTGTGTTGTACTTCGCGCTTGAATAGGTAATTCTTGTAGTCCTCGTAGGTAATCCTTTTTTTCATGACACATTTCTTTACTCCTTTTGACTTTTTCACCAAGTTTGTTTCAGGCTTACAAGCAAACATTTTTTATCTTAATCCGACGAATTCTACCATAATTTTTCCAGCATGCTCATCCTTCATTTTCCACAGAACCTTTTTATTTACCATTGGCATTTCATATTTATTATTTTCTGGGTAATTCGACGTATCAAAGTAGTCAATCATTCCTTTCATATCTTCATAAAAGTTATCCGTTTTTAAATTTATATTAAGTTGTCCGTGTCCATATATAACAGTTTAACATCCTCCCTATATTTTGACTTCATCACATTACAGCGAAAGTCGTACATTAAATGCTTTGATAGGTCTAATATATTCATCCCAACATATATGGGTTTATCAAAGAGTACTTTAGTTTTGTTCATATGTATAGCAACCAAATTTTTATCAAATATAGTTCTACCTTTAAAATTCGGTTCAGCTATAAATTTTTCCGCTCTCTTGGAATCACACAGAAGTCCGATATACAGGCGTTTCCTGATATTTTCCATCGTCTTTCTGAACACCGAGTTGTTCATGAGTTTGGAAAAGTGATTTTTGAAATCAATTTGCCCTAGTTCTCATCTGAGTGCTTAGGTCTATATGCTTCCATAACCAATTGGACTGGTTGAACTCCAACACTCTGTGCACCTTTTTCAACTTTAACCCCAGCTTCAAATATTGTTTTAGAAACCCGTAATGGATGACGTATCGCTCTTTGTCATACAGGGTTGTTAGAAGTTTAGACTTCTTCGAACCATCGGGTATTCGGTTCTCAGGGGCTAATGGTAAGACCGAGTGGAGATCATGCAAGTATTCAGGAGAGTGCAGATCACACTCTAGACTGTATCTTTTATCTGCGTGATCCGCGATTTTGGTCACATCAATTTCAACATTCCCCCACTCGAACCCGAAATATGGCATGAATTGGCTCATTGCCCAATCATTTAGGTTATTGGAATTTAGGTACATTAGAAAATTAGATTCCATTGTTTTTTCATATTCCTTCATGTATTTATTATTAGCTCTTCCATACCTGTTACAACACTGAGATACACCTCCTCTTGTGTCTTTTTCTATAAGTACCATGTCATAATTGCTTAATAGCTCTAACTCTACACCAGTGGACTTTAACATAGTATCCCAAGAGAGTCCAGGTGCAGTGAAGTACCATCCAGTTTGTAGGTCTTAATGCAGACATCCGTAAAATGTTCTATATTATCAGTCAAGATCAGTATATCAGTCTTCATATATAAATCAGAATATTTGCCTAAATTTTTGATGTTAAAGACATTCCATACACTCTCGGCGTGTTTATTGTCCTCTTGAGATATATATGACTCAGTCATTCTATTGTAAAAGTCTTCTTGTGAGGGGAGCTTGGTTTCTTCGTATTTTTCCCAGGAGTCCATGTAATCGTATGAATATACACTTTTCGGGTGACGAGGTCTAGCTTGTCTTTGGTGAAGTATTTAGTAGTCTCTCTGAACTCTTTCACATTTTTCGCTAAACTCTTGAGGCTGCTGGCAATGAACCGAAATGAATCAATAAATCTCAATTTTATTCCTGGGAGCTTGACTTTCTTTCCTTTACCAGTTTCTACCATTTTGGACACCCCCTATTTGCTGAATGAGATATATTTTTCTTCTTTGTTAGGTATGACGTCAATGTCTCCATCATCACCCCCTAGTTCTTTTATAAACAGGTGTGCATCATATCCGGATAAATTATGGATAAAAAGCAGGATAAAGGGAGGGTTTCGATTGTGTAAGTTACATAAATTGTGAGTCGGATACTATAGATTGATTCACATTTTGACGGATCGAGTAAAGGGTCTTGATCTCTCAATTTTTAATAGTCCAATTCATCATTAGTGGAATAGGGGGATGACTGTGCTCTGATATTCAACTCGTAGATATGGCATATATTAATCATTTGAAAATGTTCCTCGTCTGTAGCGGTCATTTTGATTGGATGTTTATTATCGTAAATTTTCTTTATCCTTATGGCTATTGACTTCAACTTTTTGTAAAATACTTGAGTAGCTTTTGGCCCTCGATATGTAAAGGGGGCATATAGTTCTCATGTTCATATTTGATGTAAATACCGAAACTCATTGGGTCATGCTTTTGGTATTTTTGCATGTACGATGAGATTCCATCAGGTTGACAGGTATCCATCTTAGTAGTTAAACTTAAATAAAATTCAAGAGTGTGAGCACAAATTTGTAACAAAAGATGATTAGGAATTTTAAGTTTGTATGACATGTCTTGAAGAGCTGAGATACACTCCTAATAAACGTCCTCTAGATAGAAAGCAATTATATTTGATGATGAAGATACAGCAGAGGACTCATAGCAGAGTAAAAAATCTTAATAAATTGTTAAATGGGCTTAATATCCCCTTAGAAGATGTGATTTTGGTTAAATTTTTTAATTTTATCCATAAATATGAAAATTGTTTCCAGAGAAGCAAAACTTAATCAGTAAGAATACATTTTATCTCATCTGTTTTGGAAAAGAGATTTTTAGGTACTGCTTAAGTTACCTAAAATAAAGAAAAAGCTTGATCAGAATGAAGAAATCTGTCGAACCACCTTCGAAGCTTAAAACTGGAATTTTTAATAGCTTTTGTCAGATATTAAAAATAAACTAAATCTTTCTTTTCTATCCAGATATATACTCTGTGGATAACCTAATCATTTTACTAGATATTTATTCCCCTCATTTTTGAGAATTTTTTCGATTTTGTACACATTGTCCTTCTTATCATACCTTACTAAGTAATTTTCATAAAAGGTTAATTTTACATATTCATTGTTTAAATCCTTTATTCTGTAAGTAACTGGATCGGTTTCTAATACTTCAGAGATGACGAATATTTCTTCCGTAAAGGTTGTCTGATAACCTCTTCTAAAAGTCATTTTATACATTGATATTCGAACTGTATCTCCTACTTGATTTTTGGGATTATGTATGACATTTTCTTTGAACAAATTGTATTATTCTTGACCACTGTTTTCTTCTAGACTGGCCTCAACCAGTCTAGAAGAAAACATCTAAAAATATGTTAATATGTCATCTTTATACTTCTGCGGTAAGAGTTGTTATAGTTTTTCACTAACTGATCCAATACATCGATATATCTATTGGTATTGTTAGCCGCTACATATTTCCGAATTTTATCGTTTAGAGTTCTGCTGAATCGTTCCACCACGCAGCATTTGATTTCCACGTTTTCAGTAGTGAACCAGAGGATTTTGTTCTCTTTAAACAGAAGATGTATCTCTTGGTTTATGAACTCGGTCTCCTTGTCAGTCTGGATTTTAAGAGGAATTCTCGCTTTAAATATCTTTTTAAATACCTTAATCACTTCTTCTCCTGATTTTCTACGAATAGGTACATCCCAACCGTATTTGCTGAAAATGTCTATGACTGCTAACAAGTAGTTGTAGCCATCATTAGATTTTGAAAAAGGTTTTAAATCTGCTTGCCATTGATCATCAATGTGTGACAATCAATGTATCATCAATGTAAGTTCTCCGTCTTTTGAACTTACTGATGAGTATTTTATGTTTTGCGTAAACATAATGTTGATGTAAGAAGTCAGAAACTTTTTTTCGATTTAAACTTGTTTTTCTACTGAATTGATGTTGGACTGATAGGTAGAATTCCACGAAGAAAGCCTTATCTTAATTTTCAGCAACAAAAAAAAAAAAAAAATTACAGTGCACGAAGAAACACATTAATTGGACAGATGATCAGTGGTCACAAGTTATATGAAGTGATGAAACTGAGATATCCTTATTCGGTAGTGATGGGTGAAATTATGTAAGTCGTAGAATAGGAGAAGAGCTACACCCTTAATGAATTCAAGCAATTGTGAAGATACCAGTTAGTATTATGATTTGGTCACGCTTCTCAGCAGAGGGTACTGGTCGCCTTCTTGTCATCGATGGGACACTGAATCCCAGAAAATACATTGACACTATTCTAGAACCAAAACTTCTACCTTCTATCAGAGATCTCTTTCCCAACAATGCTTAATTTATTTTTCAGCCGGATTCTGCTCCTTGCCACCCGGCCAAAATATCGAAAGAGTGGTTTCGAGCATTAAGTTGTTGTCATGGCCAGGAAAGAGTCCTGGCCTCAATCCTATCGAATATTTTTGGCGCCATTTGAAAATTCTTGTCAGAATGAGGTGCCCATCAAATAAAAGGGAAGTAATTGATGCTATAATTATTTCTTGGCATCATGTGATAAGGAAAGAAGAGCTTAAAACTCTCTTCAGCTCAATGAAGCGTCGATGTGAAGTTGTAATCAAAAATAAAGGGTATTCTACTAAGTACTGATAACTCACTACAATCATCACTCTCTAATGTATATCAATAACTATTATCGTTTAACTATTTTGTATTGCAAATGAGTTTTGTGTTTTGTATTGAATTCAGTAATGAATTCTCTTTAAAATGATAATACAAGTTTGCATTTTGTGAAACGTAACGCTTTCTATAAGCATACAAACATTTCCAAAAGTGTCCACAATTTTGGCCACCACTGTATATATATATATATATATATATATATATATATATATATATATAATATATATATATATATATATATATATATGTATATATATATATATATATATATATATATATATATATATATATATATATATATATATATATATATATACGCACACACATACATACATAATATAATGAATGTAACAGAGACTTCGGAGTTTTGATATTATAATCGTAAACAAGTTTTGATTAAAAGATGTATAAAATATATAACGAGGAAATATAACCCCTACAATATTTGAGATTTGATAGTTTATGATTAGTACATTACTTTTTTTGGAGTTAAATTTTTAAATTTTAACTGGTAAATTTTAATTTTAATTAATATTTGAAGTGTTATCCTAATCTGAAGAATGTACAGTCAATTTTTTTGGTCGTGTCCATGAGAGTCGAATGATATGTGTGGGTGAATTTTGTAAATTTCCTCTGCAACTTGTTTGATGTTATCTCCATACGGATTTGTCATAGTCGGCAGAACTCCAATCTTT
This sequence comes from Latrodectus elegans, assembly GCA_030067965.1. NCBI lineage: Eukaryota > Metazoa > Arthropoda > Arachnida > Araneae > Theridiidae > Latrodectus > Latrodectus elegans. The sequence continues at coordinate 104,930,294 of CM057813.1, forward strand.
CTCAGGCAATTAATAAGTTCATTTCCTACGAAATGGTATGTAATGATAATTAGTGGGAGTCAGTTTTGTATGTTTTGTTTTTTTTTATTTTTATTGATGACTATTTGATACTGTTTGTAAAGTATTTATGCTATAAATATTTTTCATGTATTAACAACTCTCAGTTAGAGTTAATTTTTACATTAAATTTGAGTATTTTTGTATCTTTTTAGAAGAAAACGTATGTTTCTACATAAATAAAAATGATTTATTCATATATCCTGTGTTAAATTACCTGCCCTGCATCATTTCTTTCAGTGAGCAACTTTTCAAATTCATGTAAAGTGCTTAGAGAGATATGTACAAGTTTTTTACAGTGAAATAAGATAAATCAAAAGTGAGCTTTTTGGCCATTTTGGAGTCGATGTAAAATTGAGTACGCCTTAGTTTAACGAAACATTTGGTGATAAATTTTGTCAAGAAAATTTAATTTCCGGTAGCCTTGCTAAGTAGTTTAGATTGTGAGTAGAGGCAATGGCCAGCTTGTTAGTCCCATCTTGGCACCTATGTTAGATTAAAAATCCACAACAAATAAAGGGTCACCCAATTGTAACTTTTACCAGCCATTTATTTTTATAAGCATATTTTAGTTTTTTTTCTAAATAATAAAACTCCGATTTTTGAATGTAATACTGCCATTCCATCATCCATTGAAAATTTCCTCAAACATAGATGCCATAGTGAATGTTTTCTCCATGCTCATCATTATAAGCTCCAATATTTAAAGGGAAATCAAGGTATAATTCATAAAAAAATGTTTACACTGACATATTGTAATTTAAAATATAATAGTGTTTCCTCATGCCGAGATCTTCCCAAATATCAACAAGATATTCATATTTTTGTTTCATATCAGTTTTCACATTTTTGCAAAAATACGATTACAGTATTTTCAAAGTCAACCAGACTCGGTTCCTAACAATTTAACGTCAAATTCTTTGGCCTGAAAATATTTAATTTGAGAATTAAGTACATTTCTTTATTTGATTTTTATCTTATTAATTATTTGAGTTTATTTCTTAAATGCAAGACATAAGCTCCTTTTTTGCCGAAACACTTTTGCAAGTATTTTCGTCAAGCCTAATTTACTGAGCAAATTTGTGAGAAAGATATATTTTAGATACACAAATGTGTGTGTGTGTGTGTGTGATTTTAAAACTCTTAGAATATGCTATTTGGATATACTGTATTCAATTGACGTTAATATAGTACTTGCAATTGGTACAATGAATTTAGAATTCAACAGTGAATTTATTATGGAAATTTAGAACAGAAGATTGAATTCGCACAGATATTATTTAAATAGTTCTCTGCATTTATGCAAAATAGAATAATCATAATAGCAGTGTTTTGAGAAATCAGAAATTTATTATTCAACAAATCCCTTTTTATTTTCATATAGTGTGTTGAATATATAATATATGTTTTACATTGAATGGGAGTTAAATAAACTATACTAAAACAGTTTTTAAGAAGCTTTTGTTTGCATAGTATATTTTTGTTAATCAAATTACGCAAGTGATTTCTAGAAATCAGATCTCGAGAACAACTCTATTCTTAGTTTACAACTACACAACTATTTTTATCTATTAATATAGATAATTCGGTGGTCTGAAATTAGTAATCTACATTCGGACCGCTGAATATTTGCTTAGTTGTATGTTTGCTTTAAATTAAATAGCTGTTAGAAGCATGAAAATACTTTTTCTTGTGCTAAGCACATTTAAATACTTATTTTTATTGTTGATACATTTGATTACAATAAGCAATGGTTGATTTTTATGAAATAATCAAGATTTTGTGTATGTGCAAGATAAAAGTAATATTAATTTCACTGTAATGTCATCATTATGAAAATACTAGATGTAATTTCAAATATTACTTTATTAGCTATAATTTCTGAGTATAAGATATTGAGAAATGTATTTTTTATATCAGAAAGTTTTTATCAAACTTATATTATATCGCCTTAAAGGCGCTGTAATCCTTTAATTCTCTTATGATTGAAGCTTAAATATTACTGCGGCATTTAAGACTTTGGAGCTTCAGGAAAAAATAAATTACGTATGAAAAGGTGAAGAAAGGCGCAAGTTAAGTAAATATATCTACTGACTCTAAGCTTGTGAAGAGGAAGTTATTAACTTAATACGAAAGTACATAATAAAAATAAAGTGAACAATTTTAAGGAAATTATACTAAGATCGTTGAAGATAGTGTACGGTATAATATAATCTTTATGAAGCTATTTCTTTGAAATGACCTTATAAGAACTTTCATTCTTTGGATATTACGAAAAGTGTATTTGCTTTTATAACAATGATGATGAGAAATTGCTTTTTCATTATAAAGATTATTAAATATATTATCAGAAAAATAGTTTAAAAAACAAAAACAATTGTGATATCACTCAGTTAATAATTCCAGGTAAATTATATTTTAGGATACTACTATAATTTTAAAGTAAATCTATATTCCATTAACATAAAATATTTTTTATTTGATTTTTTCATATTCTGATTAAATTTGGGAACTATAAAGTAAAACACATTAAATATATAAAGCATAATTTTAACTTATTTTTTGCTCATAGAAGTAAAATACTTAAATTACACTGAAATTATTTTGAGTTTTCACCATAATCACAATTTTAGACTTGGTAGTTTTTTGAACAGAGATATTACAAAATTAAAATTGAAGATAAAATAGAACATCAATTTAATCAAACCGAATAATTATTATTTATTCGATTTTATAAATATAGTATTGAAAATTATATTTTAAAAAAATTAGTGCAAGCAGTCATTTATTTAAAAAAATTCTGAATGTTTCTTTATGAATTATCAGCAATTCATCTTATCAATTGCTCAATGTTTTTATAGTTAAATAAAAATTTTTATAAATTTATAACTTTAACTGAAAGTGCAAGAAGATGATTTATTTAGTTTCAAAACATTTTGTATAGAAATATTTAAAATACGAAAGTGTTTGATTTTATTTTGATAAGAAATTTTAAGTTTGCTTTAGAGACAAAATGCATCTTTTAAATATAAAGTTTTCTTTGGAAAACTAGGCCGATTTACAAGATCTCGATATGAAAGAGGAAATATTGTTTTTTCAAATGTATTGTCAGAGAGGATTTGAACCACCTTTGCTCCATGCTTCATTTATTATTTTTTGGACGCAGTGCGAGGTACAACATAACTGGAATCCCATGCAGATACAGACTTGAACCTATTGAGATTCCTTTTTTCTCTATTCGTTTCAAGTTATTGCATTCCATATATTGCAACAGATGGGAAATGTATATATTGAAACGTTCCACGAGGAATATCCAAGAAACGAAAAGGAACGAACACGAACAAATAAATAAAAGAAACACAAAATATGATATCGGTAAAAGACGCTGAATTCAGTTTTACTTCAGAGAGTGTTTGTCGCGAAATTGAAAAAGTAACAGAGGAAAAAAAAAGTTTTTGAAAAAGGAGCGGTACCTAAAATCGACGGGAAAACCGTTTTTATTGTATCATTTTTTCCCTTTCTATTTCCTCTTATTCTCAATCTTTTACTCAAAACTGAATTGTTTGAGTTGAAATTCTTTCTTTTTCCCTGAAAAAAAGTTTGATACGAAAAGAAATTTAAAAATTTTCATTAAAACTCAGTCAAGTGTTTGAAGATAATTAAATATTCAACTGGCGTATTTCGAATTTCAAAGCATCTGTGAGGGTAAAATCAATAATGACCGTTCTTTTTTTCCTCATCAATGTCCTTGGATTTTGCATTTTTTATTTTGCGTTTTATTGTGTTTCATTTTAAGATCGGAGTGGAGTGTTTAAAGAAAGAGAAAAAAGGAAAGAAATTCTGGGTTATCTTTCTCTGTTAGATTTACCACTAATCTGCCTTTGTTCCAACACTTTATTTTTAACTCAACTCTTTGATGCGACATCTAATTTTTTATATTTGGTAAGATATTTTCTAGAAGGAAAATTAATTTGCGTAGCAGAAAAAAGCAAATACAGTAAAGTTGATAATGAAAGATGAAAAAATATCATTTTTTTTCCGTAAAAAAAAAAGAATAATCTCAAAATGCGCTATGACATTTCTCAGTTAATAAAGTGATGACTGGTGAAAAAAAATCCTTGTTTTAAATAGAAATATTGTTATTTGAAATAATAAAAAATAACGTGATCTTACCTAAAATAGTAATAAACCTAATTACAAATTGAGATTCATTAAATTAAAATATTTGTTACCAACACTTTTTACCAAAATCTGATTTTTCAGTAAAAATTGATTATAGATTTATATTCAATCATTTCTATATAAAACAGAATGCAATAAATGAAGTGATATAGTTAAATGCAAATTGAATATACACAATACTCCAAAACGCATATTAAATACTAAAAAAATTTTTATATATTATAATATTTTGATTAAACTATATATTATTATTCTTATTTATAATCTATTATGATTTATATATTTAGCGTGATTAAATGACGACTGATTTTTGTTAGAGCAAATAGTAAGTAATACAAACATTTCGATCATGTTGATAAGATCCTATGTATGAATTATGCCAGGATTATATACTCACATGACCATAAATTTAAGATAGTCCAGAAGGACCCACGGAAATAAAACGCGAAAGGAAAAATCTCACTTATAGAAATATCAGACACATGGTCTAAAATTATATGCAAATAAAAAAAAGCACCTTATGATGCTAAGCGTATGCCACATTGACGAAAGCGTAAGCGACGAGGTATAATGAGGATCCAGGGCAAAGAAAGAAAAGTATCTACTACTTGGCGCGGAGCTCAGCGACACGATCGCGTAGAGACAGTCTATAATTCTACTATATAAAATATCAACCACATGCATCACACTGGACGCATGCGGTTGATATTTTTATATACTAGAATTATAGAGTGTCTGGAATGCGGGAGTACGCAGTTGACAGGAGATGAGGAATTCGGAATCACCCAAGTGTAATCTCTAGTCTGTGGCAACGATTGCAAGATAATGGAATTGTCAGTACAAGATACAGTGTATCTCGCTTCCGAGTAACTGCGCCAAACAGCGTAATTTGTGTGTTAAATAATTTATAAACAAAATTTGAAAACGAGTTTGAGTATTTTCAGTGAGTTTTTCAATCAAAAAATTGTCATAAATGGAACATATGAATTTAAATAATTTTGAAACTAATTAATTTGTAAGCAGGTCAGGTATCAAACCTACTCTACTCACTAATAAACGCAAAGGTGTTGATTATTATAAAGGTAAAAATTTATTACTTTTAATATATCAAACTTTCTCTTCATCAGTTATTATAAGAAACAGAAACGAATCTTTCAAAAGTCATGTTTTTATGTGTAATATTTAATGACATATATATTCTTTATTATTCAAAATATATGGCATACAATATGAGTAAAATATAATTCTGTATATTGTAAATGAATTTATTATATGAGCTTCACACACACAAACTAAATAATATTAAACAGAGCTTTATATACTTTCCTAAATACAGCTATAAAAATATGCCAACAGCTATGTTGAGAGAGACAGATCAATATTATAGTGTGGATTCAGACGATTTTCAATAGTGAGGATGACTAAAGAATTCCGATTTCTAAAAAATATTAAATTTTTAACCTTACAGACTATATTTCAATAAAATCATTGATTTTGAAAATATTATGATGTAAAACTGATAAATGCATTCTTAAACTTGCATAAGTTAAACTTAAATGCATATGTTCTCTCATGTTTAAGAATGGTCAAGATCGTAATTGTGTTTTCCATTTTTTCTTATTAGTTCACCAAAATTGAATCTTTCTTTTTTATATACATGGCTAATTATGTTCAGTTCCAATTTCTCTTATTTATTCTTTTAACTATCTTAACTTTACATTCTTACTCTTATAGTGACTTGGTATCGGCAGTATTTATTAAATACATTTAGCAATCACTATATTTTTAATTTTATTTAATTAATCAAATTTATTATATTCAATAATATTAATAATAGTTTATTAATTTTCTGATATTTCTTTTTAATTCTATTGATTGAAGAATGATCACTTTAAAGGTATTATCATTTTTTGATATGAGCTTCACATGGTGGAAATGTTTCTTTTCTTTATAAAAGGAATTTACTGAAGACATAATGCTTAGTTTTTTTCTGGATAGGAGTATACTATTCCTGTTTCTACGACTTATCCCACGAAGTTTCCCATGGCCTATCTCCAAAAAAGTTTCCCATGGCATATCCCAAAAAGTTTCTCATGATCTAGCCTAAAATGTTTCCCATGACCTACCCAAAATATGTTCATTAATAACTGATATAATTTTGCAGATTAATGTAATGGTTCTAATATATGTGTTTATGTTGTGAAGTAACTTGCACCATTCATATAATGACTATCTAGTAATACGGGAATATTTTATTCTCGTATGAGGACATTTATTATTCATGTGATGTAGTAAGAGGTTACTTTTAGTAGTAATATTTAGTATATTTAGTAGTAGAGTATTGGTTATATTTAGTAGTAAGAGGTTACTTTATTCGTATAAGAATATTTTTATATTGCCTCGCCTACAAAATTATAGTTTAGTTTTAATACATACTGGCCATGATATATGTTTGTTACGATGCTTATCATTAGATACCGAAAATGTTGCTTCTAAAACAGTAAAATATGTGCTTACATTTTTTGAAAGACTAAAAATTAATTTCCTGAATTTATAAAAACAAGAATTATTTTTGTGAAAAGTTGAAATTTCTGAACTGAATCTGAAATTAAACTGACTACATTATTTATAAATAAAAAATTATCAATATAATAATATGTGATTATTTATAAAAATCTTTTTATTTGATTATTTTATCAACTTAATATGCACCTGATTAAATTAATAAAGCAAAATAAGTAATCCTGAAAATTATACGATATTTAATTATTTAAAAAAAACATTAAAAGTAAAATATAAATTGTTTACCAAAGATAAATTTTTCAAGTATATAACTGCAATCTTAGAAAATTTCAAAAGCTCTTTGTTTTTTAACGGGTTTTGCCCTTAAATGAATGAGAAAATTACCGTTTCTTAGCTTTAAAGATCGTTCAAGCATTATAATTCAATAAACTTTATTAGTTTGCTTAGTTATACATAAAAGTTCCGCTAAGTAATGAATTAAGAGATAAAAAAAAGTTTATGCATGAATTTTATTATTAATACTTAAAAATTAAATTTAATAATTTTCCGAATTCTTAAAATGTCTACAAAACTATAGTAATTTGACCTAAAATATGCTACTAAACCAAAAATATATGGCTTGTCAACACATGTATGCAAAAGCCTACAATGCCCATTTCAGTTTTAATGACATGGCCTTGGGGTGCAAAGCATATAGCCAAATAGATGAGCTGCCTAACGCAAAATCCCCACTGCTTAGTTCCGAAGCATGCTTGGTACTCAGTTTATAAACCCAAAGAACGGCTGAGTCGACCTTGCCCAGACCAAAGATCGAACTTCGGACTTGAGCCTCGGGAGCTTGAAACGCTACCACTAATCCATCGGGTTTCTCAAAAGCATTCTAAACTGACATTTTTCAATCATTTTTGCTAGTTTGAAAAATAGGTAGATTAATATAAAGATTTTCACGATATGTACACATTTTTTAACTATTATTCTAATTTGTGAAATGTTTATATTGCTAACTATTTGTTATTAATAGCTAAAACTCTGTAAAAGTCTAAAAGCACTTTATGTAGAAAATAAGTCTATTTTCAGCATATTTACAGTGTTAAATTGCGAATAGAAATATTTTAGTTGTGAAGTAACATTAATTATATTTTGAATACCTGAATATTATACATAGTGTTTTCCTGAGGAGACTGCTAAAAATTTTCATAGTATAAAACTATTTTCAAAGTTCACTTATTTATTGAGATTATATTTAAAAATAAGAATTAACATCAGTCTTTTATAATATTTATTGCTTTTAATATTGAATGCTATTTGTAGAAATAATAATTATTCTTAGTAAAATCTATTATCATTTCTCTTCTAACGATTCCGTATTTTGTATGTTTTGGTAAATGTTGCGTAAAAACTTTTCTTTTTATGAAATTAACATTTATTATAATTGGAAAATCATCAAATTTGTGAAAAAATAGAAATAAAATAGGAGCAAAATTTTGGAGTAATTTCAAAATAAATGAAAAGCATTACAAAAAATTGAAACACGACGATTAAGTTTCCACTGCCTGACGTTGCATTCCAAACAATCGTAAACCTCTTAGTGCATTTCTACCAACAAAAGAGAAAATCATAAATTGGAATTGCATTTCGCTTAAACCAGGCTTTTCAAAGATTTCGCTTATCCAGTCGCAAAATTGTTCTTACAGTATTTTCTGAAATCGTTTTTCCGTTATTGCCAACAATTCGACTTTTGTGCGTCAGAAGTGGAGACGAAAAATGTTTCATTAAAACTTGGGAACTGCGGGGATAGGAATGTCGCAGGAAAGCCGATTCTTTTCAGAACGATCGTTTTAATTAATGATAGTCAAGAAAATAGTTTCTCGGGTGTTCGTGTTTACTTTAAGTAATGACTGGCATCCTGGCTCTTTGATAATCTTCATCAACCCCTGGATGCGGAAATATTTCCGGAATGTGGTATATGCCGCCCACTCTTTCCATAAACTTGCTATTGGCTTTTGTGTGTTGTTATTTTTGAGGGAGCTGCTTGATGAGAATAAACAATGATACTTAAAGATTTAATTTTGCAGCAAATAACATTCAACTTATCCTGCGTGATTATGAATTAAGTAAAGTATTTGATTTGTTTGAATAATTGATTTTTAGCCATTCATTGCTTAAGTTTGATTTATCACTCAAATACATTCTATTAATAATATGCATATAAAGAGAGCACAAATTGATTAAATAAAGGTAAAAACAATTATTGTGATGTATACTTATGTAAAGATATAGATTAAAAAACTCTATAATGTTAAACAAGTATATTCATTGATATATGTGTTTATCATTTAATTAAACATGGATATATTTTAATTACATACACACACACAATATTGCTAGTAAATTATTACTTAGATTCACTATATTTACAGTTTATCATGATTACTCTTATGATTCAAGAAATTTAATTTCAATTCATCTAAATGATAAAATATAATTAATATACATGCCATTAAAGGGCAATTAAAATGTTATTCTATAGTAAATAAAAATAAATAACAATGAATTGAAAAATATACTCTAAATTCTGTGAATCAATTTATACAGATCAAAAAATGAAATTTAATAACATAAGAAACAATCAAGTGGAAAAGGGAATTATTCAGGAAAGAAACCATGGTTAAAATTGCTTTAAATTTAAATCAATAAATCAACATTATTTTTGTAAGCATAAAATATGTCTAACTATTTTACATTTTAAATAATAAAAAAAACATTTATGCATCATGGTTTAAGAAGTTTATTTATAGTAACAAATTTAGAATGTTTAATATGACAATGCTAACATTTAGCAAAATAGAATGTCAGTTAATTTTTGTGTTATGAGCCCACAAATTCAACATTTAAGTACATGTTAAATTATGAATCAAAGTACACACATCAACGATAGTAAACTAGTTTAATTCTTTTCTGGTGAAACTTGATAAGGACTACCATCAATTAATTTAAAATTGTATTACTCATGCAAAAAAAAATTAATAAAGGTATTTTAGAAATGTATATCATTATTATGTAACATGAGTAAAATGTACACTATAACTATAATATATATATATATATATATATATATATATATATATATATATATATATATATATATATATATATATATATATATATATATATATATATACACATATATATATATATGTATATATATATATATATATATATATATATGCTGAATAGGATTTTTTGTTGAATGTGATATTTTTCCTTATGTTAAAATAACTCTTTCTTCTAATGAGAATGCAGAATAGCTATTAAACAGAGCATTTTATGTATGTTTATTAACAATTAAAATACATTCAAGCAAACAATAAAAAATACTTCAAGTTCTTAACATCACACTATACAACATATTCGTTAATATCTTAAGACTGTTAATGTCTGTAATAAGAACGTTTTTTCCTGTTCGTTACTTAAAAATATCTTCCATGATTCTATTATTGAATTTGGATATGAGGAAGCGAACTCTCAGAAATAATGAATCTCACAATATATTCTTACTCAAAAGATGGTGTGACTTTAGATAATTGACATCATTACAATGGCTATAATTAACTCAATCCAATCAACTTCAAACAATACTTAGGAAAATACCTTAACCTCATTGCTTAACAACGGATGATATGTTGGAATTCTAAGAGAAAAGAAGTTCTGAGTAAAGAACAATACGTAGAAAGTTTAATACAACAAATAAACTAATGTATATAATTTAGGAAAATTTGACAGAATTCAAGGCTAACTAAAACATTGCATAGATAAGCTTTAATTTTTCAATCAATGTATATAAAATTATGAAATCTATTTATGAAATAATCGAAATTAAGACAAAATTAGTAAAAGAAATATTAAAGTTTGAAGTTATTATCAAACTTTTTCCCACCTGAAGTCTTTGAGTTTTTCTGATAATTTTCATTTGAGTCTAAATATTATATGAATCCCAAAAAAGGAAAATTAAATATAATGATGAGTAAAGTTTTAAATATAAATATTCTTTGCTAGTCATATTTCTAACCATTAAAATTTTCTTATTGTAAGTTTCGTTTTAACGCCCACACTAATGATGTTTTTAAATGTATTCGAAAAAAATGTATCATGCTTTCAATTTCAAAATTTAATTTAATCTTTAAATATAATTAAGAATATTATATTAAAAATTATGTATTCCATAACTTCTCTTAAAAATATCCAAATTTCTTAGTGAAATTATAACTTGTGTAACCACAAAATATTTAAAAGCTATATATAATTTATTTTTTATTAAGTCAATTAAGAATATAATTATATATATTTAAGTACAACAAGTGAGTTTGCTTATATTTTTATTAATCTAAATATCTTCTCCACATAATTATTTTAATTATATTTACAGGAATAACGTGATTAACCCGTTTGTCTATATGGATTTAAATACAGGCAATAAGGAAAAAGAAATAGGAAGGCTTATCTTTTAGTTAATTGAATGCTTTCTTTATCATACATTTTATATGAAAACATGATAAAAATGGAAAAGTGGCTTCTTACATTAATCGCTTAGCCCAAAATCATAATTTACGGAAAAGGAAATGAAACAGAAAATGGTACTTTGTTATAAGACTAAGCAATTAATAAAATTCTAGACTCCAAATTTACGTTATTTATTCAAAGCAATTTCAGTGTTAAGTTATAAGAAATCAAATTCAAGTAACTTAATATTTGTACATACAGAAATTTATATTTTAATTTAACACAAAGCAATTTAAGCATTAACAACTAATTTTCACCTCTTCAATGTTTTTTTCATTTACAGTTTATGAAAACACTAGATAAAACTTTCTCTAAATCTTATAAAGTAATTTAAATAACTTAACACTAGGAGAAAAATTTACCCAAAGTAACTAAATATTTTATTATATAGTTTAATCTTTGACGATTGTTATTCTTGAAAATGATAATAGAAATACCTGGCTTTTCTCTTAATTACACAAGAAAATAATAATAACTTATGATTCCATTTTGTATACTAAATTGTTTTACTTTACATAAGCTACAACATAACCTTAAATATTTAATGAAAAGGAATGTAAACAAGTATATGAAAAGGCTTTTCAACTGAAGAAAAAGAAATATTTTAATTGCATGTATATAATAAACGAATATTCTATTTAATCTCAGTAAAGCATTTATTTCATGAAAATATCCTAATTAATTCACATTTAAAATGTTTACATGCATTCATTAAGTATTTTATTTAAGGAACATTTTAATTTTTTAATTGCTATATAATTATTTATTGCTTAAAAATTAAATATGCCTCTCTTTCATATTAAATTATATGATATTGTAGAATCAGATATATATATATATATATATATATATATATATATATATATATATATATATATATATATATATATATATATATATATATATATATATATATATATATATATATATATATATATATATATATATATATATATTTATATATATATATATATGTATATATATACACTAGTGGCTATTGAAATTGCTACACCAAGAAGGCGACATGCTACAGACGTGAAATATATACGAAAAAAAGAAAGTGCTGTGATATTCAAATGATTAGCTTTTCAGCGCATTTAGACAAAGCAGGCGCCAGTGGGAACATTACATTGTGTTTAAATGAGGAAATTGTTAAGTCGGTTCCTCATACACAAACTGCATTTGAACGTTGTTGCCTGTGAAAAGTTGCTGTGATGCCTCGTGTAAGAAGGAGAAGTGTGTACCAGCACGTTTCTGACTTTGATAAAGGTCGAATTGTAGCGTACCGGAATTGCAGTTTATCTTATCGCAGTATTAATGCTCGCGTTGGTCGAGATCCAATGACTGTTAGCAGAATATGGAATCGATGGGTTCAGAACGGTAATACGGAAAGCCATGCGGGATGTCAACGGCCACCTATCACTAGCAGCCGAGAAGACAGGCATATTATCCGCATGGCCGTAATGGATCGTGCAACCACGTCACGAGCCGTGAGTCAAGAAACGGGGTCGTTTGGAAGACAACAAGTGTCTGCACGAACAGTTCTACGACGGTTGCACTAGCATGGACTCTCAGCTCGGAGACCATGGCTGCGGCTTCCCTTGACACTGCGCCATAGACAAGAGTGCCTTTAATGGTGTGATCAACGACGAACCTGGGCATACGAATGGCGAGACGTCATCTTTTCAGATGAATCCAGGTTCTCTGTACAGCATCATGATGATCGCATTTTACCGAACTTCCATCTCACAATATATATATATATATATATATATATATATATATATATATATATATATATATATATATATATATATATATATATATATATATATATATATATATATATATATATATATATATATATATATTGTGAGATATATATACAATATATATATATATATACAATATATATATATATATATATATATATATATATATATATATATATATATATATACATACATACATACATAGATAGATATATGGATAGATAGGTAGTAGAAACTTATAAAATTCTTAAAAATTATAAATTTCTACGTAATATATTGCTTTAGTTATGATTCATTTCATTTTGTGATCGTATAAAATAATTGCGAGTTTATTAAACCTTAGATAATTATTTCGTAATTTTCAAATATATTTATTACTAACAATAATGTTATACATCATTAATAGGCACATTATTAAATATAAACGAAAAGGGGAATAAACTTATTAATTAACTGAGAATATTCATTACAGTTTTTACAATATAAGATTTCAATTCTAAAAAAATAAATTAAATACTAGCTTGTAAATTTTGATTCATTAGTATTTATCCTTTTTTTTTCTTTCTTTATAATACAGAAAAGTAATACAAACAAATGCTTTAAATGTTTCTTTCATTTGAAAATCTAGCATTACATTTGAATTAATGTGGAAAAAACTGATGCTGGGTGTCAATTTATGACTATCATATTTTAAATGGATTTTGTTATTTATATTGCTATGACACTTCTTGAAAGATTTTTTATTTATCTTGAAGCTGAAATGTAGACGTGAGAAATAGAAAAGAATTATTGACATTACCTTTACCGAACTTCCATCTCACAACGGGGCGCGGCTGACCTTCCGCCTGGCAATCAAAAGTGACAGACATGCCTTCCAAAGCTGATTGATCACTCGGCTTAATCACCCATATGGGAGGCGCTAAAAGGTAAGAATAGTAAAAATAAAAAAAAATTTAAATAAGGAAAAAAATTTGTACTATTTCTATTCTCAGATGTTGATGTTATTCTTATTTTTACGATTTCAAAAGTTGATTTCGAAAAACAGAAATTTTTATACTTTAAATTTATTTAAAATCATTTCGATGTATTATGTATTGTACTTAAGAACTTTCAGAGATTGATTTGCTGGAAAAAAAACTAAATATTTATTTATCTTGTACTCAGCTTATTTGACATTTTTGAAAATTATATTAAAAATCATTATCCCACGTAAAGTATTCTTTTTTAAATAATATTTAATAAAATAAAAGCAAGAATATATAAATAATGCAGTTTAAAAGTGAAGTTTTCCGTGTGTGATTGAAATTAGTTTTAAAAGTAATTCAGGATTCATACAGAATCAGAATTTAAAATATATTCACTTTTTAAACATATTTTTTTTTAAAAAATAAGTAAATTTGTCAAACTACCGTTAATTCATAAGTGCCTGACTTTAACTAATTTCCTATTGTACTTGTAAACAAATTTATTATTATTCATGTTCTCATTTCATAATTTATGTATAATTTCTTAGTAATCAATAAGCCTTAATTACATGGAACATTGGAAGTAATTAGAAAATTTCACAACAATAATTTTGCTATACCTTTTCAAAATATAAATGTTGAATTTAATTGTATAATATTTATCCTAGAGAATTTTATTAAAACTGATGTAATCTAACAACGCATTGCGATCTAAAGTCGCCTTATGGTTTTGATAATAACTTTAAAATATGTAACTGAGTATGAATATTTCAGCTATTTTACACAAAAGAAACTAAAAAATAAAATTTACAATGAAAAATTTTAACTTTTCAAAACAAAACTTCATTTGTTTGCTATTAAGAAAAATAAAATTCTATAAAATCTTTTTAGTTAACTGAAGAATATAGAGATGTTTTTGGATGCTTAACTAAGTTGATTTGTACACACTAATATTTCTTTCCCTACGTACAATCATAAAATATCAGGAAGATTTTACAATACTGTTGTTATATTCAAACAGTAAAAATTTAAATATGAAACAATATTTGCAATATGTGTTTACAGTATATACATGATTTTTTTATATTTATAACCATTCAAACTTGTGAAGGGAAAGGAAAGGGAGTTACTTTAAATCATCTTGACTCATAAAACTTATTAAGGTTAAAATATTATTCATATATCATTGAGGAATAAGAAATTTTCTATGTAAATATTTTCCAATAAAATATTCTATTTAGAAAGTAATTAAGAACTAAAAAGTAAAAAAATGGAATAAAAACAATTTTCGAACATTCATTTATTATATAATTATTAAAATATATATTTTTAAAATTCATTACATATTCTAAAATTCTTTAAATTTTGAGAACTAACAAAACCTCAGAGCATTTATTTTTAGACATTAATATTAAAATGCTCCTTCGTATTTATTAAGGCACAGTGACTTAATTACTATAACAAACTCTTAAAATTTTATGCTATGAATAAACGAATTCAATGCAAGTTTTCATTAACAGTTCCAATGGTAGGGATCTTCTTTGCAAAACTAAGGTAATATCGAATTTTGTTCCGTTTTTAACGTAACGTTACATTAAATAATATTATTAAAATCAATTTCGATTTTTTATAATAAATAAAATAAATATTAAAATTTCCAAATCTCTCATTATCTTTTAATGCCTTTAATTATTTACTTTGAGAATTATCCTCATTTAGATTCATCAGTTATTTCCAATCACAAGGTACAATAACTCTTTTAAATGAAATAGATTAGCTCATTTACGATTTACGAATGATGATTAGAAATGATACATGAAATTTTTAAGATTTCGTTTTCTTTGTAATAATAAAAATTTGCGTTAACAGTTCAGGAGTTTAATTTATAACATTAAGTTGACTTAGGATATTTTTATTTACTTTTAATTCCTCTAACCATAATGATAATTAACAGCCAATTTCATCCCCGAAGTGTTTCCTTTTTATACCAAATTTGCATGCCATTATTAAATAAATGATGGTGAAGTATCCATCGCTTGAAAAAGAAAATAGCGTCCCTAACGATTCCTCTGCTACAGGTGAAAAATAAAGTATTAAAAAAAAGATCGAAATAACGCGAGCAATTTATCTGGGATATCATATGCAGTGAATGGACTATCACCTCTCTCAGCAATAACCACCCCCCGCAGAGTAATCACCCGCTCACCTTTTACGATCATGGATGCTGTGTAATTTGTGGCTGCGGCACTGTTGGAGGCAAAACATGTGTAGTTGCCGCTGTGGTGTCGTGACACGTGATTAATGATGAGGGAGGAAACGAAATCGGTAATGGGCACGATCTGTATGTCTGGAGATGTTTCCTTCAGCAGACGGCCGTTCCTGTACCACGTGAGAGAGATGGGAGGATCTCCAGCTATTACGGAACAGATGATGGAACTCCTCATTCCTTCTTCCAGACTTTCGGAGAAGCTGAATGGGCTTATGAGAGGGGCGGCTGTCGGATAAAACAAGGAATATGTTAGCTCTAATAGAAATGTCGTCTAAAGAATTAGAGTACATTTGTCTTGGACACGGAAAGCAAATATAGTGCAAATTTTATGAAACTTTGATGTACAGATTCAATTTTGTCTGTGGTATAATTTTCGTCAGAAAATGAAAATGCTTATAGTACATTAATCTAAGAGAAACTCTGACATTTATAGCACTGATTTTTTTATTCTGTTGTTGACACGCATATGCACAGATGCATTTCACGACAGCATTTATATATATATATATATATATATATATATATATATATATATATATATATATAAATTTAAGATATTAAATATATATAAACTTAAAATCAAAATCATTTAACTTGCTGAAGTTGAAAATAAACTAAACAGATAAACTCTAAAATGAGATTAAATTAAGTTTATAAGGCATGAAATAATTTGAAGAAAAAGTTTTTAAAAGCAGTTCAATGAAACAAATCAAATGTTCTATGGAAGTTTTATAATAATTTTGCTTAAATATTTTATCCATAATTTATAAGTAAGTTAATGCAGATTATTGAAAAATTTAAGATTATCTTATTAAATGAATTTCTAAGCAGTTATCAAAACGAAGTATGATATTTTTATCTATATATTTTATGAATAACTTTAATATTTATCAAAACTCATTTCAAAATTTTGATGGTTGGAAAATTATAATACTTTTTTACCTAATTAACATATCAAATAATTAAGCCATTAATTGTCATACTATATAAAAACCAAATAGTTATCGATACAATTTTAACAGCAAAAAATAAATTATAATTGCTAAATTATTTCAAAATTTGAAAATTAAATCTATAAAAAATATCTTTTGCCATATATATTCCTATGTGAAAAAAATTAAACTAGGCTTATGTATCTATGATAAGAAAACGCATTATATGTGTGATTTTAGAAATAACTTTAATATGTGTGTGATTTTAGTAATAACTTTAATAATCTAGGCAAAATATTTCAACATTTGTGCTAAATGTGGGTATTTTAATGATAATTATTAGTGTCTTGATAATACAGTTTACTTAATAATTATTTGTTGATATTTCTATCCGTGTAATTAATAATTAATGTATAAAATTTATGATTACAAAATTAATTTGTACAATATTTGAACACAGTAATATTTATAGTTAAGTTTAAAAGAAAAGCAACTAATAAACATTCATGATTTTCATAATATAATCAAAGGATGTATGATCACCATAATATGATATGAAACATAATATGAACAATTTACTAAGGATTTTATTAATAGGAAAAGTAGTACAATAAATATTTATTACTTTCAAAATGAAAATAAATTCATAAATTTTTCAAAATATGCGAGAAAAATTAGTTTTATTATTGACTTATTCATTACAAATATATGTTTTTAATAATCTAGTTAAAGGATTTATAAGTGTATCATTTGAGAATAATTTTAGAAAGAGTTTTATATTTTTTAGTTTTATTACAACAGAAAATACATTAATAAAAACATTGACTAAGACTTTTTTTGTAATTTAATAAAGAGTAAATCTAAATGTAATTTAAAAAGTTTTCCATAAGCGCTTTTTACTGTATTGAAACTAAGTAATAAATTTTGACAGACATGATAAATTTAATTAACAATAAGAAACTTACTCTCTCTATAAATTAAATATAAAATAGTTAACAATTCAACTCTTGTAAAATTAATATTTCTAGGACTTAATAAAATAAAACCTATTTGTAGTTAGAAAATTTGAAATGTTTTTTATATAACTTTCACGATAACCATAATTTTTAATATAATTATTAGAAGTTATTTAAAAAAAATTTGCCATTTATATTTTATTTAAAATAATAAAATCATTCTCCATAACCAAGTTATTTCCATTTTTTTTCAAGTTAGACCCTTAATAAATTTTGAGTAAGAAAACTGATATTAATAAAAACATCATCAGAAATATAGTTTTGCATTGATGTAAACAGAAGGAAAATGTATAAATGTATTGTTTAATATAAAAGTAAAATTACCAATAAACAAAAAAAACCCTTAGATGATATGTAATATTTATAGATATGTGTCGAACATGAGTTTATATTTATAGTTGGGAAACTGATAGGACGTAACACTAAAACTCAGTGAACTTCACTACTAACTCACAATAACTCAACTAACTGCAATAACTCACAGAGGTTTAATTATTGAGTTAAATTAAACCTCTGTGAGTTATTGCAGCAATAAATCAAATTAAACATACTTTTTAAGAAATAAACTTATTTTATATTTATATATATATAACAAAAAATAATTTTCTATACTTTCAGTTGAAACAAATATTTTACACACTTCATGTACAATGAAAGTAAAGTAATTTGTATGGAATGACAATAAAATACTTTTTTAAATTATTATGTCTTGAAAAAATACTTTTTGATTCCGCCGTTACAAAGATTTATATCCAATAACAGATGAAAATATATATATTGATAAAAAATTGGAATTTATTTTTTGTCATTTCTATCTGTAAAATCTCTGCAGCACTAGTCTGTCAGAAAGGACTAATAAACTCGTTTGGAACTATTTCGAAAATAAAAAAATGATACTGGAAAAATATAACAATTTGTGACTGTCTTTGTCTTTGACAGATAAATCATAAAAATGTTTTTGACAAGTCACTATTGGGAAATAAAAGTTTATAAATGCGAGATTTTTAAGTTTAAAATGTTAACACTCAGCAATTTATCACAATTTGGACTGATCAATAAATAATGAATGACGGATGTTAAATAAACCATTTTTGATTAAGTCATACGTATTTTTCTTATACGGATTAAGAAGCTCAAATGATTTAAAGAAAAAATTTTAAGGATACTAAAAAATATTTTTCCGGAATACATGTATATAAATTATAGAAATCTAAGGGCGAAATAAATAACTTAAATATTTTAAAAATAGGATATGTAATTCGGTTTGTAGTTTTTGCTTTACTGAGTATAAAATAGCAAATAGATGAAATTTGCTTGATATTTCATTAAATATTTGGGAAATCATCTTATTAATCATTAAATAAAGAAGTGGAGAAAAAAACATAACTTTATTAAAGTTGTATTTATTACGCAATATAATTTAATATTAAATTGAAAATTGAATTTTGAGAATCAGAATTTATGCTTTAATTTTAGTTTTTTTTTTCTTTTTTAGAATATTAATACAAGCAAATTTTATGTACATAAATTTTCATCACACAATTTTAAACCAAACAATTTCAATTTCTTTTTCATTTCTGAACCCATTTTACTTTTAATGTTTCTTAAATTCAATGTAGAATTTAAACTGTAAAAGTAATTAGGGTTCTTAACAATTTAAACTATTATATTTTCTTTTAAATTAAAGAAGAAGAAAAGGGATTTTATTGATGCTTACTGACGATAGTTAATGCAAATAAAATTTTATTCATAAAAATTGCATTACCATACCCAAAAGATAAATACAATTTTGAATTATAAAATAATATATTTCAATGTATTCTATTTTTAATTTTTTTTATTAAATGCTGTTTTAGACTAGTATAGTATTGTTATTTGGACACTTGATTGAAGCAAATTTTCAAGCATGATAATTGTAACCTTCAGAAAGGACAGAATGGATTTAAACGTACCAAAGAAAATTGCAATGACAATGGCAAGCCATCCAAAATAACATAACTTTAAATTAGAGCAAAGATCATGACTCTTCATTCGCCTTCAATTGTGACAGAGCCTCTAGAACAACAATTTCCAGACTAGCAAGCGACCACAATAGAGATCTCACGTATTTCAAAGGCAGGAAAATATTTGAAGCCTGCCCTAAATGTTAAACTGAGAAGTCTTCTCCTAATCACATCCTGGACTGCTTAGGACATTCCAGAGAGGATGCATACTCACCCCCTTCTGGTTCTCGTCAGACATATTTGGTATATAAGCCACAACAAATATTATTAGATAATTAAGATTGCAAAATGTAAATTAATTAATCTATAATCAGAATGTACAGACATGCAATCTGATTGCTAGTGTAGTTGAAACTTGAAAATGTATGTCTGAGAATATAACTATAGACTTTTATCTGACTTTAAAATGGAAAATTTATTAAAGCCATTTAAAAAGATTCAATACAAAAACTAAATGATTACTCCAATTCCATGGCATTTCATCTTGTAAAAATGACTGACAAAGTGAGGTACTTAAATGAGATACTGTAAGAAGAAATTCAGACTGTGATCTCCAAAGTGGTTAAAAGTAGGCCTGAGTTCGAATAATCATTATAAAATTTTACAATAATCAGAAATACATGATTTCATGCCAAAATTTTATAACGTATTAAAAAATTAAGTACTCAATATTATGAAATACAAAGTTTAGGATTTACGATTACTTGAAAAATCTCTAAAGTTACAACTTTTACTCAATTATGATATTGTTTTTCTTTTGCCACTTTTAACATGATATTTAATCTCAACCTTTTAGTGAAGTTTTCTCAAATGTGATGTAGCTGATTATCATAATACTCCTTGTTATTCATAATTGGCTGCGATGTTTATAATTTTAATGTATCCATAGTTTAGATTTATAAATGAATGGTCATTTTATTTCAGATAATAAGGGCTTAACCTCCAAAAGAAGAATATAATTTATTTGATTTATAAAGAAGATATATATGCCCTCATGAAACTCCTGGAGATAAGATACATTAATTAAGCCATAGCATTAGAATTTATGGTGGTATTATTTTGACGGTTTCTTTAGATAAAACTATAGATATTTGCGTCTATAAGCACAGATGCTAAATAGTTTGCAAACACAATTATCCATAATTATCACAGGTCTTTGCGCAAATGATATAAATGATGATTATGAGCTAAAGGATAACATTGTTTCATGACAGAAAACTTGAATCTTGGTTCAATATCTTAATAAGAAAACAATGTACTAAATAAATCAGATATTTCAGTAAATGAGCTGGATTCCTATTTCTTCATATTTGATGCATTTTTTCTGAATGCTGTGATACTCTCAACAAATTAAACAATTATATCTCACTCATAGTACTGAACTTAAGCTCCGTTGGCATGATTTATAACAATACTATTTCTATATCTCCTATTTTACGAGAGATGCTTTCAATACGTTCTATATTTACACTATTTTTCTATTAGGAACTGATAAATCTGATTTGTTACATGCAAATCAACATCAATTTTGATTCTTGAACTACTTATGACAATTGAGAAAGTAATACATTATTTTCTATTTTTTTATCTGGCACGACAACCCATTAAGGTGAAGACCTACAGAACCCATCTCTGCTTTTGTGAACAAAAAGGCCCTTGGGTGCGAAACATACGTCTTTATTAGGTGGCCAGCCTATCACAAAATCCCCAGTGATAATTTTCAATTTTAGTCATAAGTAATTTGAAAAAGTTAGTACCAAAAATTCAAATAATTGCGTCATTGTAGAAAAAAATTCAACTTACAGTTTTTAAGTGTTCTGAATAACATTTTGAATAATTATTATCACTAAAATTTTACTTTATTTTAGGAAACCAAATTTCTAAATTAATTTCAAGTCATTCATCAAATAATAGAAGTATTGAAACACACACGCAAATATATCTATCAGAATTTTTTTTCGACAAAAATTTTATCTAACAGGTAGAAAATGGGATCTCATTATTTCTCCTTAAGATGATATTTAAATCAAGTGATTTGCTAGGTCATGCAAGATTTGTACCTGAGAGTTGCTAAAAACTTGAGAAATAATTACACATGATTGAATAATTACACTTCAATATATCAAGTAATTATCATTTTGACAGGTGTGGTTTCTATCGGAAACGATGTCTTCGCCGCTTAATGAAAAATGTCAGTAATAAGAATAACATAATCAGCGATAGTGATCTGTCTGTTTAAGTAGACAGTGGACTTTCCCTAAACCACGACATGAGACACCAAACAATGTGAAAACTATGTTGTTTACTTCTATAAAAATTTGCAACACGTAAGCCTTTTCTGTATTGAGGAATGTGGAGAAACTGGATTCACACACATGGGCAATCAAATATGCTTACAATGATCCACAGTCCAGATCTTATGTTCTTTGCACCAATTTATTCACTTATATCTGATTTAAATTTAACTCTGGGTGAAGGGGTTGAAGTTTCAATTTTTCTCAATATCTTTTTGTATTATTCTTTTTATGAAAGATATTTTTATACAAAATTTTTTATTCATCTCATCTGTCATTTTTACCATTGTGGTCTTTCTTGTGGGACTCACAGCTTTTCTCATTGTTCACCAGTCTCATGCTTGGTTTTCTTTTCATAGTTCTTTCTAGCAGATATTGTTCAGTCATGACACATGCATGCTGTCATGAATTTCAATAATGTGCCTATTTACATTTCCCAACAGCTAGCCACTGTGGCTGGATCAATCAAATGGAAATTCTATCAATCCATCAATCTTTTAAATTCTGAAAGATCTCTTAATCTAGCCTCACTTAAAAGGAAATTGTTAAAGCAATTAATATACTTACATACACTCTTGATACTATGATCAATAATGTAATACAAAAATATTGGTAGTTACGATTTGAATTTATCTCTGTATTCCAAGGTATTACAATAATTATAATTTACAGGGACTCACAAGATATACATACTTGTATCTATCTATCTATCTATATCTATATCTATATATGTATATATATATATATATATATATATATATATATATATATATATATATATATATATATATATATATATATATATATACATATATATATATATATTGAGAAATTTGATTAAAAATTTAAAAATGCTTTGTGATTAACTAAATGAACCAAATAACAAAATGTTTCTGCGAAATTCAGATCTAAACAACTTTATGAACTTCTAAGACCTCGACTTTTTTTTTTCTGAATCAGTTTTTTTACTAATTTAATGTATTTAACTGTACTAAATTTTGCAATTTGTTTCTTCTTGGGGTGAATAAGAACAATAAAAGGTACTAATAAAGATGTTATTAATAGCATTCGGGCCTATTTTTCTCTATAAAATTATTACATTTAACATTTACTACTATGTACAACAGAGACTCATTTTGCATTCAAATTTTGTATACAACATCATAAACCAAAATTTTTATGCTCCATTCTAAGTTAATATTTTTTGGCAGAATTGGGAATGTATCTATGAAAAATAAATTAAAGGCTTATAATATCATCATTTACGCTTGTGTGGTACAAAGTAACAAACAATACGATTTGAAAATAAAAATAAGATTCTGAAAGATGAAGGGTTTTTTTTTTATAAAAAAAAGTAATGTTATTTTGTTAAAATTGCATCAAGATTTCACTTTTAACTGAATAAATTCTTAAATTTTTTTTAAATGTTCACTTTTATATTAATTTGTTTTTTTTTTACACTTAAGGATTTATTTTAAAAATTTAAACTTCTTTCAACCACTATGTGTGTGAAATCTTTTAAAATACTTAATTTTTTGAATTTCTGTATTGAATTATGTAAAATTGCTTGTAGTCTTATAATTTTACTATATTTTTTTTATTATGAAATATTCACCATATAATAAGTGAAAATATTTCCTATTTTAGAAACTCTGATTTAATTAAATTTTGCACCACAATAATACAAATAATACAAGCCGTTTTATGTTTTTTGCTAGCTTTATAAATTTCAATAAATTACCATAACGCAAACATAAAAACAAACTTTCAGAAGACTTTTACCACATTAAAATATATTTCATTTCTAGCTCATAACCTTTCCCTTAAAAACAAAACCAACATTTCTACCTTGGATTATGATCCAAATATTTTGTAGTAGTATATAAAATACGTTAAAGATCTTCATGTTTTCCTGAAAAGGTATACTGTCATATATTTTCAGCTATTTAAGAGATTAAGCCTTTTATGAAACATAAAAAAATTCTGATATTGTTGTTAAAGTGCAGTTTTCTAATGTAACTTTTACGAATGTTTTTAATAAGGATTTTAATATAATCGGGTTATAATATTTTAAATATTTTATGAGCAATATTTTTTCTAATCAAGTACACATTCCTTAGTGAATTCCATGGCAAGTAATTCTATAAAAATATAATTATTACACATTAAATGGAAAAACTCATTTGAGTTCATAGTGAAATTGAATTACTATATTTAAATGTTAAAAGTATTTTTATCTGATTAATTATGAATAAATATATTTAATAAAAAATGTACAAAGAAATTTGTTTAAGCAGTTCTGTGCATTATCTAAATATTAAGAAAGATATTATCGAATTAAATACGATTTGATTTACATGAATATACATTGAAATAATGTAAACAAACCTTTTTTGAACTTAAATATCTTACAAGATATTAACATTTTTCTTAGGGATAATATTTCATTTTCTTTACATTTTTATGATTACTGCTTCAAATACTCACAAACTTCTGTATCTCAACAGCTCTAGTATCCTTGGTTTCTGGTAATTAAAAGCATTTTATTGAGGATCATTTATTTCTTTATGGTTTTTAATTAATAGCAATTAGCCTACAGTACCTCAGATATATATGTAAGTTTAAGAGTTTAAGTACTCCTCTAAAACTATCTTTTGTTTACTTTCCTAAAAATTAATTTGTCGCAATGTATCAAAGGTACCAATTATACTTAGTATTTGATTTTTCTAAAATATTCGAAGCCATTTATGTTCAAAAACAAACTCAAAATATTACACTCGTTTATTGCCATTAGAAATGTGAGTTTAAACTTTGAGTGTAAGGAAAAAAAGAATTCTGCACTATGATCCCCAATGTTACAAAATTTTCAAAAAGTATATTATGTACGATATAAACCTTTGTTAGATATAAAAATACTAGATCCTACTAAGTGTAAATCGAGTTAGTTAAGACTTCTTGAAAAGCATATTATGTTCTTGAAAAGTATATTTCTCACATGAACCTTTTTCCATTACTTTCGGACACACTTAGTGTTTGGTTCCTGTTTGTGGCACCCTCTCATTTCTTCTTCCTAGCCTTTTGGACATGCTTTGAAGAGTTTTTTTTTTGTCTTTGTTGCAAGGGGATTTTCCTATTTTATATAATTTAACTTCTAGAACCCAGGAGAGATGGTTTGATTTCCCACGAGCTCACCGTAAAAGAAAATAGCTGTTATTTATTATTTACAAAATGTGCTTTTTCTTGTTTAAATGCTGAGTTTACTTCTCAGTTCCGGAAATGCAACTGTTTCGATTTGCTGACCAATGAATTTTAGCCTTGGAGTCTTCTGACCACAACAAGAGTACTGTTCACTTGAAAGTCTGTTACTCTGAATATGCTGACCAATGAATTTTAGCCTTGGAGTCTTCTGGCCACAACAAGAGTACTGTTCACTTGAAAGTCTGTTACTCTGAATATGCTGACCAATGAATTTTAGCCTTGGAGTCTTCTGACCACAACAAGAGTACTGTTCACTTGAAAGTCTGTTACTCTGAATATGCTGACCAATGAATTTCAGCGATGTGCTGCAAGCGTCTTCAATCCACTTCGTCCTACTTACTCTGTCTATAGACTCTTTTTTTAGATTTGTAAAGTTTCTCAAGGAATTGATTGCGACCGACTTCATCCTGACTGTTTGGGAAATTCAATCATAAGTCACTTCAATAAAGATACCACAGGATTATGAAGTGCTTTGCATGGAAGAATCAGGGACATGATTTTTCTTCATTTGCCTTTGTTAAATTGATGCTATAACCTTTCTTTTTATCTCCTGTATCCCTTCGCAAGGAAATACGTGTTTTAATTGTCTCTATTTTCTTTAATCTGCATCTCGTGCCGTCCCTTAGCTCTAAATTCTAGATATTAACTGTTTTGTCACCAAAGGTCTTCTCCATTACATTATGCACCACCATATACAACAATAACTGTTATTCTTCTCATTATACATAACCATTTCCTTCAGAATATCAATGATTTTTATCCTTGTTGTTATTTTAAGCAAACCGCAAATATTTTTATTTTTGATAAATACATGTTCCTTTTATATATGCATTGCTCATGTATACAATTTTTAGTCTGATCCTGAGGAACCATGCAGCCCCTCTAATAGGAGTCACATAGAAACCACCAAATAATAGTCTCACATTATGGATAACTGGAAAAAGTATCCTTTATAATTGAAACCGAAATGCTAGTTGTATATTTCAAAATTTATAGTTTTTTTCATTTTTTACTTTTTGGCTAAATAATTATGCTTCCTGTATTAAAATATGAATTTTTTTAAATATAAAGTGTTTTTTAATATATTGTAGTTGAAAACTGGTCAGAGAGGAAAACGTGTTAAAAAGTTAAGTTTAAGAAAATGATATTATGAGACTGCAAATACTTTTAATAGATAAAATGTTTTCAATCATCAATAAAATTGAATACATTCTATAATTAGTATTATGGAAAATATTCCTGATATTAAGACTTATAATATTTTCGTTTATTTGCAAAAATTCAACAATATAATACAAAATATGTATTGAAAACTATAGATGTAGAAAACATTTTAGACATGCCGACAATAATTGTTTGCGTTGCATTTTTTCATGAATTTAGAAAGGAAATTTAATACTTAAGGTTAAATTTAACTATGGATGATATAGCATGAATGTCTTAATGATTAGTCTGAAATAAATAGTACGTTTTATTTTGACATCATGGTGATAATATTTCTAATCAAAATTGGACATGGTTATCTTTTCTGAAACTAGTGCGATTTCTCTTTAAGATTTATCTTCATCTCTTTCTCTTAAGAGATGTAGAGAAATGAAATGAATAAAATTTTTGTTTGTAAATTTTACCAATGAAATTGTAGTGCTTTTGTTTTCTCTTATAAGAGGTTCAATTCAAGATGGGTAATAAAAATGTCTTACACATATTATATATATATATATATATATGTATATGTATGTATCTTATATATCTTATACATATTTAATGAGTCTTTCAAGAAGTCTTACCTAACTCGATTTACACATAGTAGGATCTAGTATTTTTATATCTAACATACATAAATGTTTTGTTGCAGAAATTAGAGTACATGAAATCAAAAAGTAACAACCTATCAACCAACAATGCTCATTTTTCAATGATGGCGATTTTGAAGATAAAAATAAACAATTAAAGAACGAAAACTTTTATCTAGTTGTAATATGAAATATTCTCCTTAAATTCATAGGCTGGTAATCATGTATATATCACAATTAAAAACGAATTAAATCTATGAATTACAAGTGAATTAATTCTTTTTAAATGTAATATTTTCAAGCCATGTTTGCATTTTTATAAGGAACATTCTATAAAGTGCTATTATTTACACTCTAAATTCTATAAGCACATGAAAATGCATTGATAAGATTCTCTATTTCATAACTTAGTCACTTGTCGCTAATTTTTCTCTAAATTTCTAAAAAGCTAAATACACAATAAAAATATACAAGACTGAAAATATGTCTCCGCTATATATAACTAATTTTCTGGTAGAAGTTTACTATGAATATCTGAAACTTTTTTCATAATAATGTTAGATGTAACATAATAATGTATACACGATATTAATGCATGAAAATATGACTATTAAATTTTGTAAAATTTCTGAATATTAATCAAAATATCACCTGAGTTTTCATGAAGAAATCATCAATCAAACGTATTTAGCAAATTTTATAAAAGAATTTTGAGTAAATTGCTAAAGTTCTTTTGAATATTTTGCGAACATCACTCTTCGATTACATTTCAATAATTATATTTTATATATATATATATATATATATATATATATATATATATATATATATATATATATATATAACATTAAAATAAAATAAACATGATTTCGAAAGATGTTTAAGGTATCAGAGATATGAGGAGTTTCATAAATTTACAAGTAGTAGAATGTTTCATACTGATTTACATAGAACTCGTCCCAATAATTTGAAATATTTTCCTAAAATACACATTTACCGTTCACACCTATACATAAATAGCTTACGTGCATCCGTAAAGGTATTGAAACGAAGGAAATGATTCTCGATTTACGAAATTCATGTCGAATAGAGTTTAAACCATAGATTTCTGTAAGCTTCGAAATAGTTTAATTTTGAATTACCATTCTTTACAAACGAAACGGTTTTCTCCGGCTCTAAAGCGTTAGTACAGAAAAGCCGGCAGATCAATAAGCGCAGATGTTGCTGTAAGGAGTAATTTATCTTCGAGAAAGTTTATAAAGCTGAGAGAGAAACACAAAACATCCCAATACTCTATTTTATTTTCGCTTCGGTTTTTGTTTCGTCGTCAAACCGTAATAGAGCTCCTTTTTCTAAATGATATTTAGTGACAAGACATTTTTCCAATAGAATTTTTTTTTTTTTGCAAGTTATGAACAAAAATATTTCATGACCTACTTTATATCATGGGTTTTTTTTGTCAAAAAAGAAACTGCAAGAAACTAAGTCACTTCGATTTCAAATATATTCAGCGTGACTATATAATGAATTTATTAACTCTTTGACCTGAAAAAACAATATGAATCTTTAAAATTATCATGTGAAATTTGTTGGAAAATATTTTACTATAAATACCTACAAAAAATATATTCTTTACGAAACACTAATCTGTATAAGAATACTAATCGAATATCTAAAATTATTTTAGGTTCAGTGCAATAAATTAAATATCATCAAGAAAAATCACCAATTCTTTTTAATTGTTTTAGGTTATGAAATATATTTTTAATGAAATATAACTATATAAATTGCATTCTGGTATTTCACTAATTTTCATACTCAATTATATTTGGTATGATAAATTGTAAAACATCTCTAGAAATTTTAAATAATACTTTTTATTGTAGTGTGTTGTTAGTGCAACATACATATCAAGAATTTGCTGCTGTGTTATTATAGTTTGTTAAGTATTTACACAGATTTTGCTAATCACTATTATTATGTGTTCCTCTACTCAAAATTTGTTCAAAACTTAAATTAACGGATTTATTCATCATTGGTTTCCTAATAAAATTCTACAATGCATAAAGTTTAATTATGTTAGAAATATGAGTAATCATGCCTTACATAGCAGCAAATTTCAAAGTACAACTCTAAAAATAAAATGTAATTATGTATATACATTTTTATAATGAAATAAAAAATAATATTTTTTTCATTTTGTATTTACTTATATAAGGAATAAAAAATAAATTCGTTCATGATTAAAACTACGTATAATTCAGTATAAAAATACCCAGCTAAAACAAATTGCAGTAAAATTAGTAAAATAACTGAGTAACCAAAATATTAATTGATTTAACACAAAAAATTACATGACAACATTAAATAAGAACAATAAAATTGAATTAAATATAAAAGATTTTCTATAGAACACATTAATTTTAATAATTATTACCAGTTTTTTGGTAAAATAAACTAAATTTTCTTGAAAATCTTAAAAATTTTGAAAATTTGAATCATGATTTCAATTTAGTTAATAAATTTTCTTCTTCAGATTTGTAGGTTTTATCCTGCTAATAGCATTTAAATTGAAATATTAATTGATTCACATATTTAAAATAAAATAAAAAAGAGAATTTTTTAATAATTGATGAACATGAAAGATTCTTCCATCAACTGGAAACATTTAACAGTTTATTGAGTCTTTAAAGCAAAATTACGCTCAATTTCAAGAGAAAGAGCATACATTAAATTTATTACCAAATAAATTGTGAGCTTGTACATTACTCCACATTTAGAAGTGACATATAAAATGCTCTTTAAAAGCTATGAATTTTTATTCAAGAGGGAAAAATAAATATAAGGGCAGTTGTAGTTTGGAATCCCTTCTGACCCAGATGCATCTCGGGTCAAAAATTTCTTGGGACGTTAATGTTGTGTGACTTTCTCGTCTGGATGTGATCCAAAACTTAAACAAGATTTCAGTAGAAATTCTCAAATCTACATTTCTGTTTTTTTTTCCTAAGTCTTAAGAATTATTTGACAGATAATGCAATTGTAAAACTGAAGAGGATTCTAACATATTTCGATCTATTTTGATGCATTGGATCAAAATTTAAGCCTTTTACATGTCATAGCAAAATGAAAAATGTTGTGCAAAAATATATTGATAGTTTAAATAATATATAAAACATTTTAAATAAAACTTTATGAAAATTTTATCTTATAAAATTGCATATTTTTACATAAACATTTAATTTGAACATTTAAAAATATGCTTACAAAATATTGAGTACAAATCTCAGGTATATGAAGTTAAAAATAAATGATTTATTATCATTTATGTATGCTAAAAAGTCGTATATTTAAGGCATTAAAGGAAAATAAAAATATATTTAAAATGGCTTCAATTTTATTGTAAAACTTATTTTGTACATTTTAACTGAAATGTACATTCGAATTCTTGGTTATAACTATTAATGCATTGTTAAAATGCGATATAAATTTGGCTTTTTCAAAGGATTGTTAAATAAAAGTCTTATATATATATATATATATATATATATATATATATATATAATTGCCTTAATAATAAAATGATTCAGGATTAAAATTAAAAAAATAAAAAAAGTTTCAGGATGACCAAAGGCTCGAATTTTAATCAAGGGTTCTAAAATTTATTTTTCATTTTAAGCATACTGAACATGTGAAATTGATGCATAATGTAATATTCCCTCTAGGCCTGCCAAAAATATAGTAACTTTTGCATAATTTATAATAGAGTATCTAGTATTTGGTGTAATAGAACAAGTGCTTGAAAAATTACTAAGTCTTGAGAGAATATAATATACTAATTTTATACAAGCTTAAAATAATCTTGAAATTGAAATCCTTCAGAAATCATTTCATTATTTTAATGAAAAAAAATGTTTGCAATTGGATCATCAAAAATGAGTTACGAAATAGTTTATGGGGACGAACAACTGTTCCTTTCTGAAAAATATAGAACAATTGCATTTTGAAGAATTTAAATTTCTGTGTAGTTTAAACCATATGGTTTCATTTTTTCAAAGTTTAGTTTAATTCCCTTAAAACTTTTATTTCCACGCCTTTCTTTAAAATTGATATCAAGAACCTTTCAGAAATGATTGCATAGGAATTATTCTTTTGTGTGAATATATTCTCCCTACTTTGCAAAATGTTAACAGTTAGCCTCAAATATATTGATTCAGAAAATTTCTGTAGAATATTACATTTAGCCTTCCCAGAATTATAGCTTATTACATTCGCTTTGCATTGTTTTTAAAGTCTGTACAAATGCTTATTTTATGTTAAATGTATATAATGCAATTTTTAATCATTAAGTGGTTATTTCTTTCGTACTTGCTCCGAATGTGATTATCCCACTTAATTTTAATTTTCATTGGTTTAAAGTATCCATGACGTCAGATAACGTTTGATCTACGTCACATCGCAATGAGACGGGGCTGTAAATGCGGCTTGTCAACGAATTTGCTGACTGCTTTCATATCGCATTCTTCGAGCTAAGGCAAACAAGGTAAAGTTCACCATCGAATATCTGAGTGTCGTCGCCAATGAGGAAAAATCAATTTACAATTTTTACCAGTAATAAGAAAGTATTTTTTAATTATAATTTTTCCCACTTATAAAAGATTTCAAAATCATCAAAATTACCTGTTGTTCTAAGTAATTAGCTGTCAAAAGTTTCAAATCTTTAGCTGTATAGCTTAAAAAATTGAGCACGTTGAAAGTAGAACAGAAGAAAAAGCAAAATACACAATACAATAGATCTATTTTATGGTTAGTTTAACTTGACCAGAACTTTAAATTTTAGAGATTTTTTTAATTCAATTCTTAGCAAGTTTTCTTTTATTTTCAACTTACGTTGATACTAGTTATGATTATTTAATTTTCACAAATCATTTTTCTTTATTTTACTTACTTCGCTGATTTTTTGAAAATATATTTCTGTTAACTTCTGATTTCTCTCTGTCAACATGACATATTCCTTTTTCTATTTGAGGCATTTGATTTTCTTATTTTTATTTAATACTACTTATAAAACTAAGAACATAATTAAATCTTTTATCTTTAAATTTATCTTTATAGGATTTTGCAAGCTCAAATATGCATATTACCAGTTAAGTTGATTTAAACTTAATAAATATTTATTATCTTGTGAAAACTTATTGAAGGGTTTGTTTTATTTTTGAAAAGGTGTTCTCTCTTTTTCTATTTGATTAATTATTGTTTTTCAAATAAATCAAAACATTAAAATTAGTTTTATTTAAATGCATAATAGTTTTGAGTCTCAGCTTTCAGTTTCAAAAATTAATTTTAAGACATATTTTTTTCAAAATTACAATTTTGAAACTTTATTGATTTATACTTAATAAAGACTTTAATTTTTGCACAATACTGACTTATTTCTATTTAAAATCCAGTTTCATGAATTTTGGCTCATATTTTTGGGCAAAAATCTATTTAATCGTACTCTAATTTTTATTTTTTCTAAAGGGTCTAAATGGTTCTCAAATAAAAAAGAATAATTTTCAATTATTGTTTTACTATTTTAATTTTAGCATTTATCTTTCTTAAAATGATTTTGTATCATATTTTATTTATGAAATTGAATAAATCGCACTTCTCTAAATAATTGTTTTCGCAAGCAATTTGACTATTTGTACTGAAGTCACTTCCTGCATTTGAATAATTTTATATTAAATACTTTGCAAATAAAAGTTACTATAAATTTAATTTTTAGTAGATGTATTACATCTGCCAAAAAGAAGTTTTTCTCAAAGGCTTGAGAAAGAATTCGTAAAATTGTTTAAAAAAATATCTTTCTTGACATTTAAACATTTCGACTTTCATTTTGCTTATTTCGATTTATCATGGCTTAATAACTTCTACATATTTTTCCTTTATACGAAAAACTATCTTATTTTCAGAGGGAACTCAGAAACCACATTGCATTTTTCTGTATAGATTCATGAAGAAGACTATTGGTTTTCGATAACATATTCTTTGCAGACATGCCCTTGCTGCAGCATGCGGAAGTTCTATATTATTCAGCGCCAGATCGCAAACCTACTACACACCACTTCCCGCCGATATTACGAAGGCATTGTTGCATTCCGGATATATGCGCCGGATGCAAAAGTAAGTAAAAAAATAAGAAACTGATAATGGCAAAAGGAATATTTCTTTGGGACAGACTTCGAAGCTTATTGTGTAAGGGAAAAAGTTTGCCTGAGAATAATTCTTCTCAGGGTAAGATAAAGATTACAAATCAGGTAGAAGACACTTCGCAGAAATTCTACTGTTGTCATGTATTTATTCATACGCCTCGTGTAGCAGAACATTCACACAATTATAGGAAGATACAAAATATACTTCTGCAAATGAGATTGTTGCATGTATTTCTAAATAAATAACTTTATAATATGCCTGCCTTTTCACTCCTAAGCTATAGGTTATTTTCATATGTTTTGAAAGGAATTAAAGTCATATTTTTAATAGGCATTTTTAATTATATTTGTTTATATATATCACTGAATTTTATGCATTAAAATTGGACATTTTTTATGTAATATTTAATGAATAAGTTCCAAGTGCATTGCAAAATATTCATAGTATATTTTACATGTTATTTTTAATGTCACAAAATTTGAGATTCTGATAAATGTATGTCTTTACTTGTAAATGGTAACATTTTAAATTTATATATTTATATAAATTAGTAGTATATAAATTTCAATTTATTGTTCATAAGGAAAATAACAATAATGCACTGCTGAAGTTTCATATTACCATTTTCAATAAACATCGAAGTAGTTAATTATATTTTAAAATTGCAAAATATATCTACTAAATTTCAATTTTAAAAATGAGAAGGAAAACAAATTTATTCAGCAATTTTGTGAGTAAAATTACTTAAGTGATTCAAGACTAATTAAAACCAGTGAAGAATCATTAATCTAATGAATATGTTAATCTTAATATTTTAGTTTACAAATTTTTATCATTTGCAAAGTATTTTTATTTATCGTTGAAATATTCAAACCAGACACACAAGAAATCTTGAAATTAGTTACGAAATGCTAGGAAAAGAATAATTTATATAAAATTTATAAGAATAAAAGCAAGAACAAATATTATTTCAGGAATTTTTAAAGAATAAACAAATTAAACATTTAAACATATCAAAAGCCATCGAAATTTCATAATGCTATTAAAATCTTCAAAAGTAAAAAAACAATTCTTAAATATTTCATTACGTTACTCATTATAATTTATTAATTATAATTTTAAAAAATGGTATGAAAATAATTCAAAAATTTTCACTTTAGTATTAAATAACTGTAAAATATTAGAAGAATAAAAATATATTAATTTCTTATTCCAGTTGCGAAATTATTAACTATGTTAAGAAATAATTTAATTTTAAATTTTTACTACATTTACATTTGTATACTGCAAATGGAAATGTCTGATCATCGTACTGTTAGCAACCAATACTGATAAATAATAAATGTTTTTATGACATTCAACAGGAATTAAGAAGTGTGAATTACCTACTGAAAGAAGGTAAAATTTTTATGTTAAAGAAGTAGGACATCGATAACCATAACTGAGGCTTGTTTCTAACACATTATACTTGAAAATAAAGTTAAAAATTTTAAAGATGTTCTCTGTCATAATTCATGTATAGATGCTTTGCGTTCAGACAGTATAAGTGAAAAAATTAGTTGAGGCTAAAATTTGTTCTCTTAAAATAGCATAGGTTAAATTATGTTGAAATCAAGAGATAGAAGTCAACATATGAAAAATATTCGACTTTATTATTCTCAACTTACTGTGTATAAAACTAGCAAGCTGTAGGCAGAAAACATATCATATCAAAACTCATTTTAAAAATAATTTTATTATCTATGTGTAACATAATCTATAACATAGAGTGTACGTGATCTTCAAGAGTTCATTGGCAATATTCGCCTCGACCTTTCCTAGAACAGATGTCTGAAGTCATGCAATGAAAGCTCTCATTCATCCTCATAAATCCTCTTCACTGCTTTAAGTCTGATCCATCTGGTTAATAAGATGTTAAACAAGAGAATATATACCTGATTGTTGGAAATAATATAAATGATGATTTTCAGAGCATATGAGGAGTTTCTGCTATTGTATCTAATTTTGATTGCCTTACCACAGGTGTTGTTGCTTAGCAGCTTTATTCTTCGGCTATAGATTCAGAATGGTTTCTCTGATGTGAATAGTCAAATCATTAAGCTCTCGTTGAATAGAGTTTTTGAAGTAAGTATTCATATTTGGAGGTTTTCTTACTTAAGCTCGTCTGTCAGTGTAGCTTAGTTTTGAGTTTCACTTTCTGTTCGGTTTCAGAGATGTTATCTTTCCCAGTTTTACTTAGTTCGTATTTTGCAGTCATAATCTTAGAAGCATCACTAGATTCTATATTCCAGTATTCCAACAAAGCGAATTTAAATAATCATTCCCATTTTAATCTGATTGCTTAAATATAATTATGATTTGAAGAGAGCAAAATTTTCTTATAATAATCTTACAACGAATAATGCTCGCAAGGCAGCCTTCATAGCTACTTGGTGGCTGATTATTTTGACAAGAGAATCACTGAAAGTTGGAAATACCTCAAAATTAAAAAAAAATACGTTTTTCAACTATTATTTTTAGCTGTACATTTATATAGAATTTGTTTTTGCATGATAATTCACGTTTTATTGATTTACAATAAATTTAGTGTCAAAATCTCCATAAAAATATATTATTAATACTATTATTATAAAAATTAACTAAATTTGTAGTTTTTAATAAAATTTAAGTAGAATTTATTATTAATAGCTACCAATACATAAATTGAATTTAAATGTAAAGGTTTTTCTACATTTTTCATCATTAATAATTAAATTATGATGTTAATTTTGGTACATGGATTGAAACAACAAAGTGTTTCTTACAAATAACATGAACAGTATGTATTACAATACATTTATATTTTTAAGCATTATATTCAGAAGAATTTATATATAAATAAGCAAAGACATTAATAACTTATAAACAGGATTATATATTTTATATTTAAATGCACAGAAATTTACTACTGATATGTAAATAATAAACCATTAATTAAAGTGTAGTATAAATTTCATTCAAATTTTGAAAATTTATTAAAGCAGATAGTTTCCAATATTTTTAACTTGCTTTTTAATACATAATTATTTTCGCGAAACGCTAGCAATATTATAATGATATATATAATGAAACATAAAATTAAAAAAAAAATTCACTTTATTTTATGTTGAATTTCTACACATATCAAGCATTATTGTGATACAAATAAAATATTAACAGTTTGTGTACACAGAAATGCACCATTCATTTCTTGAGAGAAATTACGCAAAAATATGTTTTTTTTTTCATTGGCGCTTTAGAAAGAAACCGTGGGTAATCGTCACATCTGTGCTTAATGGGAATATGAATAATCTTTCTTGGGTGGTTTTGTTTCTTAAACAAAAGCAGTGAGAAAAAGAAATAATATCAGCTATGAATAACAATTGTAAGATTTTATCTTTTATTTAATTTATGAATACATAAAATAGAAAATCACAGTTTGATTGTAATTTTCGTTAATTTAATTGTTAATTTTGGTATTTTGTTATTCTTCATAATGTGGTAAAGTACTTTTTTAATTAAGATTTCCAGAATATTCTGTATATTCATAGTATTTAAGGTATCAAAACTACACAGTTTTTTTTTACTTTATTATAAAACCTCATAAAATTGTTCTAGACTTTCATGAAATAAATGTAAACCGATTTGAAAATTTATCAAGCGATTTACAATAATAATGCATGATAAGATGTTGCTGATTTTGTAAAATTAACAGTTTTGCAGATCTTGTAAATATTCATAAAAATTATGAAACTTTGCATTTACATAAATTATTATTTTTCACTTAGAAATATTCAAAAATTTGTATGTACCTAATATATTTTATATATGCAAATAGGGCTGTATGCTGAATTAAAAATATTCATTTTTTGAAATTTGTGAAATATTTCAAGAAAAATAAATTGCTTTAAAAATTGATAGTTTTACAGTTTAGTATTAATAGTCTAAATTTTGTAAAGCATATTTTCTGAAAAATACAAAAGTAAAATATATTTAACATCCTCACTCATTTTTATTGAAAAGTGAAGAATTGCCAAATATTATAAATTATAATATATATTTTGCATCGTTTTGTTTAAAAATAATTTGTTTTGTTAAAAAACATGTTAAGGAAATGTTTTGCAAAATTCCATTACATTTTATTGACATTTCTTTCAGAAATAATAATTGAAATATGCTATAAGATTTTTATATGATACTTCCATATAAATAATGATACAAGCTATTATTATTCTTTATATAAAATATAAATATTGATATTCAATGCAATATTTGCATTGAAGCTAATCAATACTAAGCTATGTGAATCATAATATTATATGAATAAAGTAAATTTTATAATTTAAAATAAAAATGTAGTTATATAATGCACAAATGTAGTAAAAATAATTAAGAAAGTTGTATTATAATTTATTTTATAAAAAAGTTGTACTTCTTACTAACTAAATGATTGAAACGTACGTCATTTGTAAAATGTAAGAACATAACTACAATCTCTTTTGACGGGAAGAATAAAATCAACACTTTAATTATTTAAAAATTAATTTAGTTTATTTATTCAAATTTGTGTTTGGTTTATTTTATGTAATGTAAATAAATTTTCATTAACTTAGTTACATACATATAAAGTTTTTCAATTATATGAACTACCTCATATAACTGAGTTAACTGAAACATCATTTTCTTACATTGCACTTCCTCTTTATGACAACTTTATATCATTTAAGTAATAAAAAATATATTTATAATTTTTAAAGTACGAAGCAAAATACAGTAAATGAAATATTCTTGTGAAAATAAATAAAATCAACTACATTTATGTACTTACTGACGACTTTGAGCACCAATGGTCTTTCAGCCTTTTCACCTCTTCCATTAGTAGCAATGCAACGGTAAATGCCTTCATCCTCCTTTCTGACGTTATGAATGCGAACAATGCCTCTCTGATCAACTGTTTGGCGATCTCCGAATGGCAATTTACTTCCACCTTCAAGAAGAAAAATGGAGTTAAAGCTACATTCCATTATCGGAAATTATGATACCAATGATCTTTATGTTCTGTAGCTCACTTAAAGGGAAACTGAGTTCTTGGTTACAGAAGTAACATATATTTCCCTATTATGGTGGAATATAATGCATACATTATGAGGGATCACTCCTTGGCTGTTTAAGCATTGTACTTTTAGGAATAATGAAATCAGCAATTCAGGGAAAAACAAATGCTTTGTACATAAACTTCGAAAATTGATTTACAAATAACTATGTTTTAAATGTATTGTTAGTAATACAAAAGCTTATATAAAATTGAAAAGTATGAATTTTCTTTTTCAGATAATAATTTTAAATCATATAAATGTTTTTCCCTAGAAAATATTCATTGTATTTGCTTTTTTACGATTGTTAAATCTTTTAAGAGCCATGAATATGTGCAATTTAGTAGCTTTGTTCATTATTATTATTTTAAAATTAATTTGCTTTAAAATATTTGCTTTTTTTTAAAATGATTTAAAGATATTTTAGTTTAAGATATATGCTTTTTAGAAATGGTATAATGTTTAGATAATTTTACTGAATGGATTATTTATATCTATTAATTTTTATAAAATGGAGAAACGAACTATAATTCTATTTTACTTATTTGCCAATTCTATTTTACTTAATTTTTATTTTACTTATTTTACTTATTACATTGTCTTTATAATTTTTTGATAAGAGAAAAGCAAAATAAATAATCATAAATAGCGTATTTAAAGGACAAATGAAATTTTTGGCATATTTTACTATAAAATATTCTTTTCATAATTTTTCTTTTTTTCATTTCTTAAGATTTAATACGATTTATTATAGTTATAACGTAACCAACATAGCTATTTTAATGTAATTAGTGAAATATAAATGATTATTTTTCCATTTTATAAATGTTTTTCTGTTAAATTTGATATTTTTGTTACTGCACGACATTTTCATTATTAATATATAAAAACGTAAACATTTAGGTTTCAAAAGCATTAATTTAATGGCTTTTTGAAATTTTTTTCTCTCTTAAAATTTCACTAAGATGAAAAAGTTAAAATTGAATTTTTTAAATGAGGTTAAAGTTAAGCTCTCTTTTTCATTTTTATGGAATGGATAATATTTTCACTTATCCATTCCATAAGAACGAAAAAGAAAAATAATAGGATGTTTATAGTCTTGTTTTTAATAAATATTTTTTAAAAATATAATTTTAATTGATACAAGAGTGTAATTGGAAAATTTTGGTATATAGAAGATTTGAATTTTCCCTGCGAAATGTAAAATAAAATGTTGCTATAGCCAGCTATTGTTTATTTGAAAATCTTGAGAGAGAAAGAGAGAGAGAGAGAGAGAGTGAGATAATGCGTATTTCGACAAAAATATAACTTTATATTTCCCTTAAAACAGTTTGTTTTTAAAAATGTTTTGAGCAGAACATTAAATCAGAAAATAGTAATAATAATAAATAACTTAGTTAAAATCAAATATTTTTTTATCAATAAACTAAAAATAATACCTTAAATAAAAAAATAATTTTATCCTAATTTATGAAGAGCTATTGTTTACAAGGTAATAGAAGTGTAATAGCCAAATCAAAAATATTCCCATTGAAAATATTTTTGATTTGTGTATTACACTTCTATTTACATTTAGTAAAAGATAAAGAAGAATTAGTAATAGTTAAAATATATTTTAAAAAATACACATTATAAAGTATATCTCAGAAATTATTTGAATGAGTAGTTTGTTTTTAGCATTACTGTGAAAAGACTCTATTTTGAAAATTACTTATTTCAGTGGTAAGTTTTTATTGAACTTTAATACTTTACATGGGTATCATATAAATGACACTGAAATGGTATTTTCAGCGACACAGTTTTTATTAGTGTTGAGATACAGAATGAGAAAAAACTATCATTAAACATTGATAAATGACATCAATATATGCAAGCAAAAAATATCATTTTGTGATAACTTCAGATATTTTCTTTTTCTCAATATTTGAAACGTTGTTGTATTCTTTTTTACTTACTTACACGTAAACTTTATAAGCTCATAGCATATATCTTTTTTCGCTGAAAAGTAGTATGATTTATATAGGTAATTTGATTTCAAATTAAGTTTTTTTATGAAATAATTTATCATTTTATGAATATTTAAATATCGAAAAATATCTTAATATTTTCAATATATCTAACAATTGCTTTTAATTGTGAGATATGATTTGCAAATATTAATCAATATTAAAGTGAACTTGTGTAAAACATGCATTAATCACATTTAAAATGATTCTATCAATAGTTTTGTTTAGAGGTAATTATAAATTCGCTTTTTCTTTTTTTCCTTGAAATGTTGATGATTGTATTTATGAATATAAAACTTAAATTACCCCAACTTCTTTAAAATACACTCCAAGGAAACATAATTGAAGATATTTTCTAATCATTATAATAGCTACTCCAAACCATCTCTAAAATGTATTTTTATTTAACTAAATGTAATATTTCCTTGTAAAAATATAAAATAAAAATTAAAAAAAAGTTTTAACAGAAACAAATCATGCCATTATGAAATTTATTTTATATATTCTATATATCTAAAACATTTTAATTTTAAATTGCGCTGAAATACTTTAGACTATTCCCATCAAATTTATTAAATTAAAAACATTTTTCCATAAACCTTCAATACCAAATGTGTTATTTTTATTTCTAACATAAGTAGTCTAAAAATAGACATTTAAATGTTCCCATTAAAATAAAAATTAAAGTTTCAATTATTTTTAAGTTGAAGTCAAATAAAGCCCTTAAAGTGTCAATATAAAATTTCTTTTATAGCATCCTGAATTATTTTGCAAAAAAGGCACGTGTTAGAATTACAATTTTAGCGAATTTCAATAGTTCCCTTAACAGAACTGTTTTGGTTCCTTTAACCATATTTGAAACTATTTTTCCATACTACAGCTGCCACCACTTTAAGGTATGGCATTTCAGTTAAGCGCACAATGGTAGCAATGCAATAAAAAATACATTTATTCTGAGGATATAAAAATTCTGATGCTTCAAAACAAATGTTTTTACAGAAAAGCATTACTGACTTTACAAATTTTAAAGGAAATGTAGTGTTGCCTTTATAGTGTTATTTCAGAAACTTTTAACTTGAAGTAGCTTACAGATCTTTTCTGTGTGAATTTTTATCATTACCCAAAGGTACAAATTGAAACAATAAAAATAAATGAATTCATTTGAAAATATACTTATAAATGAATGCTTTTGAAAATGCTATTTATAAAAAGATTTTAAAAATAAACTCATTGAAATATTCAGAAGATTTTTCAACATTCATTGAGTTTGACCCTTAGAATAATGTTTTGCTGAACTCACATAATTTTAGTTAAAATTTAAAATTTAAAACTTTCCAATAAGTTTTTGAAAATTATTTTCTATAAATCCATTTCTTTGATTTTAATTTTTGTTTCAATTTAGTGATATTTTTTCTATACTTTACTTCGCACATAATTATTGTAAGTAATACAAATATTTTAAGCAGATCTTGATGCATTCCAGTTGACAAATCATCATGTAAATGCTTTTTTAATGCTCAGCTCCCTTTAGGCTTTAATCCTATTCATGGCTACAAGGGGTAAATGTCATGGCACATTATACACTGGAGCATCCTGTTTCACGTCTTCATCACGACAGTGTGAGGTTGAGGAAACACACTCACTCTAAAAGAAGAGAGCATCCATGTCAAACTAAGGATTTGAACCCAGAATCTACTATTTGAAAATAATGACGATACTCTCCATCATCAATTGATGCATGTAAATGTTACCTAACCAGATTAAAAACATTTGATATTTAAAATATTTTGATTAAAAATAGAAATCAAATAAAATCTTCGTAAGATTAAACATGTTTTCAATACTTG
Source organism: Latrodectus elegans (assembly GCA_030067965.1). Classification (NCBI taxonomy): domain Eukaryota; kingdom Metazoa; phylum Arthropoda; class Arachnida; order Araneae; family Theridiidae; genus Latrodectus; species Latrodectus elegans. The sequence continues at coordinate 104,973,077 of CM057813.1, forward strand.
TATACCTTATTTTTCGCATTAATTTGTATAATATACTATTTAAACATGTTATAAACATGTTATATATGTGAATTCATATAGAATATATATATATATATATATATATATATATATATATATATATATATATATATATATATATATTCAACATACAAATAAACTTAATACTCTCCTCAACGTATTTAACATTAAGAAGTAGAATTTTTGACACCAAAAAATTGTTGTTTTGGTGGGGTCAGCATTTTGTGATTTAATTATTCAATTTTCAAAGAAACAATATGTTTATTCTGTCAACTAAAATTTATCTCAAAAATCTTTTTGAATTAATAGTTGGAAATTTATCTAATTTGAAGAATTGAAATTGCTAGATTCATAGATCATAAGCAATATACTGCAATAATGTATAAGTACAGAAAAAATAATTTTATAAATTTGTTATGTAATTTTAAAATATATTAAGTAGTAAAAGTAATTAACTATACTGAAAAGTTACAAAGAATTTATTAATTTGTTTTTGTAAAATTCTTCAATAAAGATATCTCTGTGTGTGTGATATTTGCAAACACATTAGTTGCAAAATGTAACCGGTTTCATGACATTCAAGAAATTATGTTTAAGTAGTGTATTTATAATTAATATATGGTGAAATATTATACACACATTTTGAAGATGTTACGATATTAGGAAGTATTAAATTTAAAAAAATGCATTTTCACAAAAGTTATTTATTATGTTTCATCGTACAAATGAAATGTGCAAACAAAGAATTTAGGTAAAAATCTTAATGAAGTTACTTATTTGATAAATAATTTCACTTCTTCAAACTCAAATTTATCAATGATGGTTGAAATATTTTTGCTTTTATACAGTATTAAAAAATAAATTTCATTAATATTTCCACTCACAAATTTCCAGAATTACACAGCTTATGATTATATATTACCAAAAAGCATATTTTTATGTAAAGATAAGAAAATTATTATAGACCTTTAATAAAACAATCATTTCTCACTGTTGGTTATTGAAATAAATTCCGATTGTCTCATAAATCCATTTTTTTTATTTCTGCCAAAATTTGTTTACATTTTTCTACAAAAATATACCAAAATTTTAACATATAAATAAAAAACTTTGATAAATTTATGTTTGATGTTAGACTTGACGCGATATTAGTAAGACTTGAATTAAGCCAATCATATCATTCACAAATATTTTCTTATAGAAAACTAAAAAAAATAATTCATGCTGATAGGAAATATATATTTATGAAAATGATTTGTTTAGTACTTTTTAAATACTGTTTCAATGACATGAATAGAAATTACTTCTTTTAAACTATATTCAGATATTTTAAATAGGAATTTCAAGTATTGATACTTTTAATATTATTTCATTTTTTTATTATTTTAAGTAATTGCAGTACTTTAAATAAATATAAAAGTTAAAGAAAGTACTTGTTATGATGAACTTTGATGCATTATTCTTTGATATGACACATGGAATTGAAGGCATTTCTAAACGTTGAATTTATTTTATATTTTACAAATGTAGAAAAGAAACTTTTACTTATGAAAAATCTTTTATGAGTTACAATTTTTACTGTTCTTCCAAAATGATCGAAATCGTAAATTACACATTATTTCAGAATTTGTCACTTCTTACTTCGTGAAGTTGTTACACATAACTATAAAAAATATCCTTAAATTCATTGACAAAAAAATGTATGATTTTTTTCATAAACTTGCTTAAGCTAGCGCATCATTTAACAAAGGTAAAATCTATTTTTAGTAACGTTCAAATTACACTATAAAGAGTCATTTTTAGAGAGGCTACAAAATAAAATGGCGTTTATGTAGTCATTTGAAAACACTCCCTCTGAAGAATGTCGTATGCTTCTTTAAGAAATCACCCCATTTTAAGTAATCAGCAAGTGCTTTCATGAATATAAATTTTTCTTAGGCATAAAAATGGAGCTCATACCACTCTTAAAGCTGATGACCATTTGAGCACACTTACATAATAGCTCTTTCTGCATTATCACAGGAATACTCATGTATGTTGTTCTTGTATTTTTTCATCCAAGAAGAACCCATTACTGAAGTGGAGAACTCAGTTCTAGAACTCGACTTATGTGAATCCTCTTCTTCTTATTTACTGGCCATAACTGAAGTACCTCATTCCGCATCTATGAATTCCATCTTTCTCTGGCACTCCGAATCCCAGCACGCACATCCCTTGCTCCGGGGAATCTTTTCCCATTTTTTTTATTCTTTCAACTGGATGGGCATGCTAGAACACGTTTTCTTACAGAGATAAGAGTTACACCAGTGATTTCTATCATGAGTTAGGCCAAATTCTTCTTTTTTTTATATGTGGAATTTTTGTTTTATTTCTTCTTTACTGTCCTCATTTCAGTATTATTATATTTTATCAATCTGGATCGCGGTAGCTTTACTTACACATGTGATCTATGATTCCGTAGTATAAAATCCTACAAAATTGGAAAATATCTTTTGTTCTTGTACACTCTTCCTTTTTTGTTCAAAGATTATAATTTGATTTGATTTCCGATTTGTGATCCAAGTTTTCGTACATAAAAGAGAAAATGTTTAGTTATTTCTGTATAACATTTCTTGTTAATGAATAGTTGTTTAATTAAATATTATAAAAGCATACGAAAGTAATTTCACAATGATTTTGAGAATTTAGTTACATATATTTATTTATAAATAGTATGAAAACATGCACGAAATGTTAGATCAAGATATTTTAACTGCACATTAGGTTTATGCATTATAAAAAGCAATAAAATTGAATAAAACACTTAGTGGAATAAAACTTAAAGCAAGGAACATATAATAAAATTTATATATTAAAATTTTCATAACTTTGTTCATAACTAATTTATCCGAGACTAAAATAACATATTCACATTTGATATCGTATTCATTAGAAACATCTAATAAAGGTTTAAATATGAAAAAAGATTAAATGTTTGCAAGCCATTCCATTTCTTTTATAAAAAAAAATAAATTTGGAAATATTTCAATTTATGTGTATTTCAAAATAAAAAATAAAATTATTTGACATATAGCAGGTTTATTTTGAATTGATTATTTAATTTGTTAAAATAATTTGCCTCTTAAACTTATTGAAAAATTATAAATATATGTTTGAAGTTTATTTATTTAAGCTATGTATTATTTTTAGCTAAATAGTATTTAGGAATAAGGAACTAATAAGTTTATAAACGGAGCATTTCTCATAGGTTCTTAGAAAGAAATGATTTAGGATATTTAATGCTTTGAAAAGACTTGCTTACAGGTGGGCATTAATGTTAAGGTAGGCTATTTTATAAGTATAACTTAAAATTATAAGATATTTTTCAAATATTTCAGAGACATTATTTATATAAATTAGAGTATTTTTACATAAATTACTTCTATATATATTTTAAATAAAAGATTTTTATATACATTTTATATATAAAAGATAAATTTATTTTGTACAAATTTTAGAGTTCTTTTTTATATAAATTGATTATTTTATTAGAGTTCTTATAAAATATATTAAAATAAGTTTCTAAATGTTAACAAAGAGACTTTTGATGTACTAGCTTTGTTTTTTCATTTTGTTAGACTGAGTTTGATGTTGTATAGTAGAAAAAAATTACTTAGTATTTAAAAACAGTTAATGGCATATGTGCTGTTTACTCCAGATTGCCAAATGCTGAGTTTTTTTGGCGATGAAAAAACGTTGCCAAGATAACATATTGTGAGGTGTGCAATAATGTAAGTTAAAGGGTTATAAAAATAGAATTTTCAGCGTAATTCGTATAGGTCTCCATATCTATGATGTAATAAAAACTAGGATAACACAAGAAATTCCTCCAAAAAGATAACCAAACTCAAAATTTGCCATCCTGAATTATACGTCATCTCTCAGTGCCCAGTTATATAACTTATGCTATTACATTTCACATATATTCTGTAGTATATGTCGTAAGTAATATTAATACGTTGGATGTAAGGAATATTTACTTGATATATGCATAATTTTTATTGGCTCTGTAGTTAAAATAAAAAAAAATAACAGAGTAGAATAACAGAATTTCAAATATATCGGATTGTAAAGAAATATTTTTACCAAACATTTTCTCAATAAAATTATAAAAGAACATAAAACTATTACTTTTAGTTCGAGTAGTAATTATCACCTGAATCTTTAATTTTCTGGAACAGTTTTGATACTATTTTTAAAGTCTTCAGTCCAGAAACTTGGTAACCTTTAGTTCAAAAACGGATTAACTTAATTGCGAATTTTTTTGTGTTGATTCGAAGATACCAAAGTCAAAATGCAATTACAGGTGTGAAAAAAACTAGAAGTCCAAAGGAAATATATTGAAGTGATGGTTTTACTTCTTCTAGGTTAGTTTTGTTAATCAATTTCGACTGATGCATAGCACGCGAATAATGAGCATATCATTAACTTCTAACTCCTTAGCTAGCTATCGATTGTTTCTGAACTGAATATCTACCACAAATTCTCGCAACAGGGCCTCATTAACCTTTGAAATCTGTTCAGAGCGCTCTATTTCTTGAATGTCCTAGTCCTTTTCTTTGATGTTTCTGTACAAAATATCGAAGCTGATGCTAAAATTATAAACATTATTTGGTGACATTCTGTAGCTGATATTTTGTGAAAGTACTGGAAGTAAATGATAGTTACATTCTGCTATCATGTTATCACCATTTCACTCATCTTTCGCTTAATGATAATGGTATGCTTTTACCGATGTCACTACATAGTATTCTTGAGCAAGTTTCCTTCTTTTAAATACTAAAAATCTTCCCATGAAATTGAAAAGAACATCCAACTCTAACGGTTGATCAGACTATATTAGTACCAAAATTTCATCAGTACCCGATAGTAGATATGTAATTATTCTATGTTTTGGAGTTATATAGCATCTTAGTTCTTATAGCTCACGTAAATGAAAGAAAGTATTTCTTATGATTTAAATCAATTATTGGACATTTTTGAATTGGTTTGAGTTTTCCCAATTTTGATCCATACAGAAGACTACTGAAACTTAACTTGCTAACCCCGAAGTATCATTTAATTTGGATAATATTACGACTAAGGCCTATTTAACATGTTCCAGCCGTCTTTAGAGAGCTTGGTTTTTCGGTTAAGTAGGGAAGTGAACTTTTGCTTTCCGTTAATGATAACTTTCCCAATGAGAACATTGCAGCTGCAATTTGAAGCACTTTTTACAATATATGATGATTATATTAATTAACATATTATAATTGAATATATTCTAAATTTTCAGTTAAGATTTACGTTATACTTCGGAAACACGTAATATTTTTTATTTAACACTCGGAAGTATTATCGAGTAAAATAAAAAATGGTTTCAAACTTATAATTTGTATCTGATGATTTTAAGCTTTTAAGAAATAACAATTTCATAATTAAAGTGTAATTATAAAAAAAAATACAAGTTTAAGTTTCAGCAAAAAGTAACATATTTCATCAAATTTTGAATTGTTTTTTTTTATTTAATCATGATCACAATTATTGCAATTTTTCAATTCGTATTTTTTTTTATTTTTGAACACTCTACAGCATGTTGTTGCTAAAGCAGAATACTTCTCTGTACACAGCACATATTTGGGTTCTATCATTTAAGTGGGGAGAGGATTTCTTAATAATTCAGAGGCATGACCAGGCAGAAGAACCCCAACCCGTGGCCTATAACTCTAAGATGTATTATTTTACTTGGAAGACATTGTAACGATGACCTATTTAACGATCCCCAGACACCTTCAGTGAAAATGATAAATTTCCGGTTTACTGAGAATTCAAACGACCCTAACCAACCAGGCCACCAATGCGATTAAAATAAGGGTTTTAAGGTATTCATATATAGATTAATATATGTGGCTTAGAATTTAATATTTTTTAGACACAAATAAAAGCAAAGTTCATTAAAATATCAATGATAGTTGGAAAGAGAAAAATGTTTCTGAAATGTTGGTTGAAGATTAAATTTTTCAGAGTTTATGAAAGTTCATTAATAATGTAATAAATTCTTGTTACACACACATACACATATACATATATATATATACGCAGGGTGATTCTATATTTTTTTTACAAATTAATGAGGGTGATAGTTCCTATCCATAAAGCAACAATTAAATAGGAACATTGAATCGCATTCTACTCTAAAAGGCAGAAAAGAAGAAAGTAGAAGGGCATCAAGAATCTATCATGAATTTACCGTATGTAAATTTACACAGAAATAAAACCAAATTTAGCTCTTATTGGTTACAGAAAAATGCCAATCTGAGTAGATTTTTAAAAATATTGCAGTATCGTCTGTTCAAGTATTATCTGAATAGCATCGTTCTTAAACTTCGTGAAAGCTATAACAATATACGTATCTAATGTTCAAAAAATGTGATCCTTGCAGATAGATGATTATAACTGCCTGACAGATTTTGTGCAGATGATGCTGATGACGTGGAATAATAATCCCCAATTTTCTGCATTAGTATAATTTACTGATTAGGCAGCATTCCACAGAAAAGGCATTTTCAACAAGAGCAATCAACGTGGTTGGACTGACTACAATCTCAACAGTACACCCCTGGTAGACACCAGCAGAAATTTTCCATGAAATTTGGGCAGGTATCTTAGATAATTGCCAGGTAGGCCCTTACTTCATGCCAGACTGGCGTAAAATATCATATCTACTTGGCACAAATGCTTCCCAGTTTATTGCAAGTGGTTACACTCCTCATTCAAAGAGACATGTGGCTTATGTACGATGGAGCTCCAGCACATCTTTCCATCACAGCCCGTAACATTGTGAGTGTCATGATAGATTGAACGTAGTGGACTTGTTTCTTGACATCCTCGCTCAACGGACTTCAGCACACTGGACTTTTTTGTCTGGGGGCACATTAAATCTTTAGTTTATAAGACACCTGTGGACTCAGCTGATGATCTCGTGGCTTGAATCGCTGTTGCAACGAACAAAATTAACACGATACTAGGAATCTTAGAGAGAGTGTGTCAGTCATTCCTTCGCTTGGGTCAACTGTGCAACGACTCAAGTGGTCTGCATTTTGAGCATTTGCTGTGTGGTTTTCACTAAATGATAAATATGATTCTGAAACTTTTGTTATTATTCATTCGCTTACGCAACACTGTTGTAAGTTCAGGTGGGAATATTTCTTTCCTACCTCTCAGAGTGCAATGCGATGCTATGTCCCTATGCCATTATTGCTATGATTTATGGTACTATAACTTAAATCTTTTTAATTTATCAAAACAATTTAGAATCACTGTATATATATATATATACATATATATAAGCTGAATATTTATCTGCTTTTGCTACATATTTGTTTCGAAATTAAGAGTAATTATTAGAAACAAACAAAATAGGAATTTTGTTATTTTAGAAAAACGAAATATATATGATGTCCCATATATTAGACTTAGCTTTATAAATTTTTGCTTACTTATGAATACACACAAATATCTAGTATTGAATCAATATCTTACAATTTTAAAAATATAATTTTAAAATTGTTAATATAATATTTATAATTTTATTTAGTATTTTTATTTCATTACTACTTATTTATTTCGAAACTAATCATAATTATTAGAAATGAAATGGTCATTTTATTATTTTATAAAAGCGTAATATATTTAATGTGTCATATATTAGACTTTGCTTTATAAATTTGCCGACATGCGCATATACCTAAATATTTAATATTATACTTGAATAAATATCTAACAACATTGCAAAGGTTAAAATTCCTTCCTCTATTCCCTTTGCAATTGACCAGGAAGACAGGCAGATGGTTAGCCGTAATGTACACATGAGGGCATAATATATCAAATATAGCCATCAGATGAATAAATATTGATATATCTTTGAGCCTTTGGACCTAAATGGATGCAGAATTATTTGATAATACTTGAATAATATTGCATCTGGGAATAGTATTTAGTTTGATTTAACTATCATATATTACGCAACAAAATGAATCAGTTATGATTAATAGTGTAAAAGGAGCTATGAATGTTTTAATTTTTCCACGTGTTTTTAAAATACAACTTTTATATAACCCTTTAAAACTGTTATACCCAATACTTATGATTTTTGTGATAAGATTAATAAGGATTGAATTTTATAAAAAAATGTTAGAATTTAAAACAAATAATTAAAAGTAGATTAATGATTTTCAAATTGAAAAAATAATATAACGCGTATGTATCATAAAACAATCGGAAATAAAGATTGTATTCCAAAGTAAAACTATAAAATAAACACGAAATATTTACACATAAATTTATAAGAATAAAGTAAGTTATATTCGAGTTTTCATTCTTTTCATATGTAATATTCATTTTGTAATATACTACTGTTTTTATTTTTTGTAGAATTATATTACTTTAAAAATATGTACGTTTTATTAATTTTGTTGTTTATAAGCAAAAACAAAATATAAAAAATGTTAATGCATAACTTAAGTTTTCACATATAATATAATAAGCAATGCAATTAAATTTAAAACAATGTTATACCAAATAAAATATAATCGAAAACACAAAAATGCCTTAAATAACTTCATACTTAATACTAAAATAATCTTTGTGATATCCTGTTTTAGTACAAAATAAATTAATATATTATTTTGGGAAAAAAATTGATGAATTTTATAATAATAAAATACCTTTTAGTAATGGTGATGCTAAAAAAATCAAAAGCATTTTGTAGCAAAAATTAGAAACTAAATATTTTAGTTTGTAATCTTATACTATGAAATTTATACTCATCAGTTTTCAAGGAAAAGTGTTACTATGAATGTTTTTAAAATTTCACCTGAGAATAGAAAATTATTAAATATGAGAGAACTTTTTGTGCATTGAAATAATACATTTAACGATTTATAGTTTAGACTCGCCAGAATATTGTTATATAATGAAATTCGATATATTTTGGTAGTTTCAAGAAAATTATACACATAATTGAAAACATTTATCATATAAGTATATCCTACAACAAAAATTTAAAAGTCATAATATGTTAAATACTTACATTATTAATCAACTACTTATTTTGCAAATGGAAAAACATTCACTTTTTATAATCTTATACCTGCATCTGCATGTCTGTGTTTCAATTAATTTACATATTTATTTATATTTATATGCATGAATATCTATACACAAATTCATATATTTAATACCTAGAAATATTATACATTAATGTATAAAAATATTTTATTATACTACCTATAAAAATCTTAAGCACAAACGGACATATTACACTGAAAATGTATACTGATTAAAAAAGTGTAAGTGACTTTTGTATTCAGAAATAGCATCAGAATTATTAAATACTTATGATATTCAATCTTCTATATAATAAGAGGTATCAAATTTGTTATTTTTATTAGAATGATAAATATTTTCTTAATCATTTCTTGGCTTCTGATGTAAATAATATTTAATTTCATTAATAATTTACAAAATTTTTATTTGCTTAAAAAATTGAATACAAACAAAAAATATATTTGCTCAAATTCTTATTACATAAAAGTCAAATAAGTTTGCCTTTAGAAATACAAAGCTGAAATACTCCTAGTGATAAGGTAGTAAAAAAAGTGCGTAAAGTTTTTTTTATTCTATTCATTTTATTAAATCTCTCATAATTTAAAAATGAATAAAATTTATACTGTGTTAATTGTTATTATTATAATTAAATTAATTAGATGTTTGGATTGATTTAAACTTGATATATTATTATTTATATTTGTAAGATGGAGAAATCGACTCAAAAATTAATTTATCATTTCACTTACTATTATTTTTATTAAATATCCTGGAGATACTTTCCATAACTCACACCTCAAATATTTCTTAATATTTTCTGCTATTTTGTAAAAAACATAAATGCCTTTCGGGAAATTTCTAGAAATAATTTAGAAATTTTAAAAGTATGGTTGAAACAAATAATGATCAGTTATGCTTTTATACCTTATTCCCTTTAAATATTGTTATTAATAACATTGAAACAATATTTTATATGTTGTGACTATTACCCAACAATTTATGTTTCTAAGTTATTCTTATATTAATAAAAATATCAATATCAAAAGGTATAAGAAAATGTTATTTTTACCTATCTTAGTCAAAATAGTTTACATTATTATTATTATTTAAATTACACTTTTTACATTACATTATTGTTTTTATTATTTACATTACGCATTATTATTACATTATTTATTGTGAAAATATTTAATTAAACCCTTCTTATCTGCATATGAATTTATTTCATATTTTTATGATCTATATTAATTTTTATGTAAAATTTTATAAAAACTTGCGTAACGTGTCAAAAATTAAAAAAAAAAATTTTTTTCATAACAGAATACTGTTATATAATATAGTTTTGATTTTGCATTTAAATAACCATTTTTATGATTTTTACCATTCATAAATTTCGCATTACCATTTGCAACTGGAATCAATATTTCTGTCATTAAAATCTAATTGAGAATAATATTATTGTGATGGAAGCTTTTTTTTTCAAAATGGATGTTTTGGTGCCTTTTCTTTGATGTAAAAAATAAAATGTGATAAAAATGTTGGTATCTCGTACAAAGTGAAGCGCTATAAACGGATATCTTTTGAGTGCATGTTGTTGACGCATATAATGAAAGGTTTCATTAGCGGATTTATTCATAATAAATTCGTCCATTAGTGGAATTAACGGTTAACGGTAAACGGCGAAAGGCGTTACTAATGACGCTAACTCACGTAATGCCTTTAAAACTTGGCTACATTCATCTCTGTAAGCTATGAAAGTTTCCTCCTTCAGAGCGTCATATATTTACTCTTTTTATAATGCCGGTTTTGATTAATGGCGGGTTTAGAATCGGTGGGAACAAAAACGATACTCGAAGAGTTGCTTTTTCCTGAAAAGAACGTTAAACTTTACTATCTAGTTAGCAATTTGTTAAATAAATTGTACTTTATGAGATTGGAAAGTTAGTCTTGAATTTGATATTCAGTAAAGTTTCACGACTTAAATAATAATCCTTGGAATTTACTGTCTTCTTAATGCAAGTTAGATGATTTATTGTATATAGATTTCCTTACTGAAACAGAATATTGAAATTTTCTATTCTTTAAAAAGTTTCTGAATACTCATATTACAAAATCCTTCTGCTCATTTTACAGATAATATAATTTAGTTTAAAATTATACTATTAATTCTTATAAACGGTTCATTCATTTTCTTCAGTATAGTTAAATCCATCATTCTAAGAATATACATATAGTTTATTTCAAATAATTTGAGAATCAAAAATATTAAATGCATTTAAATTTAAAATTAATAAAACTGTGATATATTACATTTAAAATTAAAAAATAAAAATTTAAGAAAAATTGAAAACAGATTAACTTATGTTGATAAATATTGTATATTACTTATTATTATAATTAATGCATTAACTAAAACTTCATATTAATGTATTTTATTAACACACAAATATTGCAAGAAATTCTGTAAAAATCAAATCTAAAGTACATTTTTAATCATTAATCAATAATATGCAAGTCTAATTGTAAAGACTTATGAAACACAATTTATCAAAAAATCGCAACTAAAATCGATTTCATTACAATTTGGAAATTTAATTTTTACTTGTTTAACTACTCTTGAAAATATTATATTTAAAGCAGTTGCCTTCAAACATTAAACCAGTAACTATGCTAACTGATGTTCTTAAGGAGAAATTGATAATATACTGAGATTAATAACGAACAATGAATGCTGATCAAAAATTAATTTTATTAATATAATGGTTAATGTGTATTAAGTTAAAAGGAATTTTAAAATTTTTCTAAAAATAGTTTATTCTTAAAAAAAATATAAACACATGTTAAGATCATAGAAAATATTTCTTAATATAGGTAAGTAACTACATCACATAAAAAATTAAATTTTAATTTATAGGAATACATTTTAATAGCAGATTTCCTTTATTTTACATACTTTTGCAATTATAACATTTTATTAAATCAAAATCTAAGGTAAGAATCATGTTATCAAGTTAGTTCTAGATGTCTTACTATTTCAAATTGACACATTATTTATGCTTTAATGTTTCCCGTTTTCTCTCGAATATTATTTATTATATTAGATTAAAAACTTTAATAGTATTTTATTAGAATATATTTTATAATCAGATAAATTGTTAAAAATTTAATAAATAGTTATTAATTTTTGGTTTTTGCATATTTATTTAACCCTCAGAATGTTCTCAATATGAATCATTATTATTCTAATTAAGAGATATTGTCTTATAAATTAGCATTAATTTTAAGTTTTAGCATTTTTTATACCATACCCTGCTGGGGTTTTACTATGAAATTACCCACATTATGGGAATAATTATAAATTTAACCAGAAATCAAATAATAAAAAATAATTTATATTTAGTATGAGATTTGTCGTTTAAAAGATAGCTAATATCCATTTTAAAATTAACTTACTTTTTTCAATGTATGTCCGGTCGATGGGATACCCAGATACAGGGCATCTAATGGATACTGTTGTTCCCGCAACAACAGTCAAATTTCCCATGGGTCGTATGTAAGGAGAGCCAAAGACGTCAATTCTTGCCGAATGGCTCACCATTCCAACATCATTCTGCGCCTCGCATCCATAAAGCCCTCCATCAGATACTGCCAGATCCGTGATATTGACGTAGCTAATCACAGACCCATCCATGTGCACATAATCACCGGTTTTCACACGTCGAGATTCAGACAGTTGTTCGCCATCCAAGAACCAAGAAATTTGAGGGATGGGTGAGCCACTGGCGGAGCAATGCAGGGATACCATTTGTCCAGGCATATGGATTTGGTCAGGAAAAACACGTATAAAAGTTGGCATTTCCTCTAAATCGATAGAAAAAATGGATTAATTTTAGGACATTACACTGCAAATAATTACTTGACATGTATGATTAAAGTAAGTTTTATATTTCATTCATGTACATATCTATTTTTTATGACAATAATTAAAGAGTTGTTTTATTTAATAAAACAATTCCATACTTTTTATTTAAATAATTTGACTGAGTTTATTTTATTTAAATAAAAAGCACTGATAACACTTATACATTTTAAAGTAAAAAGAGCCTGTTTTCATAATGTGGATCATAAATATTATTTTAACTTAATGGGACAGATTGTCAAATGAAAATCATAGATTATGAATTTCAATATTCCTTTCAATATTTTCAGTTATATATATATCGATATTTATAAAAAAGCAATTCTTAATAAATTCCGTTGTTATATTAAATAAAAATATAACACTATTAAGTTTATTTGACTTGTATGACATAAAAAATCTAACTATATGTTCACATTAAATTAAATTTAAATAAATAATAATATATAAATATAGGAAGGTAAATTAAGATGAAATGTTTTTTTTTATGCATAATTAATTTAGTCTATACGGAATTCTAGTTACAAAACATGTTTAATTAAACCTATGATATTTAAATAAATATCTTCAATAGAAAGAGAGAGAAAAATTTCAGTTCAATGAAATTCATAAATTTTACATGAGATAATTTTCAACTGCTTTATGAAATCTGAAAACTTTATATGTAAAAGTATAAGAATGATTTAATTAAATTTACATAAAAATCTATATCATTTTCTAATGTGTAATTAATATTTAAATATAATCTTAACCTAGTTATTATAAAGATTAGGAAACCAAGATTTTTAAATTTCCATAATTAAGTAATATATAAAATTAATGATTTTCGTTTTTATTATTATATTTTAATTAATCTATGAAAGTATCAAGAAATTTAAATAGCTAATTTTTTATAATAAATAAACATAGTTTTTTCATTAACTAAATTAATATTGCTTTTACAATTGACTTAAGAATATTTTTCAAGTGAATTTAGTTTAAATTCTTGAATACCTTTTAATAAATAAGAATAAAAGTATTCAATTTATATATTTAATAGATTGATACGATTCAAATAATCTTTGTAGTATTGAAATGATTATCAATAAATATTTTACAAAACTAATTATAAGCTATATTTTCTATTTAAAGAATAGGCTATTTTATTCCGATATCACTGCTAGAATAAGCCATTTTTTATCTAATATATTATTTAGATCATTTAAAAAAAACTGTCTTCCCCTATTATATAGCTAAAATAGTTTCTAAGGTTCATTCTTAGACAGCATATATGTATAAACAAATTAGAGACCAATAACTTTGAAAATAATTGTGAACAGTATAAATATTTTTATTTCAAATTTAATATGAATTCTGTTATCGACAGCTTAAGGTAACATTGTAGGTTACGAAAACATGAAATCATTACCTCGTCACTGCATTTTCTTTATAAATGTCGTAAGTTTACTGACCAAGACGCCCTTTCTGTGAAAACGACTTATTTTTATGGTTCCTAGACCTATTTCTCGATTCTTTTTGGCGCCCTGTATCTCATTTTTCTTGTTTTACGACTGCCGGATTTGCTACTGTTGAGGAAAAGAATGAAACACACTTGTTTCGTTTGTTAAAAGTGGCCACTTTAGAAGGAAAACTCCTTTTCAAACTAAGACGTGCTCTGCACAGTAATTGCCCTCCTTTTAGTATTCCCAATCCTTAAAAATAAAGCGTCTGTTCCGAAAACATAAAAATTACTTGCATATCTTTAAAAAATTGGAAGAGATTATTGTTAGCTTTAGTATTATTCAAAAACATTCCACTGATCTGAGATAATAGTATTTTAAGTTTGAAAATAATGGGAATCATGCAGACGTATTTGAAATATTTATGTCATAATGTTTTCTTTACTTTATATAAAAAAAAACTATGTATTCTTATCTTTCTAAAAGATACAAACTGCATTTTACATCTTTATAAAAGATGTAAAGTTATCTTCAAGAAGTACTTGAGGTTTATTACTTATAAAATAAATAACGCCTAAAAAATAGTGTTCTTGTTATTGCAGAGACTAAATATTTTCAAATGTCCTTTAAGGACAGAAATTTAAAACAATTTGGAATTTTTTCATGCGAAAATAATATTGAGTTCTAAATTTTAATTTGACGAATTCCCTTTACTAAAATATTTTAACTCCACATTTTCTATCTTTCAACGATAACTTTATTAACACGTTAAATATAATATTAATATTATTAAATTTGTTTCATGATAATGTTTTTGAATGATTCAATTAACATCATACAATCGTATGATATATATATATATATATATATATATATATATATATATATATATATATATTTATATTTACAAAAAACAATATAACATGGTCGGTATCATGGTTAGTACATAATATCTCCCTCCAGACGATGCAATACAGGTTGTACAATGCCTAGGATTGCTGAGTATCAAATTATCGGCCTGATCTTTTGAAATATTACACCAGTCATCAAGCAATGCTCTCAGAAGCTCTGGTAGACATGTGGGAGGGGTTTGATAGGATGCAATTCGTCGGCTAAGCTAGTCCCACGCATAATCTATTGGATTCAAATCCAGTGATTATGCTAGACATTACATTCAGGTGATATTCTTCGATTGAAAGCATTCGTCTGCAATATTTGCAAGGTGAGGCCAGACGTTGTCATCTATAAATAGAAAATCTGCACTTTTGACAGTCTGAAACAAACTTACATATTGTTTCAGAATGACATCGCAATAGATGTGACCTGTCGTGATTGCATTCTGAACATGCAGGTCAGTTCTAGAACCCAGAATAATTACTTCCTAAACGAGCAACAGTGCACCACCATAACGATGTGGTTAAATTGTGTTCTCTTGGTGCTAACGGAAATCTGCCTCTCTCCATATGTATGTCCGGTGAGACTCAGATTGAAACCTAGAGTAGTCAAAAGACATCACTCAAAACCACTGTTGCGGTGTCCACATTGCATGCTATCTCCTCCAAGATAACCATAGGCTACAGTAAGTTGCAGTAATTGGAATACATGTGACAGGCCTACCAACATATAGAGCAATGTGCCCTAAGCGTATGTACATGGTCTGCCTTGAAACTGTCGTACCGGTAGCTTGAAGAGAGTTGACAAGACAGATATGACCCTGTGCTACGTCTCTTTCTTTTGGCAGTAACTGCCAAATAACAGTCCTCATTTGGCGTTGTAACTCGGAGGCTACCTGTGTTGTAACATCTACTCACATTACCATCATCTTGAAGCCGTTGCCAAAGCCAGAGATGACACTCTTGGCGATTCTAAGTTCCTCAGATTCTTCTAGATGTGTATTTCCTCATTCCAGACGGCTGATAATTCTAACACTTAAAACATCATCCAAATTTTTCTTTTATGCCCTAACTAGTGGTTATTGAACTGAAAGGCTTTTAAAGTGCTTGTGAACAATTTTACTACTTTACAACCATTCCTTATATGCCCTTCTTTTACACCCTCGTCATTGTGACGTAATATCGGTGCCATCTGATGGTTTCTTGAAATTCGCATATTATTCTTAAATATGTGTGTAATAATTCTACATGTGAAATTTTTATCTTAAAGTTCAATATCTGTGTGAATCTGAATCATACTTAATTCATGGATATGAGTGATATATATATATATATATATATATATATATATATATATATATATATATATATATATATATATATATATATATATATATATATATATATATATATATATATATATATATATATATATATATATAATTTCACATGATTTTCATTCTCTAAAAGTCCATTATTAAAGTTAAGCATTTTTAAAAAGATTATCATTGGCATATTTTATTATTTTTCAAAATTAATACTTTGAATAAACTTGAGCTTTTTGTTATTTTGTCGATAGTAATGATCAGTCACCTAAGTGAATATATAATAGATTTCAATTTTGGATGATTCTTTTCTGATAAATATTATTTATAAATATATTTTAAGTGATAAAATTTAATTCAGTTTATTGAAATTTTAAAAATTAAAAATAGAGAATTCTGTACGGTTTGTATTTTCTAAAATATTATAATTAAATATGTGTATTCTGAAGATAAATAATATATTTTGTTCTAAAAATATATTAGATAGGAATATTTCGATAGAACATTTCTGAAATATGTGGTCTTCCCATGCTTCTACGTGTTTTAAGAAATTGGTTTAAGATAGCATGGGTCGATATTCTTTCTTTAAAGCACAACCTTAAGTATTCCTCACTATGGAAACGTGACAGCAACTTCACCTTTTTTGATAAACGAGGTTTTAAACAATGTACTATCCAAGGATAAAAACATTTTGTTCCTTAGGTAAAAAAAAATAATGTCTTTTAATATTTTTTGAAGTTATTGTTGTGGTACAATTTGATATGGCCCAAAAATTTGTTCCATTGTATGTATTTGTTGTTAAATAAAAATTATAAATTATTTTAAATATAATCTTTATCAACAATAATCAATAACATCAATAGTATTTCTTCTTTTAGTAAATATAAAATATCTAATTTCTTATTAAATGTAAAAATATTGTTTTAGTTTTAATTCACATGATGTGACAATTTACTGAATAAAAAAACTTTTTCCAGTATATTTAAAATATTTCATAACATATTTTTATGCACAAAAAATCTAGCGTCAGCATCTATGACTATATAAACTCAGGTAAAATGAAATAGAAAATGAAAATTCTATTTTTATCTTGTAAATTTATATTATGCTAATTTTTAATCCCATGGAAAAAAAAGTGAACTCATCTTTTATGTTGATAAAGGGAATATTTAAAAAAAATAAGCCATGCATAAAAAATTAAGTAAGAATTTATAATCAAGAGTTTTTTCGATTGAAAACGTACATAAATATAATTAAGATTAAATTAAATTTTATACATGGAAAATTGTAAAACTTTTAACCTGTACTTACCAACATTTATATTCTGCTTTTTAAATTTTCAAATTGATTGAAGTTTTCTTAATTTGATTGGGATTGAAAAATCTTCAATTATTTAAAATATTGTACCCCAATAACAACAAAATTTATATTAGAAAATAATTGCATTTTGTAATAAAATTCATATCATATAAGGGTTTAAAATTATAAATTTTTACATGCACTAAATATTTTCCTATTTCTGAATAATCACATGTTATGAGAGGGACTTTATAAAATTAAAAATACGGATATTCATTTCTAAACATCATAAAAATTTTCATTCAGATCAAAAAAGAATATATACATTTAATAAATTGAAAAATTATACAATAACAAAACTCATAATTTGTTAAATTTCAAAAATTTTATTAATGTCCAAAAGACCAATGCAACACTTTATCTTGTATTCAGATGTGTAGTAATATAAAAGTAAATTTTTTACAGTATTTTTTATTTTTGTTTATTACCTCTCCCTTTAATTATAGACACGTAAAGTTTTTACATCAAATTATAAATGAGTAATAATATCTATAAAAAAGAATATTTTTATATAAGGCCTATTTCATTTTATTACTGTTATAATATCGATTACAGACATTTGCAATGTTTTTACTAATTACATTTAAAGAAAAAGCTTTGGAATATCCCTGTAAATGAATATACGTTACGAAATAACTTTGCTTAAATTGTAATGAATTTTTAATCTGCAAGTTGCTTTAGCAAATTTAATTAAATACAACATGTAAATTTAAAATTAATGGCAATCACCTCTCAGAAAATCCAGAATTCCACTAATTCATGTATTTAGTAATTTACGTCTTTCATTGTTAGTTTTTAAATTAATTACAAAGATTTTGTGTGGTAATATATTTATGTATGAATCTTTAAATGTATGTTAATACACGATAATCATTAAAAATTGTAATTAATATAATTAATGCAAACGTTTCTTAAGATTATATCATGTAAAGAAAATGTATTTTTTTTGAGATACATAATTGCCAAAGTGTTAGCATTTATCTGAATTTCAAGTGACATGTATGTTGAAATTCTTTCTCAAAAGTATTGTGTAATGTATTCTTGATTCTAATATAAATAAATAATGATCACATAACGGTTATTTTATTGTTTTCCAATAATAAAAGAGTCATTAAAGGGTATTTATAACAACAATGAAACGAATTCCCACTGCATTCACTATGATTACTAAAATTTATAATGTGTAAAATATATATTTCTAGAAATGCTTAAATTTTTAAGTGTTACTACTCATTTTGTTACGTACAAAATATAAGATATATATAGGCAGAAAAGTCTATTATCTTACCATAAGTACGAGAAATATGGTATAAAATGATACTAGATTTTAAACTAATTGCGTGTTATTAGAGAAAAGAAATAAATATACAAAAATTATTTTCTTTTTCAAAAGTGCATAAATTTAAGTTAAGATTTTGTGTTAAATACAATTTATGGAAAAGTAAAAAAAAAAAAAGAAATTATTGAAAAACCAGATTGCTCAGTCTATTAATCCGTAGAGTAACCAGGTTCACAAAATATTTTTAGTGACATAAGCATTGCTATCATATTTGCTAGGTTTAGTCATTTTTCTTATTAAAATTTATTTTCAAGTAAGTTCATGCGTGTTAAATTTCATTTTAAGTACTTCTATTTGACGCTCTTTTCTTTCCATTCCTATAATAACAGATTTGTAACATTTATTTTAAATTTATATTGGTGTATTGTAATTCGCGAAGTAGCAGATAATAAAGTAAAGAAAGGCTGAATGATTAGGACAAAGTTTCCCAAAATTACCATTTGCATCTCATTACACTTAACTTAAGCCAATTTAATCTGCACAGCTTTCCTTATTCTTAACGCTGCCATTTATTTTTCCTCTTACCCTTACCTAAGATATATTTTGCGTCGCTAACTTAGTCGTTATCACTTCTTTGAAGCAATTTCTCCCTCCTTTGCAATAAGAGGGAGATGGTAAAAATTGCTAGCAATTGTCCTTATGGAAATTAGAATTAGCATAATTTCATTGTAGTTGTGTTTGGCCCATGGAATTTCATTAGTAAATATTTGTCGCTTGGCATTCATAAATGGAAATGGAATGCCCGGAATGCACTTTGAGTTTATTATGTCTAACAGGAATTCCTTAAAATAACTTAGTTTTTTCAGAAAATGCTAATTATTTCGTTCATTCAACTTAGAATTCAAACAATTTTTTTAATGCTTTACTTGTGACTAAATAAATTATTAAGATATTTCCCTATTTTTTCAAACTAAAGTAACAAAACGGTACTCCCCTAGTAATGTATAAAATGTTTTTTACATTCAGTTTTTCATCAAACTTTTTATAAAATACTTTAATTTTTTATTAAACTATATTAGCAAATGCATTAAATATATAAAATGTTCCTAAATTCATTTAAATACATAAAGTTATCCTGAGTGCATTTAAATATATAAAGTTGTATTAAGTAATATTTATGGTATAAAAATCCTTGTTATTGCAGTATTTCATTATTAATAAAAACGGAAAGAATACATTAATATGATAAATTATTTGGAAATATTACACATAGTAGGTACATGATTATATAAATCAATACTTGAAATTTTGGCTACATTGCTATAAAACATACCACTACAGACATATATAATGCATGTGTGTTAATATCAAAGCACGTTATGTTATTTTAAGTAAATATTAAACAAATAACGAAATCGTTAACATCATATGATCCTATAGAAATATTTGCTGAAATTAATTCATAGCAAAATTAATACAAACATTTGGTATGCAGGTTGATTTTTAAAAAATGAAAAAAGTAAAACAGTGAAGAAATCATTATTAATCTAGAGAAACCTTAATTTCATCAGCGTTCTCTAGAGAAACAGGAATTATTTAGATATTGTAAATAACTCTGAATCGTAATGATGGGTAAAGAAACTTGTGTGGTAAATGTAATACATTAGAAAAGAAAATCGGTGTGTGTAAGGATTACCTGAGGAAATTTAATTATTATAAGCTGCAAATTTCATTCAACCTGGCTGACTACGTTAGGTGTTTCAGGTCATCGGAAGAATACTTTCTTTTTGTGATGATGTTATAAAATCAGTGCGACTGAATGCAATGCAATGTATACCATATCTACAACATGCAGTTGGATCTTACTTGTTGAACATGAGGTTTTGCTTTTTCTACTCGTAAATGAATCCGGTGGAAAGCACACTGAAAATCTTGTTTGTACAATCAGTTTACGTCGTATTTTCAAAGATTCATATGGATAAAGCTGAGTACATCAAACTTGTTTTCTCAATTACTGTATTAAGTACTTTTTATCTGTATAGTATTATACATTATTTTACTACCACTGACATAGGATTTGTTTGTGCTAATTTATAACTTTATCTATCTCTGTTTTTTAATAATCATTCTAACAAGATTATCGTTGCTTTAAATGCTTATCCATAAAATTCCAGATCTCTCAAATCAGTATTACCTTACTAATATAGATTTAATTTCACAATTTTTGAAAATATGCTTTTATTAACAAGTGTTATGTAAGCTCAGTTTGTTTTATAAATTACTTTTGTAAGAGATCACCTAAATCTTTCTTAATATATATGTAGCAGACAAGCTGTGCTCAAGACTGAACATTAGGTTTAATGGTTTTGGAATACTTATTTACGACGAATTTTGAACCAAGTCAGTGCTATAGCAACATTAATGCTATAGCAGCATAAGTTAACCAGGTCAATGCTTTAGCAACATCCTCCTCTTCAAATTCCTCTCCAAATTCGCAAAAGAGGAAGGCCTTTGGACGCCACAAATTAACATGGGCACATGTCCAACCCACGGAGCTCCAGTAAAAAGAGAGGGAGAATATGGTCACTCACCTAACCAATACCTGGAGCAAATGATGCTTCAGTTTGCTGATTTCAAAAACAGCGGAATTAAACTACTGAAATACTGTGGATCAATCAGTTATTAATTATGCAATTACTTACTATTGTAAGGGTAAGTAAAATTTAGACAAACAATAGAAATTTAACATTTTTTGGTACAGAACACTCATATTTCTCTGTCATTAAATTCAAAGTTGTATAAGTTTGAGAGAAATTTGAAGCAATGAATATGTTTAATTGATACTGTAATGCAATTAATTTCGTCATTGGTTTGATTTTTAGTTTGTACTCTCTACTCAACACGTTAACTAATAAAATATTAAAATTACCAATAAAATTAGTGCAAATGCATTAGTTTCCTTAAAAATAAAACAGTTAATGATACACATTAGTATATTTACAGCATTCATCTTAATATATTATCTTCAATAACTATAATCTCATAATAAAATGAAATTAGTTTCCTATATATAAAAATGGAAAACAAATATAGTTAAATCATAAATTTTATAGCCGTTTCTGGCAATTATATCTTATTTAATATACTATTAATAACCATTTTAGCTAAATTTTTACTATCATAACTAATAAATAAAATTATCCTTTGAATCATAAGTAACAACAGAAATCACAAATATAATTTAGATAATTTAATTAGTATAGACTGGTATATGTACCTAAAAATATAATAACAAAAGTTATATTTGAAAGCTCTAATTACACGTTTTGACATATCTAATGTATAGATATTTGTACAGAATATGTCAATTATAAATTTCAAAAAAGTTTAAAATATTTTCTTATTCTAAATGAAAAATTAGTTGAATTTCTAAAACACTATTTTAATACAGGATGCAAATATGAATAACTAAATTAAAATAATTGAATTATTCATGATGGTATGAATAATATTTATTGGAATATATTTAAAAATTATATCAAAAAAGTACGCAAAAATTATATAATTAATATTAGCAAGACAGAATATCTGGATATGATAAAAATGTTTTTATTACATTAGGATTTATACCAGGGAAATATTAAGCATAAAATATTTATCTTGTGGTATAAGCATTTTATAGATTAAGAAAATGTATGCATAGATTTCTAGAAAAATTAATTATATTGCACTTAATTAGATACTTCAGTTCCGCTTCGGTATTTTGTTTCAAATATGAATGCATTAGTGATTATATTAAAAGATTATACAGAGTAAAATATGACTTTATGCTTTGATGGATTTACTTTATAAATATTAATGAAATATATCCTTTTTGTCAGATAAAATGTAAAGCATGTCAAGTTGTTTTAAAATTCTTCTTGGAAAAATATTTCGTGAATGTACATATACAATAATTTTATGAGTTATTTAATTTTATTTTGTTCTATGTTGTTCAGTAATCAATGAAATTACGCTTTCTGATAAAGTTAATAAACCAAGTTTCAAAGAATTTCTAAATGAATTATAATCAAAGAAAACTTATCATATCTTACAGTACCTGCATAATATTACCTATGCTTATAAATATTTTACATTTTATTTATTTTCATAAATTTAAATGTGTGTAAAGTAATAAAATACTAAATATACTAAATGACTGAATAGTAATATATATATATATATATATATGATATATATATATATATATATATATATATATATATATATATATATATATATATATATATATATATATATATATATATATATATATATATTCTGTAAAGTAAGTACTGTGTAATGGACAAACATCAGAAAAGCTAATCTAAAACTGAACATTGATGTTAAATAAATGTTTTTAACTTATGAAAATTAACGAATGAAGAAAATTAACGATGATTAGTTGAATGAATTAAGTTTCTTGCATTTAAAATTTTTATTTCATTGTTTAGATTTTCAAATTATGATCTTTTATCCATAATTTTAACTTTTTTTTATCTCAGTTAACACAGAAATATATTAACTGCTAAAACTAAATTACCATGAATAATAATAATTAATATTTTTGAAAATCTTTTTCATGTAAAAAAATTAATTAATTTTAACCCTCTAATTTAATAATAAATCTATATTTTTCATACGAAATATTACATATATGTATACAGATATATATATACATATATACATACATCTATATATATATACAGAAATATAGCAATAAATAAATCATTCAAATATAAGAAATTTGAATATCTTAAAACGATATTGAAAAACAATTATCTTGATTTATAATTTTAATTTTTATAAATCATAAATTTGTGCTCATATATATATTTGTTTCTAGCTGATAAATTTATATTTAAAATTTATCGGCTAGAAACAAATTAATATCGCTGATATGGTACCGTTAAATTTTAAATAATGTTTAAAAAATAAGACGACATCGATTACATTGTTTGTCAAACAATTATTATTTGCTTGAGATTGCAAAATAAGTAAACGATATAGGAGGTATAATTATGTGCTTTTCTGAATAATTAGTAAAGATAAGTTGATCTACTACATTAAACTTAAAAAGACGCAATTATTTTGACTGCAGGATAAAGATTAATTGGTAAATATATTTCAGTAGAAAATGTTGCTGTTTAAAAATATTACATGCAGGGACTAATTATTTAAAGCTAATAAATTTATTAAAAGAAGAATTATCAAAAGATAAATGAGCATTTAATGTCTTTATTTTTGTTTGTTACACTAATGAAATGGATTTAAAGATTTATTATTTTTAAACACAAGAGCATTATTTTAAATCAAATTCATGTCTCTAATTTAATAAAATATTTTATAAAAAATACTGCATATTCTAAGTGTATTATAGACATTAGAACATATTTTGGTAATAATTATTTCATAAAATGTTAAATGGTTTTTATTATTTTCTATATTTCATTGTAATTCATATTTTTATATGTAAACAATACATATAAAAGTATGTGAATGTGTATAAAATGACAATCAGACATTTTACATATATTCAAAAATCCTCTTTGTTAGGTTTATATATATATATATATATATTATATATATATATATATATATATATATGAATATTCTATTTTTTGAAAATATTTGAGCACATTCTTACAAATTATTTTTATTATCAATAAAATGTAAGTAATAAGTTATATATAAATATAGTAGTTTAAAACATTTTTCATTAACATATATTTGAAATGAAATTACTTTATAATCAAAGAAAGTATTTTATTTAAAAATTTAAGAACATAAAAATTTTAACAATTTGTTGATTTATTTCCTCTTGCCTTTTAAATCCAACTGGACGTGTGCCTGCGATGACTCCCAGTCATTATAGACATAACACTGATATAATCCACTGTCCTCTCTTTGAAATACCAATATTTTAAGATGAGTTGGACTGATGCGGCGTATTCTGTGGTCAGGTACAATTCGTCGTTGATCTTTGACCCATACAACAGATTTAGGTGCTGTAGACATACTGCAGTTCAAGGAAACTTCCTCTCCTGATCTGACAACCCTCTTTGTGGTAACAACTTCAACTTTTAAAGGAACTGCAATAAAAATACTTTTTGCAGGATCATACATTTTTATTTTTACCTTATTTTATAATTTGATTCAGAAAGATGTTAAATGCTTTAAATATAGTTAAAATTTTCTGGTTAATATTTCAAAAGATTTAAATTAGTGCGTTAACATTTAATGTCTCGCAATACACCATGTGTTTAGTTTAAAATTGATATAGACTGTTTTCTTTATTTTAAACGAATGTTATTTTCCACCCATAAGGTTAAATTCAAGCATTTTATCAGATGAATATTTAAGAATTTAAAGTTTTTGTTAAAGCTTTTTTAAATTAAATTCCTTTATTTAGAGACAAAAATATTTATACTCTTTTATGTAGGATTTGAGTAACTTCATAAGTTAATAATTTCAGATAGAATGGTAATTCGAATTGTATATTTGCATACAATATTTTGCTAAATAATCATTGTGAAGCATGGAAAATTTCATAAAAATATTTTAATCACAATTTTAAAAACATTTAGAAAAATATATTTATTACTAAATAGCATTATTAACTATTCAATTAGTTTCATAATTTTAAAAAAGCAATAAATATTTTAAAATACTATAATTTTAAATAAATCTTTATTAAAATAGTTTAATAAAAATGCTTTGTGAATGTTTTGAACGTGTTAATCTACTACTCAACACATCCTTCACTTCAAAAAATAAAATTATTGGAATGAATGAAAATTTGAATACTTGTTATACGGAAAGGGTAAAATATCTTAGAATGAACATTTTTATTGTAGTAAAATTTGCAGTCTATCATTTTAAAATAGAATGATTATTTATGTTTTACTTTCATTTCAGTAGTCGTCCTTATTATACTCACTTTAAATTTCAAAAAAAAAAAATGATAAAACTTATATTCATATAGAGTATGTTTAATATAAAACTATATTTTTAAATAAAATTTGCAGTTTATGTTAAACATATTTGCTGTTTTTAACAATATAGCGTTATTTTCATTCCATGAGTAAAAGTGGTATGGCTTAAAAAAATCCTCACCTCTAATTCTCAATAATCTGTCCACTTTGTCTTCTCCTACACTGTTATTTGCAAAGCATATGTATTTTCCACTGTCAGCTGCAGATACTTTAGAAATAACTAAGGTACCGTCGAGTAAAGTTGATTTACGATTGCTGTCCATGAAAGTAAGTTGACCTCCAATGTCTCGGAACCAGTAATACTGAGGTGGGGGGTGTCCATGTGCAATGCAGGGCAAGCGAGCAGTTTTTCCTTCCCACACTTCCCATACCGATGTCTCTTGAACAATTCTGGGCAACTGATTGTTCACAGGCTCTAGAAATGTAGAAAGTTGATTTATTTAAGCCGTTCCAAGAATTTAAATATGTGGATTACTGTATTCATTACCAATAAATAGTGAAGCAATGAACCATAGCAATTTTAACGAAAACATAGTATTGATAAATGATTCACTCAATGATTTATTTGTATTTTGTTAGCTAGACATTATTTTGAACTATAACAAGGTATGTAAGTATTCACTTTTCATTATTAAAATTTATAAAATATTAAGTTTAAGCTTGAATTTTTAAACAAAATTCAAAAGTAGTATAAAATTATAATTATAACATTTTAGCATATACAGAATAATTATATTAAATATTGTAACATAATTAAAGTAAATTTTTTTTATCTTTTTCAATATACATTTAGATCATAAATGGTATAACTCTTGGAGAATTCAACATTTTTTAATAAGACATTTATTTTCAATATAATAAGCAAAAATTATTTTTAACTTATCGATAAATAAATATTTTAATAGATTCAATTTTTCTCCTATATCATTTTAAAATTTAATGATTAACATGTCTTTAAAACATAATAAATATAAAGATGCAAAGCATGCATTTTTAATGAATTTGAATTTTAATCGAAAAAAATTTTACTCGGATTTGGAATTAAAAAGTAGGGAAATAAAAGTAATTAAATTATTACAATAATATTGATACTAAATACTATTAAGAAAATTCTAATAATCAATAATAAACATGATGGAAAAATTTTGAAAATAGAAAGTAGTTTAAACCAAATCGAGGAAGAAACAAGTGTAACATTTACAAATAAAGTTCACTGACAATGACTCTATCATTAATAAATTACTCGGAATTAAAATATATTGATTTTGCGACATGAGCAATGCGCATCATTAAATTCCTCCGGATTAACTACACAAGAATTGTAAATAATCTTTTATTCAAATTCTTGCAATCTGCCACACATAATGCCTGTACAAAGCTTCTGGAGATTTGAATAATAATCTAATAACTTTCCAGATCTCTGAAAGATGAAACTAGCGATTATTGTCATGAAAATGCAAATTTTATGAGATCCTAAGCTTAAAGCTGCAAAGTCTAAGCAAACAGCCATTGATTCCATAATAAAGTACTCAGATACAGGCACAACAAATATCCTTATAATCATCGCAGCTTCAAGGGTCAAGTTATCGAAGAAGCTCGTTTGTCATCAGTCGTGCGTGCCTTGTCTTTAAAATACATCCAAAGCTGCATCCAAACTGAACACAAAACGGAAAAACTGGAGAGGGATTGTATGACAATTTCACAAGAGGAAGTATTTGATTATATTTATTTTGGTTCTTTATTTGAAAACGAAATGCATTTATTATGAAGGATAATGATTTTTAAATTAGGTTTCAGTGTTTTTTATTTGAACTATGTCTCTGAATAGATAAAATTTATTTCTTTTTAATATACATTATTAAAGGAAACACATTATATTTAATTTAATTAAAAAGAAAATATTATAATAAATAAACAAAAATCCTTCCTCTATAATCTATTTTCTCATGTCATTGGCACAGTTATTTTATTTTAAATGATTATGAAATGCTTATAATTATCAAATGTATTGAACGATTTAATGTTTTATAAGAGTTTTTGTCTTAATAATTTTATATATGGAAAAATATCCGTAAGAAGACAGAGTGATTGAGATTTGCTACAGGTTATGGTAAATCTACATCATATCATGAGAAATGTGTATTGCATGTTAAGGACTATAGTATATTATATTTTCAAAAACAATAAAAAATTTATATATTAATGTTTAAATATAAATATAATGTATATAAAGATTGATAGATATCGAAATATTTTAAATGTAAGATATAATAGAAGAATTTTTCTATTATAAATGTAATATTAGAATAAATTTAATGTCATTGTTGTACATTTTTTAATGCATTAATTTTGAAATTATTATTTATTTTTGTACGGCTCTTTAATATTATACAAATTAAATTTCATTTAAATAAAACATAAAATAAATCATCAAAATATAAACATTAGCAATTAAATAAATGCAATTATCATATTTTATATCTAACTATGCATTAAAAATCAACATGAGTTATCAAATGATAGGATACTTGATAGTCAGATATGTAATACTAATTTCCAATTCTTATTTTAAAATAAGGAGCTATTCGGCAATTTTTCAAAAAATGTTTTAAATAAGCTTTATAGAACATAACATATTGAAAATTTCATGTCTTTATGAAATATATTTCTGTGTGATGAAGCTTTAAAAAGAAAGTTTTACAATAATTTAGTAGTAATTTTGAGCATTTGAATTGATTAAAAATATGAAACATATAATTTATACAAAACGTGCTTAGTTCCAAAAAGAAAGTTACGGTACCAAATTTTAATAAGTTTGGACAATTGGAAAAGTAGAATGAAATTTATTGTAATAAATGATTTAATTTAATTTATTCAATTTTTTTTATTTCCTGAGTTCAAAAAGATTTTTTATTTGAAGTAATATAAATGAATATATATACATATATTATATATATATATATATATATATATATATATATATATATATATATATATATATATATATATATATATATATATATATATATATATATATATATATATATATATATATATATATATATATATATATATATATATATATATATATATATATATATATATATATATATATATATATATATATATATATATATATATATATATATATATATATATATATATATATATATATATATATATACATACACATAGATTCATATTACATGTTTTCTCTTTTAACAATTATGTTTTCAGTATTATTATTTGTAGTTAAAAATATCTTGTGTTTTTGTTATTTTGAAATTATTTTTCCATTTTTTAGGTCAAAGGAAATAATGCATAATTTATGAATATATTTCTGATAATTACTCATCTTTTCATCTTAAGGAATTATTCATAAATAAATTAATGTTAAAATGAAATTCCTTAAAAAATTGAAAAATGCCTTCAGAAAAGCATTTATCTATAGTTATGGAATTAGACACACGTTGTAATCTGTAATGGTGTAATGTATATGTATATATATATACACACACATACATATATATATATATATAAATATCTATATACATATATATATATATATACATATATATATACACATATATATATACACATATATATATACATATATATACTTACATATATATATATAATATAATATATATTTTATATTTATATGTGTGTGTGTGCGTACCTATTTATATATTTATGTGAGTTTGTTCTTAAAGAAAACATCGCAAAATTGCCCTATAAAATAATTTGAACAATTGAAAATACATAACAAAATTATTAAATTAATAAGCGTATTCCAAATAGTTTATTAAATTAATTCGCTGTTTACTGGTGAATTATGTTAATATTATTTTTTCTGCTTATAAATGCAATCAAAAAAATGAAAGAAGCATAATTAAGTTGGATGAAAATTTATGAAGAAACAAAAACAGAAGTTATGTTTACTGTTGATTTCTTGTTAAACATTAAATAAGAAAATTCCCTATACAAATATTCCGTGTGTCTTTATCAGACCAAATAAAATAGCCTTCATTTTTCTTACTAGGAGTTATTGACTTAGCCACAAAGTTTCTTTAATAACATATTTCCCTACAGGCACTGTTCTTCTTAATGGCTACCCACTTTGCCGTGGCACTCTCACATAAATTATGAAGTCTTCCGACTTACTCACATCCCTCAGGTACTGAAGAGGGCGATTAATGCTTGTCAGGAGGACACAGCTGAGCTTCCCCATACTCTGTCCTCCTCAGTAAATACAATTAGAATTGCGAGTCATACAATGCTAAGTCATGATGACTTCGGATATATCATTCTGAAATCTGCCAATACACACGATAATTCAGCAGATTGTGTGCATATATATATATATATATATATATATATATATATATATATATATATATATATATATATATATATATATATATATATATATATATATATATATATATATATATATATATATATATATATATATATATATATATATATATATATATATATATATATATATATATATATATATATATATATATATATATATATATATATATATATATATATATATATATATATATATATATATAATGTAATCTGTGTGTGTTTAGCCATCTGAAAAATTTTAATAAAATGTTTTTTTATTTATAACGATGCACCTTTGCGGACACAAGAGATAAAATACATTTTTTTATGTTATGAAATAAATAATTGAAATTCTTAATGATTCTAGAAAGACACCACAAATTTTAGTGACTAACAATATAACATTATTAACATTAACAGAAATTAATGCTTAAGATAATATTAAAGAAATGGAACAATTTTTTAGAAAGTTTTATCTTACTTCACTATTTTAGGAATATGAATTCATAAATTATTTCAATATGTGGGAAAGTAAAATTTATTTATTTTCATGTTTTGGGGGCTTAAAGTTTTCTAAAATTTATAAACCATTCTAAAATTTATAAACAGTAATCAAATACGAATATTATTCTGAACAAAGAACTGATTTATTTTGCAAAATTTATGACTTCATAAAGACCATATTCTTCTATGTAAAAGAGTTTTGATTATATATATATATATATATATATATATATATATATATATATATATATATAATTTTTTCTTTCCAAATTACAGTAATCAGCCAGTTATTTGATTTCAGCAATAAAAATTAGAAAAAAAATTGTAAGGGAATTGTAAATAGAATATTATATTTTTAATAAAAATGAATGTAAGATTAATTTTAAATGTACGGATCATCTGATTATTTAAGAAATTGCATAAATGATAAAATATAATTATATGATTTTATAAAGAGAAAAATAAAATACTACACCATTTTTCCTCAACACGCATTTTTCTACATATGGAAAGGAGGAATGCCATAACAAATCCCATGTGCCGTAGTACTGTTAAAACACATCTTGGTGTTTTGGGATGCAGCGAAAAATGACGTAGTTATGCAAACTGTTTATTTTTCTAAGTATTCCTTTTGATTAATGATGTCTCAGAGTATAGTCCTTTTAAGAATTTCTTACATGTGTTAGTGTATCTGTTAAAATATGCTGAACTAATTTACTTGCCCCACTAAAATTGCAGCGAAAAGTTGAAAAATTGCGGAAAAAAACATGCGGAGAAAATAAAATAATGCCCCTATTTTAATACTTCTTGGATCATTACAACAAGATACTGGAATTAATTATTTTTCTTTCTAAGTTAGACTTTAAATTTAGTAATACATTTCCA
Organism: Latrodectus elegans; assembly: GCA_030067965.1. Classification (NCBI taxonomy): domain Eukaryota; kingdom Metazoa; phylum Arthropoda; class Arachnida; order Araneae; family Theridiidae; genus Latrodectus; species Latrodectus elegans. The sequence continues at coordinate 105,005,220 of CM057813.1, forward strand.
TGAGGCGAAGAAGCTTCAAATATATTAATAATGGATTTTTGGGGTTTTATTTTTATGGTTATCTCGTATATGTTTAGATATTGTATAACATTTTTACCATGTTTTTCTTTAAAAAGCGCAAATAATATTTAAATTATAAAATAAATCATATGAAGAAATAGTTTTGTGTAAAAGAAAAAGTTATAATTATTCCAGACATATAAATCTGTTTCAATTCAGGATGCATTTTTCCTCATTCATTTGCATATTCTCTCCTGATGTTTTTTACTGAAATATTTTTACATGGTTAAAACTCACTATTAATTTTGAATAACTTATTTATAAACAATTTATTTTTATATGCTATTTGCTTATCACTATTTTAATGTAAGTGAAGATGGTGAGTTTTACTACATTATCATTTATCTTTGCAATAATACCATATTTTGGTCAATTTGTATTCATATAAAAATATCTAAAAGTATTCAGCTAGAGATGTTAAGCTAATTTAAATGTCATAATTATAAATATTAATATATTCAAATATTGTAACAAAAATGTAGAAGTTATTTCATTTCTATATTTTACTTGCAAACTATGTGTTTTTCTTCCTTTACTTAATAAATAATCTTTATCGCAATTTACTTAAAATTCATAAAATAACTGAAAAAACTTCGTTTCAGTTACTTATGATTTTTTGAAGACGTATTAAAATATATCTTTCACTAAATAATATTAATGAAAGTTTGCTTTTGATCGAAATTGTAATGTTTTTGATAATGAGATGAACTGCTTAATGATCAGACTATTTTTAATAAAATATTTTCTAAAAGGAGTGCTTAGAGTAAATTTTAAATGCATAGAATGAATGTAAAAGTAAATGTGTAACATTATGTAAATTTATTAGGCAGCTTTAAATAGGATTATGGGATAGAAATACTTAAAATAATTAATTAAAAAAATTGAAAGCTTTCTAATTTACGACAAAGATTTCTAAAAAATATTGACTTTATAATTTCATTATTTTTTTGTGATCAAAATATTTAAGCATGAATCATGTAATTTTTATATTTCCTTAATAATATTTGTAAAATGAAAATATTTAGAAAATAAATTTGTTATATATATATATATATATATATATATATATATATATATATATAAAAACACATTTTATAAAAATGCTGTAGAGTAATAAATTACACGTTTGTTAAAATAATATCAGATAATTTGTAAAACGTGTACAAAAAGCATTACATCATTTACGAGCAGCTACCTAAAAATTTTATATTATTATGCGAAATTCTAAAAAACATATTAAAAAGTAACTATTTTAATACTAAATTAGTAGAAAATAAATTAAATGTCATATATTTGTTTAAATAGAAAAGAAAAATATATAAGCATCAAAAACTCCTCCAAAGTTTTGCATCATATTAAGTGAGCAAAAGCACTAAGTATATGAAATTGAATTTCAGTGCCTACTCATGTAAGCTTACTCTACATTTTAAGGGCTAGCCTTTTCCTCAGAAGGGTTCTTTTATTTTTCTGGTTCATAAAAGCTTTTGTGTAAAAGCTTACGTTTATTGTTATCTATAGCTGAAGAAAATACCCATTCACTGTCTTCTGCAGAAGCAGATTTCCCGGCATATTTCCATCAAAGTAATTTATGTCGTTTAGCCTCTTCCATGTTTGTCCATGCTATAACTTTATGGTGCAGAAAAAATTGCGGTATTTTCTTGCTCATTTCAGACCAAGATTCAATTTCTCCGTTTGTGTATACTCCCTTTTGTATATTAAACATATTATTTTTCAAAAATAAAGACAATGGAATACTTTTGTATTAAAGGATCACTGAAATCGTGTGTTCATTAGTTATGGTGGTAAACATGGAAAATATTTTGAAATGCATTATTACCTAAAGTAACAAATTTATATTCGCAAGCATTATGAGAAGTATGTTTGAAAAATACATTAAATTATCAATGAAAAGATTAAAATACATATAAAATTTTTATATTCGAAAATCATCAAATTTATTTTTATTTATATCCTATGACTTATATTATCTATTGCAATTATATATTTATAACATTACTTAATATAATCGAGAATGAAATTATTGTAACTTCTATTACTCATGTAAAAAATTATTAGAAAACCTAATATTCATTTACTTATTGCTTCTAATAAACTCTGTACAGTGATTTACTAGAAGTTTAAAAATAATTATAAAATGGTGTTTTCTGTAAAAAAAACTGATTTAAATTTAAAATAATATTTTAACCATGGAATATTTCAACATATATTCTTATACTGCCCACACAAAAGGACAAAAAATAACTGATTTGTTCTGTTATACTTTCACATGAACAATTTAAAAAAAAAAATTATTACGTATCATTTATATTCTAAGTGGCATTCGAAAGCGTTGTCGTTTAGGAAAGCTGTTCCTATTACGTATTCAAATAGCGTTCGAATTACGTGCTACTCCTACTATAATCTATTAGCATTCTATGTGCTTAGCACCAAAATAACAAATTAGACCACTTGTATGAAGCTTGTTCAAGCAAACGTATCTACTTACAAAACAGTTCTTTTTATACTACCAGACACAAGAAGATATATACTGAATGGCAAACTAATGAATCTAGCTCAGATTTTTTTCAAATATCTCTCATCTCTCTTTGTAATTCTTCGAAAAGCTTTTCTCTTCATTAATTTCTATTCACTATTTTCAATGCATTTGTAATTGATTGTGTGCATGAATGAAAAAAGAGTATTTGTAGTGCATGACATATCAAAAATGAAATAACTATACATGATCGATTCTATATTAAGAACACATTTAATTTTATATTTGACTTCAAAGCTTTTAGTTAAAATAGTTGATAAATAAAAACATGTATTTCAAAATGTAAATTGCAGCTTGTGACTGTTACTAAAATAGCTAATTTCATTTCGTAACATAAAGCTTTGGATAAAATTTACAATTTTTACTATAAAATACACAAGATTTCTCTTATCTGAAAAGAAATTAATTCTGAAATTAATGGATTAAGATAGTATTCATTAGTTAATTAAAATTAAATTATAATTTTTAAGTAGGTTTTTAAGAGTTTAATGGTTAGGATTTTTTAATTTTCAAAAATAAAAATACTTCTAAATAACTCGTGCAATTTAAAAATCAAAATCATTTAAAGTATTTAAGCAAATATAAATTCATTAACTGAATTTTCTGCAAAGAAATTTATTTTAACCTTATATTATATAATTCAAAATATGAAAACAATAACTTGATAACAACAGTGTGAAAAATTTTGAATAGAATACTAATTCCGGAACTCGACAGATGACGTAATACGTTTTCTGTATTTAACTGTAAATATCCATACAAATAGTATAAAAATTGTAAACAGTGTTGTTTACTTCGTTTGTAGTGAAGATAAAAATTATGGGGAAAAAATTTGAAGCTTACTCTGAAAAATTATTTACTGATATTGGTAAGAATAAAATGTATTTCTGAAAAACTTGTATTAACTATAGTTAAAACAAATGGATATTTTATTTCTTAAATATATTTATAACTATTTGCGCTACTTAATTTAATTTTTTTTATTTTAACATTACAATTTGCGTTGTGAAATATATATCAAAGTTGTTTTAAATTATGTATCGCATATTTATTTACATTAATCTATCTGTCAATCATATATAAATGAATTGAATTTTGACAGATATAAATAGAACATATATTGCATGAGAATATCCAGAACATAATTCAGTATTTCATTAGAATAAAAGTTTTTGTTCGTGGATACAATAAATGGAAGGTGTTATATGAAATTGTAAGGAAAAAATGATATGCATTTGATAATATTAAATATTTTGTTAGTTTTTTTGACTATTCTAAAATTCATTAATATTATAGCTTGTAAAACAACAATTTAAAAATTTTTTAATATGTAACCAAAATCACGTGTAGTATTGCTATCAATTAATATTTGTTTAACTTTAAAAACCATTAATAAGAATAGAAATTGATGGACAATAAATCCTACATTGAAAAAGAATTTATCTTTTGTATAAAAATAATATATACTAATTATAAAATAATAAAACTCCTTTCATTGAAATAATATATGTTCATTGAAAATATCACTATTTTCTTCTGTATATCTACAAAAAACTATATAAGCATTAATATATTAAATAACATTTTAATATCACAGCCTTAAAAGATAAAATTCCTGTTTTAATACTTTAATCTATTTATTATTTATTGTTTTATAAAAATCGGATTTGAAAAAGTTTGTTTTCTTGCACTTAAACTAAGCTGATAAAATATGGAACATAGATTAAAATTGATAATTATTTTTTACTTTTAAAATGATTAAGTAAAATATTATTTAACATTTAAATTAATTAATATTCTAATTGTTATTCTTAACTGGCTTACAAAGATAATTGATTTTCCTTTTTAAAATCCTGGTTATTTAAAAATTTTCTTAACAACTTATTACTTCTCAATCTAGAAAAAATAATGTAATACATGATTTGTATTTGAACTTTGCATAAAATTTAGACCAATTCTTTACAGTAAAATTATTCAAAATGGCAATTTACAAGCCTAAGTAGCAATGATATGATTTTAAATATGAAGATTCCATATGTTTAGTAGAATTAAATAAATATGTATTTAGAGGAATCGAGCAAACCATTAACAAAATTGCAATTATGCTGATATAATTCAAGCAATGATTTAATTTGAAATGAAAGCAATGATTTAAAACTCATTTTTAGCTCTCAAATAAAATGGTAATTTTTTAGCTCTTAAAATGGTAAATTTTTAGCTCTTAAGTAAAATGGTTGCTAATATAACGGATAATACTAACGGACTCATAAGTAAAATGGTTGCATATGCTAAATGTATGGACAGAATTTTTATTTTATAATTATTTTGCATTATATTCTTAATTTTTTTTCACTTTGTGAGAGGTATTTTAAAGATGTATTTGTATTTTACGGATAATTGAAAAATATTTGTTGTTTTAATATTTTCATCAAATCTATTCTTATGTGTGTGCATTTGAAATCCTCTTTAAGAAAACTTTTATATATTCCGTGCAAAAAATGCTATTCTAAAAAAAAAAAAAAAAAAAAAAAAAAAAAAAACTGTAATTTTATTTAAGGAATTTATGAGAAACTTCTAATTCCTTAAATTAAGAATTGGTACATTACATAATATTTATAATTTATTAGGATCTAAACGCTTTTTTAACGAAATAGCACGTATGTAAATTTATTTGTTAGAAATGTATGTACACTCGATTTAATATTAAAATAACGCTAAAATATATTAAAAAGTGTACCTTAAAATGCGTTATCTTTATATATTCATTCAAAACAAAATTAATTTTACTTGAATAACTCTATAAAAGGAACACTATTTTTCACACATTACAATAGGCTTTGTTAAGCAAAGAAAGACATTATACATATTTTTCAGCACGACCCATTTCTCGAAAAACTATTTTAAACAATACTATGCATATTTCTACTATTCTCACAAGTAATCTACTGTCATATTTCACTTCAAGAAGTTGAAATGTGTTTGTTTTACGGTTTTGCAATTCTAAGTATATGCAAAATTAGTATTCCCTGAAAATGTATTATTTGAAATAGGCATTAATGAAAATGTTACAATTTTTTGTGAGGGAAAATATTTATAAATTTCACTCTTTACAAAAGACGCATCCATTCAAATAAATGCTTGATTTCGGACATGGAATACAGGGAAATATAAGAATTCCCATTAAAGTGTAAAGTATTTGCTTTTTGTATCCATATTTTATTCATCATGGTCTCCAAGCATTCGCTTAAGTGCTGGATTTCATATTATCTTCAACAGCCTCAGGGAAATGAATCCATTATTGAGAAAACGTTCCTAAATCTTCCTGGGATACATAGATGCTATAGAAGAAATGAAATAGCTCCGCAGTTTCTAGAATCATAAAAATATGAAACGCGACATCCAAAACGAAATTTTCCTCTAACAAATATTGAAAGAAAATATTTGCTTAAAACTTTATCTAAAATCGATCTACCTAATTTCCGCTGCAAAAAATTTCTTTAGGGAAGAAAACGCTTATATTATTATCAACAAATATATTTTAAATAGCTGAATCTAAAATAGTTGTAAGAAGTTCTTATAATATTTTTTCTTTTGTATTTATTTTCAACAGAAACACAAAAAGCTATTTGTTTTTTTATATTCAGGAAATACATTTAAAAATATGAATTTATATACCTTGTTCATTTACATATAAATATATATATATTATATATATATATATATATATATATATATATATATATATATATATATATATATATATATATATATATATATATATATATATATATATATCATTTAAGTAACTTATTTCATAAAAATTTACGGCAAAACGTATAGTAAAGGTTTTGATTTTTATACAAAAATTAAATGAACGATAAAAATTAAATTTTCAAAACATTTATGTAAATAAATCGTCTGCGAAAGTAAAAGTTTATTATCAAATGACAATTTGGAGTTAATGTATTTTGTTAAATAAAGTCACGGTATATGATATAGAATAGACAACCAAAATAATTTAATTTAAATATTTTCTGTTTTGAAAATTATCAAAATATTTCAAAAATTAAATATTAATATGTATTAAATATTGCATTTTTTTATAAATTTTATTTTTACTTAAATTTTATATGTGCATGCATATATTTTTAATATTGGTCAAATATTACTTATGTTCATTTTAACATTTATTATGCTATCCTTATGGGACTTTACACTTTAATATTCGTATTAATTAGTTTTTATTAAAAAAAGATTTTTAATTTAATTCGATAGTATTCATGAATAAGTTTTGCTCTCATTTTTAGTAAATTTAACATTAATAGATAGCTACTTTCATTTTTTTGTTATTTTGTCTTTTTTAAAAAAAATTAGCAATATCTTTAACTATTGGTATGTAGTTAATTCAAGGAAAAATGTTGTATGTGAGATTATTTGCTTAGTAATATAAAATTAATGTTACTATTTATCACCTAATTTTCATGACTTTTTCAAGTAGGGATATTTACTTTTATAATTTAATAATTCATACAAATATTACAGCCTTGATAGAGAAATTATCAAATAACAAACAATAACATCAAATAAAAAATTAACTATCTTAATTATGGCTTTGACATTAATTACTATTTATTTCTTAAATGGATAGGATAACTAATTTTATTTTTGAAGCAAACGTCCTTTTAAAATGTTATAAGGTGCCTTTAAGCATCTTTTTGAACTCAAAGTACTTTAGTTATTCTTAGACTGAAAGTAGATTTGTAAAATAAATTTATTATTGCTTGTTACAACAAACTTTGGCAAAAGTTATTGTTTGTAGCAAGTAAGTATTGAAATAACGGTATCAATGTGATTAAACAAGTGATTTCTTACAAATAATATAAAAATAACGAGCTTAGCGATGTATCGAAGATTTATTATGCACCAAAATGGGGTTTACCCCAAGTTGTCATCGCTAGTTTATATGAAAAGTCTCCATTGTAATTCCTATGTTTCTAACCACTATATATGAAATTTTAGTAGATATTTTAAACTAAAGTAAATGAAACCTCAGAAAATTAGCAAGAGAGCTATTTTGTATGTATCTATAACATGGATTAAATAAGTAATGAAAATACTTTTATTCGATTTGAATTATCAAGCTCATTACAAATAATATAACACCTTGTCTTGAATGTAAACTTGTCAGTTTTATATTTTCAAAAATTTATATCATTAAAAAGATATCCTTTGTTTATTTATATTCGGAATATTCCAAATAATAAAAAAATCAGCTAGATAGAGAAAAATACTTAACACTGTTTGCAAAGAATTGCTTACTTATCTGTTTTTAGTATACGAATACATTACCAAAACAAATTATGTTAGTATTTACTTAGAGATAAAGATAATCATAAATAAATGAATAACATAAAAGAATGAATAGAAACTGTTTTCTGGAAACAAATGGGTTTGATTCCTCTTAATTCACTAAATATTAACTTTTAGTGATAAGAAAAAAATGTTGCTACTTACCTATAACTTTTAATCTACCCCATCCGACACTTACAACTTTTTCTTTCGTTAAAGTGTTTGTTACTTGACATCTGTAACGACGTCCGCCATCTGACTTCTCCACCGAAGCAACGTGTAAGGTTCCAATATTAAAAGCTTGATATTTTGATCCACTGTAACCTGACAAAAGAACGCGATTGACTGTTATAAAGGAAAGAAATACAAAACTGAGAATTATATTGAGTATTCTCACACATTAGGAATTGTATTCTAATCTATATATTCTTATTACTTAAGGATCATGTTAACTGAAAGCTGTATTGAAGATGAAAACAATATGTTTGCATAAAAGTGCTAACGTATACATAAAATTTACGTAATTATTATTCTATCCAGGTGTCATTTATTATAATTTAATGTAGAGCATTTAAAACATAATAATGCATTTTTAAAAATGTATAATATTAATTGCATACTTAAAATATATACTTTAAAGTATATATTTTTTAAATCATTTATTTAATATTTTAAATCACACTTTTGAAAATAAATTAATATGACTTTAAGCCTATATTTTAACAATGCATTTTTACATTTCTAATGATATGAATGAGATTGAAAAGTAAAAATCTAACCAATTAAAAATATTTAATTGGTTAAAGGTTTTAACACATATATATAATTTTAATAAATATATAACTAATAAATTTCTATAAAATACATTTTCAAAGCTATGAACAGAGAATTTTTTTATACAATTTATGTAAAAATGATTAAATTTATTTGAGAAATATAATGTGGTATGTATCTTTAAATATTAATACTCATTTAGTGTTGTAACAGATATATAACTAGTTTCATGTATTCTAATTTTTGGTTTTTGAGAATTATTATTTCCAATTAAAATGTAGTTTACTACTGAAATATCAATTTAAATGGCTAAATTTTTGTTGTCTGATATGATTATCTCTTTAAAATAATTTTCAACATATTTTGAAAAAAGTGCTCTAGTCTACGTTTAATTTTCAATTATTCTTTATAAATGATACAAATTATCCGAGTCTCATTTAAATATTAAATTCACAATTATATAAATATTATATACACAATTTAATATTTTTAAGGCTATTAAGTGATGAATTAAGTAGAAAAATTACTGTACAACTCAGGAGACATAAAAGGAAAATCAAATCTGTTTAATAGAAAGAACACGAAAGGATATGCGAATAATTAGCTGTCCAAAGCATTTTTAAAGTAAGCAGATGTAATGACAATATATCTGCACTATTAATGGACCAAAAAATGTTGAAAGTTTCTGGTAAAAAACATTTGTATCTTTAATATCTAAAATCTTCTATTTCCACAACTCTCATATCTTTAATATCCACAACTCTCATATCTTTAATATCCACAACTCTCATATCTTTAATATCTACAATCTTCTATTTCCAATCTTCAAATAATTTTGCTCAACTTTAATATGTACACTTTTAATATCAGAGAAAAAATCATACTTATTCTCAGTTATTTAAGATATAGAGACATACATCTATGAAGCATAATCAAAAAGAAATTTCAAGAAATGTGCAAGGTAATGAGTGCCCATACAAATTATTTCACAATGCTTAAAACAACATGAATTATTCAGCGAACGTAACTTTATTGGTATTGATTTACTCGTAAGAACACTAACAATACCATAATTAATTTATAATTCAAGAGACACAAAAATGATTGGTTTTTAATTATATTATAGAATTTCGTTATATTGCATACATGTAAACGTACATAATGTACATACGTAAATCATTATCATTCACTCAATAATAGCATATTAACATACAATCTGCACTGATGATATTGGGCATTATTAGGTATGCCGTGATTGCTCCTTGTTTGTCAAGATCCCAATAAGGACCTTAATCCTTATACATCTAAAGCATCATATTATAGTTTGTTTCTGTTCTATGCTGGATGTTTCTGTCGCAGAACAATGCCTAAAACATCTTGCCTCAAAGGTCTAGAGATAAATATCAGTTTCGGAAGTGGCCAGATTACCTTATTCCTATATTAGTTAAAATGTCTAGGTAATTATCACTTAATAAACTCCTTTAATTAAATTTTAGAGGATAAACTTTTTTCGTGAGTAGAAAATTAATGGACGGCAGACCCATTTATGCCATACAAACTCTGAATCTATGCAATGTGTGAAAATGAGGATATAACTGAATATGATTACTGATATAAACTGATTTATCTGAAACTATACAGACAAATTTACCTTTAAATTTATCCACAGGCTTTTAGCATAAAATTAATGTAATCATTAAATATCTTTCTGTTATGTAATCTTTTTTATTTAAATAGCTTTGTTAGCTTATGTTGTAAATTTTTCAAGCTATTAATTTAATTTTATTCAAATTGAATGATCTATGTTTAAACTGTACACTCCGCTTTATGATTTAAAATTTGAGCATATTTGGAAACAAAATATGAAGCGTAAAATTTAATCAAACACTGATAGATTTTAATTTTGAGAAAATAGCTAAAAATTGCATTTTCGATGAATTTAATAAAATATGTTATAAATAACATATATTTTCAATATACTTAATGAAAATTATCACAAGAATATATTTATTTGTTTGTTTTAGTACATTTGTTATTTTTTTCTATTTTCGTTGGCTTGGTCATTTTATATTAATAAGTATATTTTGTAGAAATTAAGTGTTAAATCTTACTCTTTATATGAAATTTAAAACTAATTTTGAGCAAAAAATTAGTTTCATTTTTAATAAATACAGTATACAATAATTGAAATAAATAACAATGATAAGTTTTACATAATATTTTTTAGAATTTGTTAATGGTTTAAGAATACAGTATTCATGGTTTATTCTCACTAAAGTGGGCAATGGAGACAACCAAGCAAGAGAACATTTTTGAAACATTCCTTAATTTCCTATATTATTGTTCCTACAAAACACTTTTTCTTAAGTTTTAGGTTATACTTACCAACCGTAAGAAAAATAAAAATGTTTTCAAGCACTTATAACCCGAAAAATTTATCAGAAGAATAAAGAAACTGAATCCAGTCACATTTTGTTCAAACTTTATCAGAATTAAGCTTGGATCTACACGCATATTGATAACATTTTGTTACCACTGAATCCAATACTTCATATCAAAATATATTTAGATTTATCGAATTCCTATTACATTTTCATAGCAGTTTGCTTAGAGTTTTTTAGATTAACCATATTGAGTGTTAAAAACACATTTCATTTAGTATTTTTGTATCATTAGTAGTTAATTAAATGTAGATTTAATATGGGTTTTTCTATTTCTCTTAATTCTAATGACATTTTGAACAATAGAATTAATTAACTTTATTGGAAATATTGAATAACAATAGAATACTAATCTTGAAACGATAGAGTTTTCTCAGAAAACTTGATATTATATCTGTATTACTCTATTGTAATTATTCACATAGTGAAACAAAATTAAGTTAACGTTAATTTATAATAATGTTGTCACATTTTCTTTAATAATAACAAACGTTTTATTGTATAACAAGGTTTATAATTTCACAGATTTCTCATTAAATTTCTAATGTATTTTGTCAATTCAGGATATTAAAATATTATTTCTTAGATACCTTTACCTAATGCTAATATGTATGCTAACAAAGAATCTATTTATGTTAATATAAGAATTGAATAATATGCTAGAATTATCACCTCGTATTTCATTAAATCTATAATCGTTTCTATTATATGGATAATATGATAGGATTTCATATCAATATGCATAGTTTCTTTCATTTTAGCCATATCAAAAATTTTCAAGGAATTTGAAGATATTATAAAAGGGGAAAGAGAGTTAAGACATATTAAGATCCGAAAAAAAGGCTTTGGAACGTATTTCTTAAATTAATTGTGAATGAATTATTTAAACAATTTCTTTGTGGATCTGGACCTAACATTTTGTCACTATCTCAGTAACACAGTATAAGTATCTTCAAATTAAATATAGAAACAGAAAATATGCGATTTTAGGTAAAGATGAATTCTAAGTATTAATCTTTTAAAGGAGCATACACTTTGAACTAAATCATTAATTTGGATAAAGTTTACTTAGAAATAAATATTGGAGAATAGTAATCTTTTTTTCAATTTTAATTTACTTATTTTACTTTTGTTGCTTTTTTCTTAATAATAAAGTTAAATGTTTTCGCATTATTGCTGCTTATTCCCAAGTAAATAAATATGTTTGATATTTTTCTGTATTAATCATACAATCATGCATAATTAGTGCTTACAAAAGGTTGGTTCTATTATCAGTTCATTTTTTGATTTAAACTTATTTTAACTGTAAAAAACGTCTTCGGTTTTATTTAGGGAAAAAATAATATTTAAACCTCCGAAACCATTATATTCAGTTAATGTGTATGCACTAAACGTATTATTAAGTTTATTTAAACACACATAGTTTGCTAAACAAACGAATAGTAGTTGTCTATTCACGATCAATGTTTGAGTTTTGATGTATATGAAATGTGAAAGAAATACTGTTTATTATTTTTTAATTAATAGTTGGCCTAATAATGTGAAGTTATTAATAAATTGAGATAGTAAGCAGATGTATAAAATTCATTGAATCTAATGTAAATAATTTTGATAGTCATTAGCTTAAATGATGGTCATATTAAGATTGACATTAACAAAATTTTGATAAGGATTCAATTTAATGTAATGGATAAGTATAGTCAAAATTTATATCAAAAATTTCATTAAACATGACATAATTATGTTAAATCTTCAAAATTGAACAACACATGCAGTAGAATTGTCAAAACCAAAAAGTTGAATGCATTTTATTTAATTCATAACAATACATTGATCCTATTAAAAATGTTTAGCTTCAGTATTTCAGAATCAGAAATATATTGTTTGAAACCTATCAAATATTTTGTATAAAAACTCATTTTTATAAGTTGAATGTTTTTTTTATCAAAAGCAAAATAATTGAATGAAAAACAAAAAAAAAATATTTTTGAAAATAGGAAAATTTTATAAGAGTAACACTAAACAACACAGTCATCCTGCAAAATTTGAGTTTCTTTACATCATTATATTTTCTACTTTTCTTCTTTAAAATTGAACCGAGTATTTGTGCCAACTATTTTTCTCACAGAGTGCTAAGTAAATATAAAAAAATGAGAGAATATTGCTATTTCATTATTCGTTTCATTTTTTAACACAATTTTTACATCTTGAGGAAGGCTTCTTCTAAACATAATGCAACAAAAGACGTTTTTGAAAAATCTTCCCCACAGAATAAGAATCCGGAAATGTGATACACACTGCGAGTTACTTTGAAGAGAGAATCTGAAGATTTATCGAATTGCTTTCGAAAAGGTTAGATTACCCTTTTTTGCCTTTCTGTGAAGCTGACCTTCTTCTTCCATTGATCTATACTGAGAGGAAGAGCTACTGCAAAAAATAAAAATAAGTGAAATTTTTTTTCCGAAGTAAGATGCTTAACATTAAAGTTGCCACTGATTTCTCTTCTTGTGCAACAGGATATCTTATTTATAACCTTTTGTGCTGCAGTTAAATTGAAGAAGTATTTCCTGTTTATGAAAAAGTCCATTTATAGCAAATATATAGAATGTGTGTATAGAAATCTTTATTGATTTTTCATTATTTTTGTATTCCTTTATTTAAATTTATTATTTCAAATAATGATATATTCTAAAAGATTAGTTATTTATATTATCAAATATTTATTTTAAAATATTAGAAAATATAAAGATTAAAGAAAGAAAAAAAGAGCAAATTTTAAAGATATAATTAAGATGTTTTCATTAAAATAATATTTTAAAATAAAAAAAGTAATTAAAAAACTTATATATCTTGTAGCACACAATCTGACAAATACAAGAGAATAGAGTATTTTATACAATTTTTATTTCAAATTATATTAAAATATTTTGTTAAAGAATAGTCTCTTTCATTTCTATTTTTAAAATAAAGTTTTTTTTTAAATATTAGATCACAATCTCTTTGATTTCTAAATAAATTACTAATCCAAAAATTCAAAAATATCAGCATGATTGTTAAAATAAAAATGCAAAAGTTATGTAACTGATAAAATCTTAAAATGTTAAGTTTATTAAAGAATTGTACTTTTTTATATAGTGGAAATTTACTGTTATAATGAAATAAGCTGTTTAAAAATTGTAATTTAAACAACCAAATATCAATCTCAAAATTAAGTTAGGGATAAATGCTGATTGGTTATAAAATGTATTACTATTTAAACCATATTAGACAATTACGATAAATACATAAACATATTTTAAAAAGGGATTTTGGAAATATCATATAATATTTTCCCAAATATATTCTTGAAATTTTGATTTACTTTTTCTAAAAGAAAATAATGCGAGAAATATTTCAGAAAGAAGTCTGAAGAATATTTTTTCCGAGAAAGGAAAGAGACTTATTCAGAATAAAGCAACTTAAAAAATGATATGTCAGGAAAACAAGATAAAAGAAGTCAACATAATAATTTGAGGGGGAAAATATTTTTCTCAAAATAAAACAGGCGTTTATACTACCTTCTTTAAAAATATTAAAATTACTTTAGCATTATGTCAAGAAACTCCACGAAACACCAGGCTCGTAAACATAATTTTGCATTTATTATACATTTACAGCAGTTTTTAAATGATACACAATTCTTGCTATGTCATATTTTATATTAAAATATCTTTTATTCCAATTAATTATTTAAAATTTAATTAATAGTGCTAAGTATATCATACTATTACAATACATTGCTCTAAGGTATATTTCACACACACACACAATATCTTTCTACAATTAAACAATACTTTACAGAAAATTAAACAAGATATCATATAATGGAAATAGAATCAAATTATTTTCATGCATGAATGGATAGAAAATAAGACATTGCTTTTATTAACTTAAGAAACAAAGGAAAATTCAAGCCACTGTTAATTATTTAAATACGTACCTATTACGTTACAAGGGACGAGATTGTTTTTTTTATTGGATGAGAAGATTGAAAAATAGAGGAGTAATAAATATATGATTATATTTTAATACACATAGACTACCACTGTAATCTGTATATGATATTATTTATAAGCAGATATATTCTAGGGCTTATCGCTGATGGCAATTAGGGTAATTATTGCAATAATGCAATGTGCCACAGACATCAAAATAAACTTTTAACTGTTAGTTAGATATGCGGTGTAGAATCCTCAATATATATTCTTATCTTGACACATCATTTATATATGTAATATATTTTTAACAATATACATTTAATTTAATAACTTTTCTATTCTTTCAGTTCAATAATGAAGCTTTATTTTTAAGAATTTCATAAAAAAACCTTTTTAATTTTATTTCTCATTGTTATAATAAATTCATTATTTTTAATTATCAATCCAGATCCAAATTATTTTGGAAATCTATCAAAATAGGTTAATTTTAATAGAAACGTTTTAACTTATTGAAATGATTGTTTTAAAATAATTTTACTTCAAAGTAGACTGTTTCATTTTTTTTTCTTAAAGCATAATATTTCAAATTATGTATCATTTTATTTAATACAATCAACTACAACATGTTTTATACATTTTATGAAATAAATGAATATACACTTATTGTATATTATACATAATAAAATAGTACATGGAAAGATTTATTAAACATTATGACAAAGTACAATAAAAAGTTGAACTTTGTCATAATGTTGAAAAATACAAGTTGAAAAATAAACTACTATCAAGATTAATGTACATAAAATATTAATTTTAATAGTTTAGTTTGCATACCTACACACACCTGAATGATATGCGTAGAAGTAAACGATCATATATCTCTTTTCCTAAGTATCCAAAGATTATACATGCTGTTAATGTTATATGCTTATTTTAATTTTATGCATGATATGTACAAAATAGATAATATATAAAGCTTATAAACTCTTGCATATTTTAAAAATTGTACATTTTTAAGATTATTATAATTCAATACATAAATAAATCAGTTGAAAATCAATGATGTTTGTAATAAAAAGCTTTAAAAATTAATTAATCATATCAATATCAATTTAAGAAAATTAAAACTAATATGAATACCCATGAAAATCTTATTTAGGTTGAAATTTTTAAAAAAAAAAGGATTGAAGTCACTTCATAACCTCAGTCATATGAAGTCGTTTCTTGAATTCATAAATAACCATTCCGGTTGATAAGAGCTCATGAAAAGAAACTCAACATCTATCATTTGCTGTTAAACAGAGTCTGACAAAAATCATACGGTCTGTCACTCAAAAGAAAATGATAATGCCTCCAAACCACGACTAGTTTTTATCTGATTGAAAGTACTGTAGATAATTTTAATAATTTTATACTACTTTAAATTCCTTAGGTTAATTATTGATTAACGCTATTTCTAACACATCATGCTTGTTTACATAGCAAAATAATAAATTTTATAATTAAAAAAATGCCACCAATTTTAAAACCTAAATATAGCCTTATGTTAAAGTTACTTTCATTAATTTTAAACAAAACAGAAAGAAAAATTTTTTTGAAGAACACAAGGGAAATATAATTAACGCTTTTTAAACTTATATACATATATACATATATATATATATATATATATATATATATATATATATATATATATATATATATATATATATATATATATATATATATATATATATATATATATATATATATATATATATATATATATATATATATATATATATATATATATATATATATATATATATATATATATATATATATATATATATATATATATATATATATATATATATATATATATATATATATATATATATATATATATATATATATATATATATATATATATATATATATATATATATATATATATAAGAAAAAAACTTTAAAAAAAATCAAATTTAGTTTCAACAATGTCATTTAAATCAAGAAATATCATACTATAATGTTGAAACTCTTATAAAAAAATTACTTTTCCTAAATATTTATCTAACATAATTTCGAAAGGAGTATTTAATTAGATAAACGTAAATAAAGACATTAATAATTTAATTCTAGATAAATGTTTTTAATTATTTGTGCAAAATATAACGAATGAAAATATTGCAAGCCAATTATAATTAATCTCATATCTTACATTATTTATTGATGAATATTATATTTTAGTAGAGAGAAAATTAACTGAGCAGCCTGGACTAGTTAGGCAAATCCCATGTGACGAAAACTCTTAAATTTCTTCTTCGCTTTAAAATCTATTCAATATAATTGAATAAAGTAAATAAATGTTGCAATAATTTGTAATAATTGCAAACATTTTTCTTCCCTGTAGATTATGCAGGAATAATGTCGTCTGGGTCTTCCAACTCGATTTAATAATTTTAATCAACATGTTGTTTTCATCAAACTTAAAGCTATATTTTAAAAGCATATTAAATGATTAATAGTCACTGATTTCTTTTTACACGTCTGAAAGGAATTATATATATATATATATATATATATATATATATATATATATATATATATATATATATATAGGTTGTATTATAAAGTTAAAGAGATAGGGTGGATGGGTGTGTACACAAGGATTTAGCTTAAGTACAAACAAATACATCTGTTTCACAACTTTTATTATAGTAAATTAAACTTCTAAAGCATTAAAGCTACTTTAAAAATACAGTAATACTAAAAAGATTAAATACTGTGATTAGAATAAACTTTATTACACCACGAAATGTTATTATTATAATAACTTTTTTTTCACATGTAACAATAAAGATGTCGTATTTTAAATTTTTAATTTGTTTTAAATGGCTGTTAGAAACGATTGTTTATGCAAGATAACTTAATAATAAGATAACAAAAACAGAAAAGAATACCGGAGCATATACAAATATATGAATTTATCAAAGAAAAATCACTTATTTATTCATTGTTATTTTCAGTTGTATCAGAATTCCTATAATTAGTTACTTCAAATTTTAGAAGGTTTTTAAATTTAATTGTAAGTGATTCATAAAACAATTTGTAAGGAGCTCACAGAAAAGCATTTATATAAGAATTTAAAAAATTGCATGTATATTTTAAAAAACGCTCTATCTTAAAATATACGAAATATATTTGTTATTTATTTGTGTGTATAAAGAAAGAAATATATAGTTTATAAAAAACATATATTACTTTTGCATTCACATCTATTCATGTTTCTGATTTTAAGAAGTGAGATTTGTATAAAAAGATTTCTTTCTTATTCATTTGTTTAACTTTAAGTGAAGGAAGAATATACTGCAAAAAATAGAATAAAAATTGCGGTAATCTCTGAAGTTTATGACTAACATTGTCATGGAATAAATATTTAACTTTCTCCAAAGCAGTATTCGTCTTCTGGGTTCTTCTAAAGTGGTTTTGGTGGAATATTTATAAAATTCCAAATGCTATATGAAAAGAATTCTATAATCGGGTTACTTCAATTACAAGTGAGTTGAGCGAAAAAGTTATTTATAGTGTATATTATCCTAAATTAGATAAATATTCAGGAGAAAATATTTTTAGACAGTTAAAATATATTTTATTCATTACTCTATTCAGTATAGTTTTTATTATAATATATATATATATATATATATATATATATACACATATATATATATATATATATATATATATATATATATATATATATATATATATATATATATATATATATATATATATATATATATATATATATATATATATATATATATAAATGATTGGATCATAGAATTTAATAATGTACGTTATTTTTAATTTCATGATTGAATAATGTATAGAACTTTTACAATAACATGTTGTAATGTTTTCAGTCCTTCCTATAACCAAATGCTTGTTTCACATATTAATAATATTAAATAATATTTTAAAACTGTGATTTTGATTTTAGATTATAAAATAAATCCTATTTAGTGGTTTTCAAATATTAAATATAAAATATTTTATTTATGATACAAAAAAGAGAAAAACAAAGTTATTTAACAAGAAATGATTGGAACATATATTTAGTAATTCAAGTAAGGAAGTTCCACAATTTTTTTCATTTGAAACTCTTTAGATTTAAGAAAATATTGTTATATTCTAAGCCTATTGTATCATTTAAAAATTGTTTTCGGCTTTTCCAATTATTAATATTAAAGATGAAACTTCTATTTAACACATTCATCTAAATGCATCTATACTGAGATTATATACAAATTATCAACAGAAAATTCGCTGTGTAATATTTTATTAAAATAAGAATATTATATGCATATGCTTATGTTGCCAGATTCTTCAAAGTAAAAAATATATTATTTAATTCACTGAATAAAGAAAAAACAAATGTATTAGTTACATAAGCTTTCATATGTATGCAAATAAAATTCTGATTGTAATTATGAATATTTAAGCAATTAATAATAATAAATAATTATAATAATCAATGATATAATATATATTAATCAGTTATTTTAGAAAAAATGAAGTTATGCTCTTATGAATTTCAATTAAATTTCCATCAAAATGTTAGTAGATCATGTTGTTGATATCCAAAATCGCAATCAGAAACGCCAGACTTGTACGAGATTCTGATTTGAGGAGCTGGAAAAGCTGATAATATCTGTCTACAATTTGCCTTTTAGACCATAGAATATACTGATATCCCATTCTCTTTTCTCCTATAAAGATTACTTGTAGAAAGTTTGAAGCCTAGTAAAAAATGCCAGTGAAATTTTCCTCCATTCAGAATGCATTGCCGTTTCCTTCGCATCTTTGGCAAATGAATGTACATCAATCAAAAAGAGAACAGATCTTTTGGTTACTCAAATTTTTGTGAAATCTTATCACTATCCTTGGCAATTCTAGATTTTTTACAACTTCAATTGAAAAAAAGCAATCCGTGATTATTGTACAATATTTTTCAAAATCTATACTGTCAATGTTTATATTAGTATATATATTTTACACTTGACAGAAGATAATATATATATATATATATATATATATAGGTTGTATTATAAAGTTAAAGAGATAGGGTGAATGGGTGTGTACACACAAGGATTTAGCTTAAGTACAAACAAATACATCTGTTTCATAACTTTTATTATAGTGAATTGAACTTCTAAAGCGTTACAGCTACTTTAAAAATACATTAATACTAAAAAGACTAAATACTGTGATTAGAGTAAACTTTATTACACCACGAAATATTATTATTATAATAACTTATTTTTACACATGTAACAATAAAGATATCGTATTTTAAATTTTTAATTTGTTTTAAATGGCTGTTAGAAACGATTGTTTATGCAAGATAACTTAATAATAAGATAACAAAAACAGAAAAGAATACCGGAGCATATACAAATATATGAATTTATCAAAGAAAAATCACTTATTTATTCATTGTTATTTTCAGTTGTATCAGAATTAGGAGGCAAGTAATATAAGTATAAATAAGTAATTCTCCTTCTGACAACATTTTAGAATGTTTTTTCGGAACTGCATGCTACAAATAACGCAATGTTCATAAAGTGGAGATATTTAAAAATTAATTTCGCGTGTTTCAGTTTTTGGAACTATCTTAAACTGAAAATTTTATATTATAAGAATTATTTCCGAAAAAAAATACTTACTAAGCTATTATAATGATTATTATAAATTTATCTGCATGAAAATGTTATTCTATATTAGCAATAAAAATTTTAGATCTATCAGGTGGATCTTTCATTTCAAAACGTATTGTAAGTGCATTCAATCGCTAAATTAACTAATTATTTTTTCATTAATGAAGGATTATATTTGTTTCTTAATTAGTAATTATCATTTTTCGCCATTAATACATTAACTAAGTATACATGATTTTAATATTTTTACGTATTTATCTTTTTTTAATAAAAATGTCTGCATTTTCCAATAGCATATTTCTTACAAATTGCCATTTTTGCTTCAATTCGCATATTTAATTATATCAATACTTTTAATATATGTTTGAATTGCTAGTACATTTATATTACTAAATAATTCAAAATATATGTCTTAACATTTTAAATTTAATTAATTAAAAATTACTGAACACAATTTTGTTTAAGTTTCTAACATGTTTAACAAATTTTATTTATTAACTTGGTGAATAAATTCTGAAGTTATTACTTATTTAAAGTAGTTTTTATATAAATAATTATCATAATATTATTGTTACAATTTTAATAAAAAAAAACAGTACAAAATGTTTACTTAAGAAAAATGGAAAATTTGCTAATAATTTTTATATCATAAATTTACCGTATCAATTCAATAACGAATAGACCACGAAATCAATTCAAGAATAAGAAATATAGTCTGAATACTCTTAATTTTATTTACAGAAAGTGACGTGATACTTCTCAAAATATAAATATAAAATGGCATTTGTCCGGCATTACGGCAAGGGACAAATGACAGTTTTCTAAGAAATGTAAGTTTTACAAATTCAAACCATAATATGCCAACATTAAGTTACAAATATATAAAATAATGCCTTAAATTTCTAAATTCATTAAATTTTTAATTTTGTACACTTGTAGCTTAAATTAAAAAGAGGATTAATAAATATATGTTGAATTTCATAACATGTGTTTTAATGTATAATAAGCTGTTATAGAAATTTTCAACGATAGTAATTTTGAAGGAAGCAAATTTTTTTATAGAGAAACACACTTTTTTTGTATTTATAATTTAATCATATCAAAGCAAAACAGTTTAATTTCTTTGACAATGATTTCATTCAATTAATAAATGTTTGAAAATATAAAAAAAATATTGCATTTATGTCATTAACTAATTAAATATTGTGTTTATTTAAGTATTGATGATTCTTTAAGTATACTTGTTTGTTTATCAAAATTTCAAGGAATAATATTTTCGTTTATTCCTATATATAAAATGATAAACTTTTCAAATAAACTAGTTTTGGTATTATAAATACATCAAGTTATAAGATTTTCAAAGCCTTTGTGACATGCTAGTTGAGTTTATTTATTATAACCACATTTTTCTTAAAAAACGTATTTGATATTCTTACATTATAAATGAATCTGAAACATTTTGGTATGTTTTTCATATTACTTAAAAATTAATGTGACCCAGAAATTTAATATTTGCTAAATTTCTTCATCTTTGACATTTATTTCCTTTTTCTTCAATTTGTGTAGCTTATGTTTCATATTAAAATATTAAATTAATGTAATATAAAATTATTTTTAAAAACAGAAGCACAATTATTACTTCTTTTATGATGTAGATAACTTTTAAATATTTAATGCAAACTTATAAAAGCTTATATTACTTTTATAACTATATATCTGAACATAAATTAGATTTCTTTACGTAAATTCAAATATATTTACATAAATTCAAATCATCAGCATCTGATTTGCTACTGTTACTAACCGAAAGGTAAGTAATGTCTATTTATTTTCTGATAAAAATGACTTCTGCTTTCATGATATGCTTTTTGCTGAGAAATATATCATACTAAAAGAATTTAAAAATAAGTAAAATTTAAAAATATTGTATGCTTTTACGTAAACCTTCAAGAATTTAACTCTTTTCAAAGAATTGAAATCTTATTTATCAATCGATTAAATCTTATTTCTATCTTATTCAATATCCTAAATAAAATTAAAAAAGAAACAAATAGAGCCGAAATTTAGCTGTAATGCTTAAATATTCTTTTATTTCGATGAGTTTATGAACAAAAATTTTATTTAAATATGTGCATTGAAGTTTACTATTTATTTAAATATGTTAAAATATACATTGTAAATTTAGTAGACATAGGGTTTTAATGAAAGTGTCATCAATTATTTCAATATAATTTTGTATAATACGAGAAGATAGTTTCTAAACACATTCAATTTCGTAAAAGAAGATTCAGTAATTTTGATTAGGATTTATCAACATGATTACTATAATATATTTGAAAAGTAATACTTGAATTATTAAATTGTTGCTTCAGAAAATTTTATATATTTCTATTGAACTCTTAAAAAACTTTGTTTATAGGTTAATATTACAAAAACAATTACAACTTTTATGTCGTTGCATTTAAAATGGAAATTAATAACTTAAAATGCATATACATTATTATTTTTCTAAATTGTAAAATTAGATTTAGTCTAATTTAATAGTTATTGTTATTTAAATCCATAAATTGGAAGAAATAAATTAATTACTTTGAATAAGGACACAAAATAACACTTTCTAATGACAAGATAAATATTTTGTATGATAGCAACTAACACAGATTGAAAATTCCTTGATAATTTGTTTCAATAAAAAAATTTTCTGTTTTGTGGTAAAATATTTTAATCTATAAGATTTAGTACATTAAATATAATGCTATATGCAGTGATTAAATTACTATACAAAACGTAAGTTTTACATCAGTTTTAAAGTATTGATAATTCCATAAATAAGATATTTCTCACAAGTTAATTAGTTAAATAATTTGTAAAAAAAAAAATTTAGTGACTTTAGTATGAAAATTTATTGAAGAAAACAATTTAAATTTATTTAAAATAGTTTATTATAATGTTTCAAAATTTTAATTGCTAAATGAAATTTGTAACCTCAATTTAAGTTGCAGAGATTTTTTTAAAAATAAGTTAAACCATTTGTTTTTTGTTTAACAATTTTTAGTATTTTATAATTTTTATTGATTTACAAATTATAGTAAAAATTTTCACTGTATTGAATTAGAATTTAAAATAATGAAACGGAATATTAAAGTTTGATAAAAGTAAATAAGGTTCCTAGTAAATATAAACCTTTCACAAAAGGAGTTACTTCCAGATATATAGTTAAAAATTTTTTTCCTGGATCAGTTATTTACTTTTGCTTTCTTTGGAATCTTACATCAATTGTCTATTCTATCAGTTAAAAGTGAAATAATATTTCTGGTAGTTTTCTTTGCTACTAATTATGCAAAATTCAAAATTTTAACTTCTACGGCCAGTTTTGTAAAATACATATTTTTTCTAATGCTTCTTTTACAAATTGCAATATTTTGTCACTTAAAATCTTAATTAACATAATATACTTCCACTTTAGACTTAAAGGGAGAGTTGTTTGGTCTTTTGAAGATTAATTCCTTTGCATTCGATATTTAAATTGCAATTATTCAATTAGATGAATTAGCAATTAGATAAAAAATTTGAAATTAATTGGAATATTTTCATCTAATTACTTAATTCATTTAATTTTTTTTATTGATTTGTTCACTTATATTTAATTGCTTAAATATTTTATTACGAAAGAAAATGAATTTCTCATTTTTATGTATTTATTTTTGAAGTTTGAAAATTTAGTTTCAATAAATTTCCCGAACCTATTTTTTTTACAATGTTTATAAGCTGTCTTTTAAATAAAATAACTTTTTGATTAAACAAAGATACTTGGCCAGTTTTAAAAATAATATGTAAACACATTGTCAATAAAATCTCTGAAGGAGGAAAAGTTTTATTGAAGAGTATGTGAAAATGATTAAAATTATACTAAAATATGAAAGTAAACCTTGCTGTTTTCATTTCTGAATCAATTTAAGAACATCGAAAATCGAACAGAAAATCAATAAAGTTAAGTACTTTATCAACTTCTGAATTAATGTCAGGTACATGAAATATTTAATGTTTAATTTAGGGAAATTTTCTTTTCAAAAAAGATTTTCCCAGTTATTAAAATATACTTTCTTGTTTTAAGTGTGACAAAATTTTACACTTTTGATGTTACTTATGAGATTTCATAATATATTACTTGCAGAACATTTAAAACACAATATTGTTGTGAACATCCATCTTCTACTTCACATTGATTGGTATAAGACCTTATAACACCATTTTCACTTAAAAAAAATTAAATTTATTACTTTCTTTTTTATAAAATATTGCTCTTTTAAAAAATAAACTATTTGTTCATAATTGTAGTCAATAAAAATTAATATTTTTCTCAACTACCAAATGTTTAATTTTTAAAATTGTATTTATAAATATATTATATTTTTTTTATCATTAGAATATACTTAGTAGTAATGCAATAACATAGTGATGGAAAAGTAGTTGATATTTTTATATCGAATTTTAGAAATTATAATAGAAAATTAAATTGCGAAATCTGCAGTTATTCATTTTTGCATGCATACAGTAAAAAGTTTCTTTTATTTGTACCAGTATTGATATTTAAATAAATTTTAAATTTATTACAAAATATTCTTTTTTTATTTTTTTTTATTTTTAAGCTATTAAAATATTTGCTCTTTACTAGATATTCTTTTTTCAGAGTCATTTCATAAAAAAATTTCACAGTAAAATAACACAAAAGTATTTTTAGTCTTCAGAAGCATCATAACATAGATGGTCAATTAAAATATGCAAATTTCAATTCTATCTAGACTTACTGTTACTTTACCATTTGCTATTAGCTCACATTTCACGAGTATACTTAGTCTCTCTGAATTTTTATTAGATTTAGAGAATATCTACGGCATTTTTAAGAACATGAGCCTTATTAATTTATTGCTATAGTTTTATTGTTGAGTTTTAGTACATAATTTGATTAATACTTATTTAAAAAACAAAACTTCATCGTAATATTCATTTTAAGAGAATTTGCATAAATAAGTGAATCTTGAAAATAAATATAAAATGGAAAACAATATTTGTATAACACAAGTACTGACTGTATTTGCCACTTTCAAAAGTTTAAATATAATATATATATATTTTAATTTAATTATAAAATTCAAATTTGCTTAAAATCGCATTTGCTTTTATAAATGTAGTATAATATAATGTTGTACGTATAGGATGAATTGCACTTATACAGCTTACATATTATAAAGTTAAATGATGAAATATGTAAATAAATATTTTAAGAGAGTACTCTGTTTCTAAAACACAAGAAATTCTTAACATTTGTAAATATTTTTAACAGTAAATTTAATCGCGATATAGTATAAAAGTTTAAAATAATAATTGAATATACGAATCTACAACTTTTAAACTAAATATCAAGCATATAATAATTTTAGTGTCATCTGAAATGAATTTCTTAGAATTTAATTAAAATAACCAAAGAATTTTTTTTAAATAAGGTAATGATATATATTAGCTTCATTACAATCGAATTTGTACCATCTTCTATAAATTTTTAAAATTTAATGTAATTAACAAGGCTTATAAATAAAGTAATTTTAATACTGCTCTGAGAAATTTAATTAAATTTGTTTCATATTCAATTTCAAATTCATATGGGGATTATTTAGAGTGACAGAGGAATAAATCAAATATGGATCATTTAATCATTCTGATCCTCTGCTTAGTTCTAAGATTAGACAAAATACTAAGCGTTATCTGCACAGTTTGACAAGACCAAAGCTTTGAAAATTTGAATTCAAAGTAATTTCATTAATTAAATTTCACACGTTAAATTCAGTTTATCTAGAACGCATGATGTGCCACAAATATACAAATGATTGAAGTTCTCGAAAAGCTGCATTTAGTCAATGACTCAAGAGCTCTTCTCTTTAAATCTCGATTTTAAAATCATCCTGAAATTCTACGCCATTTTCTGTCTTCTGCTAATCAAAAGTAGAATATTTTCCACAGTTTGCAACATTTATGACAGAATTGGATCTGCTTATTGTGTCAGGAATAGTTAATTTTGATGAGGAACCAATTGTTTTGAAATGTTTGCAAATATAAATGTGAATGATGGCACTTCTGTCAATAGAATGAAAACTGTACAACTGTCAAAAGATGACTACTTGATATTCAATACATACCAATTTAATATTCTGTAAGGCAACTGTGTGAAGGTTTATAAATAATAATGCTTTCTTAAAATAAACTACTAGTAAAAATAAAATACTCAATGCTTACCTTGCTTAATGTGAATATTTTTGTACTTTCAAGTTCTAAATTAAAAATTTTAAAAACAGTATTATGTATATAAAAATGTCCGTAAGCATCTTATAATAGAATGGAATAATGAAATCAGTTAATACTGTAAAACGGAATTCAATATATTAATATGAATGTGTATATTGATTAAAATTCTCATACTGAATGGATACCATGTATGTTAAATTTTAAATAAAATAATGTTGCTTTAGAAGCATCATATAACTGAAAAAAAGAAGGATCCCTATAAATTAAACATTTCTTGATAAACAGAAAAATATATTTAGAAAACAATATATATATATATATATATATATATATATATATATATATATATATATATATATATATATATATATATATATATATATATATATATATATATATATATATATATACATATATATATATATATATATATATATATATACATACATATATATATATATATATATATATATATATATATATATATATACATATATATATATATACATATTATATATATATATATATATACATACATATATATATATACATACATACATATATATATATATATATATATATATATATATATATATATGCCATTTTTGGAAAGTTATACTCTTTGTTAAAATCAAATTTTCTCAATATTATCTTGTTTTTGTAAACAGCGAATATAGAATTATCACGTAAGAGACACTCTAAATTCCTTATAAGCATTTAATTTAAAATTGGTATTTAAGGTAATTTAAATTAAATGTCATTTGTCATTATATCATTTTTGCATTTGTGTCTTATTTTGTTTAATCTGATTGGTGAAAAAAATTAAAAGTTAAAAAACTTACTAATTAATTTAGGACTAAAAATGCAAAAACTCTTAAAAGTATATTCTTTTGAAATGTTCCAAGTTTATTGATGTATATTGAGGAATATATTTCCAAATTAAAAGTAAAATTTTTGTATTCCTAATAATTGTGTGAGAGTTCATATTAAAAGAAATTTTTCCTCCAAGGAAAATATTCTTTACATGGATTGTGAAATGATTGCCGCATTCCTATACGCGGCATCTTAATTATCTCTGAACAAAAGACTTACTTATTTATTTCAAAGCAAGCTACTCAAATATGCTTTATGAGAAAACTGATTAAATTTGGAGTAATGTTTCCAGAAAATCACAATTAAGATGAATGGACAAATTAAAACTTATCATTACACAAAGTGCTTACAGAGAAAATTTCTCCATAAACTGGAATATCAACATACGCTCACATATAATAAAAGAAAGTTTTGTTTAATATTTTAATTAAATAATCTAATGATAAATATTTAATTCAAATAATAATTTTATGCTAGAAAATATTTTTAATGTTTAATTTAACATATAGTTAGGTTTTGTTAACAAAATTTAAATTATTAAATTAACTTTTTCTCCAAAAACAATTTTCTATAAATTATTTTCAAAAATTTAAAAAATTACATAAAATTTAATAAATATATTTGTAAAACATTTTAGCATGTAAGACATACAAAATAAAATATGTAAACAAAATTCAGTTAAATTTATTGCAATCAAAGTCAATATTTTTAATATGTTTAATAAAATATGTGTTCATAAAATGCTACGATATTTTTTTCACAAAAAGTTTACAAAACAATAATAAAGTGAGAATGCATGGTAGGAAATTTGAAAAAAAGTATCAGGAAAGAATTATGCAAATATATTTTTGATAATATAAATTATTTGTATTAAATACTAAGCTTCAATAATAAAGATTAATCATTCATTAAATGTAATACCTATTTAGGAAAACAACCATTAAAAGACTTAAACTTTTTATGCAATTTTAATTTTTTTTCATTCAACCATTATTTTAATTATAATCGAGTTGCAATTTATAATCCATATTTACATTATTTATTCCCTTGAAATATTTTTATAACTAGTTAAGATGAGGATTTTGCTAACAAACTGCATATTTTATTGTTCAATACATATAAATATATATTTAATGGAATATTTATGGACTAAATATAGGTAAAGCTGAAGTTAACATTTAATTTAAACTCTGAAAATATTACTAGAAAAAAATAAATGTGTGTTTTATGTTATGATACCTTTGTCTTTTATTGCTTAGAATGCAGAACAGATTTTTGAATGCGTCTTCTTTTCATTTTCTAACATATTTATAAATGATTTTGCTATTCTTAATGTATTATGTTTTTAAAAAACTTGTTGATATAAACATCTATTTCTGAAAAGCATTTAGTTGAAAATAATTGCGTTATTTAAAAAATAAATGTTTGCTTATTTTTCCATTATTTATTTTACAAATTAAAATAAGATAGTATATCAAGAGAGATTAACAAGTTAAGATATCAAATATAATAGATTAGCAATACAATGTAGGAAACATAATATATCATAAAAATGCATAAAATTACAATGTTTTGTTTCCAAATGCACTTTTTAAATTACAATACATATAATATTATTACATGTTTTTAATTTATGTAGAATGTTTATTTTTAATTTTAATATTTCATAATGTTTCTAAGTTTATATTCATCTATTAGCAACCGAAAGAAAGATTTTCCTCATATGTGAAATAATTTCTGTGTGTACCTGAAAAATTGAAAATCTCTAAAGGGATGATAATCTGTCAGATACATTCTAAATAAAATATTCTTCAAAAGATATATATCTCTATTTTATTATTCTGTAAATAATTAAGGATCGCTAACTTAAAGCTCTTTGATTTTAAATTCAAATGTCCTTACATACTATAAAATATAAATTTTTTTGTAAGAAATTGTTTTATTTCCTTAGCATTCCGTGAGATCAAAACTGAAATAAATGGAGGAATGAATAAATTTACTCCCATAAAAATACACTTTATAATTTCTGAGTTCAAAAATTAAAACCTATTTCTTACATTCACATTCTAAATCACCCGCAGCTTAAAATACTTCACGAAATATCTATCTAATCCCTCCTCATGGGAAAACTGTCGTATGTTTTAAAGAACAATGAGACAACAGTCTTTAAAGGGGCGTCAATGTTAATTATTCAGAGCACGCTATTTCCATCGTTCGTTTATGAAACATTTCTCATTATTATAACTTTGTAAAGGTAGTTTGCTGCTTCAAAACTTTTAACACTTTTACGAATTATGCATTGTATTTGCTGCACGAGATTTAACACTGTACCATAAGCAATCTCTTTTTAACATTTTTTAAAAATGCTCCTTTCCGTTTCGTCACTTGAATGTAATTATTCATAGCTGTCAACTTTTACCTTCTAGGGATGGTTACTAGCATTAAATATCTGGATTTATTAGAGGAAAAGGGGAATTGTATCATTTAGATAATATTTCTTTTTAACAGCTGTTCCTGTTGTTTTCATTTTGGTTGAGTAACTTTTCCTAAAAGTATTTTATTTAATGTTCGAGCTTTTTAACTTTTTGCTTCGTTCAAAATTGGATCTTAAATTAAGACAAATGTATTCTTTTCTTATTTTGAATGGTTTGCTTCTAGTATAAAATGATTTTGCTCTTTGTGCATTTAAACTTAAGTATAATAAGTTGAAAAACAGATGTTTAAAGTAATTAAATTTAGAAAATAAAATTTATTTCATGGTTATTTACTGTATGTATGTATACATTTATCACTAAAATTCTCTAAAAAAGAAATATATATGTATATATAATAATAGCATAAAAATATATCTTATAACAATTATATGACACAGAAATATATTTTAAAAATTCTTTCAAAATTAAATGAATTAAACTACGAGTTATTTTTTGTTAACATTATATATAATATTATTATAAATAGAAAAAAGTAAATAATATGCTCACTATAATTGTATTAATTTATGAGTACTGTAATTGCAAGTTACATGTTTAATCATAGATTTAAAAAATATAATCTTAACTACTCCTATTTTAGACTGAAATCATGCATATGACTGAAGGTTATATATTTGTTTCAAATTATTAGGCATAAAATTCCTCAGTTGAATGTTATATAAAATTTATGTATTGAAATTAATTACAAAAATCCTATATTGACATTCATTGGAAGAGTTAAATCTTACAAAAAATAAAATCAATAATGGGAAGAATTAAAACTATCGAAGAATAAAAACAATCACTGCAAGAATTAAAAATTTCAAATAATAAAAACAATCATGGGAAGAATTAAAACTTTTCGTAAGAGTATCAGAGGTAAGCTTTGATATGACACATTAAGACATTATGGAATATTATCCAAACTATATTATTATATAACTGTGAACGGGTTTCAGACAAATGGCTCTGTCCTTCAGTTGAACAGTTTATAAGTTTGATTTCTACTAAGAGAAATTCTCTTCATGGTTGTTAAGTCTCCTTTTTCAACCACGCATTAAAAAGCAAAAGAATTAGGAATAATTTCCTTCAGAGATTTTTAAGCTGTGCTCAAACCTAGAAAGGACAGCAAATGATGTAATCACTAGTTTGTCAAAATAAGAATATTCCTTATAGTATTGATTGTAAGCAAATGCAAAATGATTGAGAATAGGAATCTAAGCAGATTTTATTATATATATGCATTTGGAAATAAGAATGCTGCGTCCATTTAGAAGTACAGAAGACATTTCTATTTCATCGAACTATTGTGTCATAATTTGTACATAAGTTCATCGATTTCATGTAAACATCCTTTACAAGATGAACTGCTTATGAGTGTGTGCATGTAATTACTATTTATGTGTGTATACTTATAAATGTGTGTATGTAATTTATACAGTGATCTTTTAATATAAGCCTATAGTGCAACTGCTAACGGATAGGCCCCAACAGAAGAAATCATGAGTTGATTTTATACAGCCCATTGATTTTATACATCTATTTACCCAACCCAATAAACTGACTCACTAAACAAAAATAGGTCTCCTCTCTTTGAGGTCAATGTCCAACATATATCTCCTCTTAATTTATTTAACAAAAATATATATATTAGTAGCTTTAAGTAGTTCAATGAAGAATTCGTATTCTTCCATTGGCAATTACTAAAACGAATCTTGAATTGTTATTGCTCACATACCACTGCATGATCTTTCAAAAAATATTTTTCCAAATGTTGACAAACCTTCGATTATATTATCAAGATCTTACGAATTGTTGCAGGCGTTCTGATTAATTCGCAGATGGTTTTTTTCTTTTAGAATTACGACTAAAGGGTTTAATTGGAAAGAATTATTTTTATATGATTTTATTTATAATATGTTGTTCTCAAATGGTGAGTTAATGGGTGATTTATTGCACTGCGTCCAAATTTATTATCTTACAATATTGGATTTTCACTATCAATCTCATCATTCCTGAATTATACTCAATGACAACATACTCTGTTATTATGGTCTTCCTTTCAATTGGGGTAGAAATTCCCACATTATAATTTTGAAGTAGTTTCTTATGAATATCAACGTTCCTTCTCTACTTCCAAAATATTAAAGACTTCTTGCATCAAGCGGCGTAGATTTGGATAAAATACATTAATATTATGTGTGTATATTTTATTTTGCTTTTGATTAATACTGATAACATCATTTCGTATCTTATCACGTTACTCATTCTGCTACTTGCAAGTTACTTCCAGGCTTGCCTCATTCTCAAAACTTGATTAACTTCAGCTATCCTAATTCTAATTTCTCCTCACTGTAAATTCCAGTAAAATGCCTAGTGAGTGCAAAATTAGCTATAAAGAGATGCACAAAGGGAATAAAATAATCGTGATTATCACTGGTATTACTTTGGAAATCTGTGCCTTCTTCCACCTGAAATGTGTTCCACTAATTTGAGTAAAATAATTATTTTCTATTTTTGCGTCTTTATGTAAATACAAATTCTAAGAAATAATTCATTCAATTTTTTCTTCTCATTTTCTGATAATACTAAATATTTACCAAAATTTTTAAAATCTTTTTGTAAATATTTCCACAAAATTCCTATTTAGTAATTATTATTTTGAAAACCATTTTTATTAAAACAACAGTATCTAAAAGTTTTAATTATTGTTAACTAATAGAAACAAAAATGTCAAATTAAAACTTATTTCTATATAAAGCATAGTAATGTCATGAAAACATTGTAAATTTTTATGCGTAAGAATAAAAGTGTGCAAAGAAAGTTTTCATATGTGTATAAATACACGCGTGTATATATGTGTATAAAATACTTTCTATACATGAAGAATTGCATAAATAATGTTTATTACTGAAATTAAATTGCGTGCTTTACTATAATCTTTACGAAACAACACAGTTGTCTGTATTCAGTCGCAGTTGTAGAATCTTTATAATAGCACTTCTTATCTTTTAATACATTGCTTGCATTATCATGAGAAAATTACTAATTTTATATATTTATATCGAAAAAAGCAATTTATAAAATAAACAACTTTCATAAGTCTGAAATATAAGATTTCTCCGAAAATGTAAGTCCATGAATTTTTATTGAGCTGTTATGTAAGTCCATAAGTTTCATGTTAGGCAAATAACGAATTGCAAATTATAAATTTAAGCTTCATGACTTTTCAAAATCTATAGTGTATTTGGAGACTGAAATATGTGAAAACATTCAAAAGGATTTTAAACTAAATCACTATTTTAAAATAGCGTGCTCTAAGCATTTAAAAATCATCGAATAATTTTAAAAGGAAATATTCTCAGGCAAACAAATTGTTTTTATGGGAACAACTTGCATGTTGAAAGGAACTCAATTGAAAATTATGACTATAGAAAAAGTAGAAGCTACTGATAGTAAAGTTTATGCACATATTTTAATCCTGAAATAAGCTATTCAAGAAAAATCTTTCTCTTTATTACAATAAATAAAAGTAATTCGGTAATTGTTGTATTCATGTTTATTGTAGTATTTAAAGTATTTTAAGACAGACATTGCAAGCTTTCGTATTAATGAAGTAGACGTAAAACAAAAAAAGGTCTATTTCCCAAACGCACATATAAAAGATTTATTATTGTCATATATTCAAATTAAACGCAAAAATTTAATTTTTAAAATAAGAAACGCTGAAAGAAACAAATGCATCTCAGCAGAACGTTTCTCTTTAAATGCAATAAAAACATTAATCTATGATAAATAGTGAGACATAATCTAGTAGAATAGAAATTGTAGTAAAGTATTAGAGGAATAAATATCAAGTAATAAATAATACATGGTTATTTAATATCTTTTACAAAATATTTTACGTAGATTGAAATTTCAAAAGTAGTTTTTTTTCGTACTTGCAAATAACAAATCTTCCGTAATATAGTTGTTTCTCTAGCCTTACATTTTACATTCTGAAATAATGATTGAGAATCACAGACATATATGTATATATAAGAATTTCATTTATAATCTCTTCAAGATTGTTAAACTTCAAAATCATTGACGTAGAAATTAATAAAGTCAATATTTGAAGCAGAGGAAATGATTTAGTGCACTGATTTTCATGATTCTTATGACACTGAACGAGAAAAATATATATTGGATATTTAATAACACATTTCAAGTATAACATTCGTTTTTTATTAAGATCTTAGATATAAATGGAAATAAATTTTTAAAAAATTGGATATTATGTTTATGCAAGAAGTAGGATTTTTGAATAATTATAAAAATGAAGTATTTTATAATTGCAGTTTCTCTCTTCAAAATATTTTAATTATCATACTTTATAATATATTTAACCATTTTTATTTCAACAATTTTTATTTTGGAAACTACATTTATTCAATATAAATAGTTTTAATTTAGTCAACATATCAGTAAAATCATTTTTATCGCTGAAAATAATTTTGTGCTACTATGACCGAGTAATTACTTTCATTATTGCTAATATAGTTTTTATAACTTATGCTCTAATAAAAAGTAAAAACATTTTGTTTGTAAATTTTAAATTAAATGTTTAATATTTCGTAACCTTTTACTTAAATATAATGTATACTCGCGCGTTTGTAAAAATTGTAGCACTATAAAGGTATCTTTTTATAGTAAATGAAATTTAATGCACAAGTTTGTACAATTTATGTTATCTTTGAAAGACATCATGAATATCCTTTGCTTGGAAAAATCTTTTTCTCCATCGAATTAACTTCCTGATGAAACACATAGTTACATGTAATCTCTTAAAAATCTTCTTTCTTTTTGGTAACATGTCATCATATATTTTTTAAAGTTTGACAAACCTATTTTTAAAGAATTTATCTAAGACAATCATCGCGCCTAGTCATTGAATGTGAGCTACCAGTAGTTCAAGTCCTACTTTGAAAAAAAATGAATTTCAAATTTGAAATAATATTGAGATTGTATAATATTATTGTTGAGATATTACAATAAATTTGAAAAAAAATGAGTTTTTGATTTCAATTGCTTAACAGTTTCTTAAGTTATCATTTAAAGATTTTCATGGTGCAGAGTTCTCTACTTATATAAATGAAACATTTTGATTCACAACTTTGAGAAACAAAGAAAACTGCTCTAGCATTGGAAATAATTAATTTGACTTTCAAAATGATTTCAAAATCAGTTTCTTACTGCACAACAAATGTGGAATTTGCGTTTTTGAGCAAAAAATATCCAATTTTGGTCCAGGTCTGAAAGAAATTTTTTGTCTCAAATTGAAAGTGATGTTCAGATCTATATATCTCTAAGTTTTCATTTTTCAAGATAAATCATATCAAAATAAGAACAGAAAGAGATTTTTTGATGATATTTGAATATTTGTATTAGAATAAGAATCCATTTGTCCACACTTTTTGAGAATTTTAAAATATTGTTACTGACAGAAAGAATACTACTTGCAAAGTCAATGACTCTGATAAAATAGTTTGTCATTACATTCGTTATTTATCAGTAACGGTTGTTTCATTCATATGCACATTTCAGTCTATGTTTCTCAGCTCGAATTGGTATTAAAAAAAGAAAATTTGTTCAATTTTTCTTTTCAATTTGATTATTCTACGTTGCTGTGAGTATATATACTCACACAGTTTACCATAAAAATTCAAATAAAATAATTATTTTTGATAAAACAATTTTAATACATCATTCCCTCTTTTTGTGTCTTCAATCAGGGAAATGTAGTTTGCATTAATCGCTAAAGTTTTTGACTAATAAAAGGATATGTTTACACACACACGCACACACACACACGCACACACACGCACACACACGCACACACACACACACACACACGCGCACACACACACGCACACACACACACACGCACACACACACGCACACACACACGCACACACACACACGCACACACACACACGAACCCACACACACACAAAAGAACACACACGCACACACACACACGCACACACACACACACGCACACACGCACACACACACGCACACACACACACACGCACGCACACACACACACGCACACACACACGCACACACACACACGCACACACGCACACACACACACACACGCACACACACACGCACGCACACACACATTTATATTTTATTCATAAGTAAGTCAATTTTTACCATGATCATCATGAGCAAGTATTGTAAGGCCATCATCTGTCAGCCAAGCTGAAACTTGTACGTAACTGGATACTGAAGAAGGAACATGGCACCGAATAATAGCAGTATTGTGTATGGGAACCGTGCTGTCTTGAACACTGACTTCATATGCTTCTTTAATTACTAAAAATAAATAGAAAATTATTATATTAATAATAAAAACTGAACATTACGATTTTCGAACAAATTTATCTTAATATCACAAAAAATATTAATTTAGTATCAGCCAATATATAAGTAATGTAATTTACAGCTCAGAGTAATGTTAGAATTTTATGCAAACATATTTCTTTTAGCATTTAATAATTCATCATTCATTATAATAGGGAGATGAAAAACTGCACGTAATTTGTTTAAAATGTGCTTTCAAGAAAATATAAATGTGTACATATATATATATAATTCCATAATATTTAAATTTTAAGAAATGAAATTCCTTTCATTAAAATCTCGGTTCTAGGAGAATTCAAAGTTTATTGCATATGACTTTGCAATATTTACACCAGATTAATTTTATTACAAGATAAGGAATTCTTTACTCTTGCAATCTATAATACTAATCAGTATACGCATATTTATACAAAATTCTTGAAATAATTTTGTAGTTGTACTAAAATGGTTACAAAATTGTATAAGTGTTAGTATATTAATAATACTTTTCCACAAATTTAAAATAAAAATATTTGTTGCTTTATCATATAACAGTTTTAATTTGATGTTACATTTTTACCTAATTATTTTTATTATTCTTTTACCGGATATATGCAATTTTGGTTATACGTTACTTAAGATATTTGATTGCTTATTGTAATGTTACAATGTTTCTATGCTGCTAGATGATGTGAATTTAAAATGATTTTTAAATAATTAAATAGATATATTGACTAATTTAATGATTTTTTTTTATTTTAATGAATATTTTAGATGGCAATTATTGATATTTTATAACAACACAAAATTTATTTTTGAATTCATATGCCTAGTTTTAAATGAAAATTAGGATTTTTACATAAAACCAGACTTATGAACAAGCAATTTTTAAGCATGAATAATTTTAAAATTTAAAAATTTGAAAAATTATTGAGTCAGATTCTGTAAGATATTTGAAAATGCTCTGAATATTTTATGAAAAATTTCAATGTTGAAAGAAACTAGGATATTAGCATTGAAACAAAAACTAAAAGAAAACAATTCGGAGTTTTTCTTTTTTAAATTATTTAAAGAATTTGAGCAGCCGGAATTTTTTGACAAAAAGTTTTACAAAACTGTTATTTCGAGATTCGAATTATGAGCTTAATTACAATTTTCTCTGTAAAGTGTTTTTTTTCTTAATTTGCAATAGTTTTGAATTATAACAAAAGAATTTTTAATTTGCAAATTACAACAAAGGAATCAAATTACATTAACGAAACAAATAAATTTAATAAAAGCAGATAAACAATTCAAGAAAAGAAATAAATATAGCATTAAAACAGAGCGTTTAACATTTGATGAAGCAGAAGGAAATGAAGTTTAAGTCATTTGTAATGGTTAAAGTTGTATTTCAGTCTATGGAATGTTACATACTGCGTTTATAGAAATTCAACAGATATAGAACAAAATTTTAAAGTTTGATTTTGCTATTCAAATTTGCAGGTTAGTCTACATATTACTAAATGCTAAAAAAATATTAAATATCATGTGTTTTAAAAATTTATGTTTGCCATTAGTGTATATAAAATATTGCATCAATTTCTTGATACAAATAAATATTTTGGCGTTAAAATAAATTTCTGTGATTATTGCTAAACATACATTTTTTATCAGAATTAATATGAAAAAGTCTCTCATATACTTTGGCATTTCCAATTCTTGTTAATGTATTCTCTTCAAGTAAAGATTTTGACATTGAAAGTATTATTGCTTGAAACCGAAAAAATATAAATAAAAGCAGTTATAAGTCCTTCATTTGTTAAACTGTCTAGTTAAAATTATTTGATAAACTTGAGTAAATTTTAAAACACAAATTAATGGTATTTTACATTTTCCATCAAATTAGGTAATTCACAGTGATGGATCGGTTTAAAGGACTTAATATTTTATGTGATACAATAAATATAAATTTAAATTAATACTCATTTGTGTTAATACTTCCGAAAATAATATCTCATTTAGAATATTTTTTTATTAAACTGCGATTTTTTGTATATCATACAAATAAAGGCTCGATTCAAATTGTATTCCTAACTACACATATGCAAATTAGGGCTCTTTTTTATAATTTTATTGATACAATAATGATACTGTTGAAAATTTACAAAATCTATCAAATGCTTAGAATTTATTCTTTGAAAATTGTTTTAGAAATTTTTACATAAACAGAATAATTCAATAACTCATTTATTTAATCTAGAGAATTTTAAGAATACTTTTGAAAAACTTGGTTTTCCAGTACTAGTTTTATTAACATTTTTAATATATGAGTGTATTTTTTCTATTTTATCATACTATTTTTATGTATATTAATTTATTTTTCTGGAATATATAAGTAAGTAGTTGAAAGTTAAAACTGCCTGTCTTAGATTTATTACAACAATGCATATTTTTTATATATTAATTACTGAATTTCTTTATCAAATAAAACAGTTTAATATATATATATTTCTGTAAAACATTCCTTAAAATAAATTTCAACGTACTTGTAAGCCAAAAACTATTAAATTATTTTAATCTTTTAGTTATTGTAATTTTTTTAACATTAATGTACTTTTTTAATATTAAGTGTATAATATAGTAAATTTGTACCCTTATCAAATTAATGTAAATATGCGAAATTTAATAAAAACTTTTTATTATTAAAAATTGTTAAAAATTATAATATAATTCTATGTTACTGAAAATATTAATAATAAAACAGTTTAACATTACATATATATATATATATATATATATATATATATATATATATATATATATATATATATATATATATATATATATATATATATATATATATATATATATATATATATATATATATATATATATATATATATATATATATATATATATATATATATATATATATATATATATATATATATATATATGTATTATGCATCCCAATTTTGGTATATATTAGTAACTTATATTTGGTATTATCTTTTATCAATTTAATTAAAATTTTTATGAATGTACGTATGACTACATCAAGCGCTTAATTAATGAATCCTCCTTTTTTGCATTATTAGTTAACATAATATTTCGAAAATTCATATTTTTCACGAATTGCTAATTTTATAATTTATTGATTAACTATTGCTAATTTTATGAGAAATTGCATTTATAAAAACCTTTTTGTATACAAGTTTGAAATATTATTAAAATACTTTATAAATTAAGTTATAAAATCCTTTAAGTGCTCGAACAAATAAATCAATCTATTAATTTAACAAAAATATGTAGTAAGAAAGTAATTGTAAATAATTTTAAATAAAAATATCATTATTAAACTCATAAATAATTCACATATTTACCGATAAATATCAATTTTAATATCTATTTTAAAGGAAAAAAAATCTAAAAAAATTGTTATTTAACTATTTTATTTCAGTTATATTTTCCTTTAAAAATTATATTTTTTAAATTGTAATAAAAACAATTGTTATAAATTGTTTATTCATTTTAATTATAGTAAATTTCAGTTTTGGCATTTTTTACAATGCTCTTCTCTAAATACAGTCCTTTAAAATTATAGTAAATATTTCAAATGCCAAAAATAATACTATTTATATTTTACTGACGATATTTCTGAATCCTTTAGTGCCTTAAAAATATTTACGAAAAAAGAAGTACTAATATCTTTCAATATTTTTGAAAGAGTAAAGAAAAAACTTGATCCCAAATATGTTCTCCTTTTTTACTACTTTCACTGATATTACTTCCCTTTTTTGTGTAAAAATTTTGTGGCAAGGTGTTCGGGCACTGATATCAGAACTCGGCAGGCGACATATTCGCACCACATATAATAATCCATATCTTTCTTTTTTCCAAAGAAAGTCTTTGGACAGCTATCGCAATACAGCAGCTCGCTCGACAACACCCTGCTTTACTCCTGACCCTTTTAGGACACCTTCTTCCCTGCAGCATCGTTTCCTTCTAGTTCAGTACCCTAGAATGAATGGTAGGGGGTTGTGAATGAAGTGAAGGCGTATGAGTTATAGGACGACATTTTTTTAGTCTAACAAATTAGAATAAAAAATGTTATGAAGTAAAAGAATATGGGATTTAAAACCAATCAAACTCTAAATTGTTTTGGTATGTTTCATATTTGATTCTCATAATTTTTATTTACTAAAAAATAATAATTAAACTTTCTTATCTTTTTTTTATTTATACTGTATTATTTACGGTAACACATATACAAACATATAAACAAAATGCAAGTATGCATGTGTTAAATCTTTATTATAACATTGATTATGGAAAATACCTGTAAGAGATATTGTTATTTCATAAATATTAAGAGTTGTTCTAAAGTTTCGAAAAAAACTCACAAAACATATGTTAAGAATTTTATGTATCGTGTAGTGATACCGTTCCTGAAAAAGATGTGTAGTGCCAAAAAAAGGTACCCTGTAGTATCAAAAATTATATATAAAATTCAAAATGTGCGCTGAGTAAAATACATTATTTTATAATTTAATTTTATAATTCATTTTGCGTTCTAAATTTCAATCATAAAGTATGAAGCATATTTCTAATTTTTATTTGAAATGTAAGGATTATATGAAAAATTTCAAATGAAGAATTTTGATGGTAAAATTCTTAGGTCTATTACAAAGTTCTGTTCGTTTTTTAGAATAAAACAATATACATTAGATATACATTAAATAAATTTTATTGAATAATATAATTAAAATATTTATGCCTTCTTGGCAGCGAGAGGGCTATTTGTATATACCATTTTTCAAAAACGTGTTATTTCTAGAATCCAAAAATTGAGCTAGTGCTTGTCTGATATCTTCTTCATTCTTGAATTTTTGACCTGTAGAAAATTTTGCATGGTCAGAAAAAAGAAATACTTGGAGATTGATAAGTCTGGAGAACATAATGCATGGGATAGAATTTTCCAGCCTATTGCTGCAATTTCTTGACAAGCTCTTTTTTACATCTTTCTTAGACTGCTCTCCCCTTTAAATTACTGTGTTGATGACAATATTTTCCGAATTGAGATTTCCGTTCAGTTTTTAATCCTCATAATGTATTGATTCTCAAATGTCTAACTATATACATAAGAGTCTCTTATTCAGGGCCAAGTTTATTTTAAAATTTAAAAGGCTAGATTTTCCACAGAATATATCCATTTTCGTACGATGTTTTTGTAGGTAGTAATCATTTTTTAAACTCTAGTTATCATCTGTTTAAAAATGGATACTATTTTGCTCCAAACAAGTAGAGATAGAAATATGATGACTCGATCATCAAAACACCTCTGACTTAATTTAAATGGCACAATTTTTGAATATTTTTCTACACAAATCCTATTTTATGAATATTATCTGAAATAGATTGCTGAGCTGGATTAATCTTTCTGCGATCTCCGATGTTATCATGAAAACATCTTGCTCTGACATAGTTTTAAAAAAATTGTCATCGATCAACAGACAAATGTTTCCGATAGACATAATAAATATATAAAGTTAACTGTCCGTTGTCATTATATTATTAATAAATATGCAGTTTTCTAATATTTTTAATCACATAAAACAAACATTTCTAGATAAACATATTTTTACATGTATTTTATTATTTAACATTTATTCTATGGGTTATTAATTTCGATTTCTCTTCGCAATGTCTTAAAATGTAAGTCAAATCTTTATTTTTTGAACACTTTTATCGATGAACTAGAATCACATTTACATTAAAAATTACTTTTATAGTTTGATATATTGTTGTTCAATTTTCAAGTATCAACTTATTATAAATATATAGTCTAACTTATGATTCATTTAAAATTTTGATTTTCTGTTTATATTGACAGAAATGTATTTTTCAACATTAATTAATCTTAATTGTTCACACCGTTGCATTAATCAAACAGAATTTGCATAAATAGCTTTAAAAATTATAATTACAAAGTTTGATTTACAAAATTTTTAAATAAATGTGGTACTTTTATTTTAATATTTCTGCTAATGATCTGTAATTAAAATAATAAGAAACATTTTTATAATTTGAATTTTTTTTATTTTTCAGTATAGCTTATAAATATTTATTGATTAATAGTGTTTGTGGTTTTTTAACGAATAAAAAATCTAAGTAAATTCAATGAGTTTAAATTTGTAGCTTTGAGTTCAACTGATGATATTGAGGCAAGGTTTGTGATATTTTTAATATCTAGGATTTATTTTATATGAATTAAATCCATATTTAAAAAAACATTATATACTTTAATCTTAATAACATAGTATTCATCAAACAAAAATCGCATCAGTAGTTTATCAATAACAACTCAAAAATAATTTTATAAAATATGATGAACTAAAACAATTTTGTTTTCAATATATTTTTCAATGTCATCTAACTTTTGATGGAACAAATATTAGGTGTTTCATATCACCATAAGTAAACTTACTTCAATATTTTATTTCATTGCTTTCACTTGTACCTCTCAAATGTACTTGATTTGAAAACTTGTTATAAATAGTAGCATAAGTTTGTTTTGTTTTGCCAAAAAAAAAAA
Organism: Latrodectus elegans; assembly: GCA_030067965.1. NCBI lineage: Eukaryota > Metazoa > Arthropoda > Arachnida > Araneae > Theridiidae > Latrodectus > Latrodectus elegans. The sequence goes on from CM057813.1 coordinate 105,048,694, forward strand.
AAAAAAAAAAAAAAAAAAAACGTTTCCAATTTTTGAAATTCGCTTTTAATATTTTTAGTGATAAATCTTACAGAAGTAAATTAATTTTATTTTTGCAGTATTAATAATCTACATTTAACCAACTAACAATTATACTTTTTCAGAATCAGTTCTCGTTATTTCATGAATTCAGAAATTTTGAAAAAATCCAATGGAAAATATTAAAGTGCTTTATATTATTTAAATAAATTATTTGTATTTACTGATAATTCTGATAAATACTTTAATAGAAGAAGATTAATCAAATGAAAAAAATTTTTTTATTCAAAAACAATATCATTTTAAACATGTGTTTCACATTTCTTACAGAAACATTTTTTTCCTGAAAATTCTCATTAATAGATTTTGCATACACTAAATAAATATTAATAATTAAGAAATATATTATTTTTTATTTGAATAATATATTTTTGATTTCAAGATCATTTCAAATTTTTATAATTTTATTTATTCTAATACTATTTAAGTAATTTTAAACATAGAAATTGTAAATCAATACCATATAAACCATAAGGATGTAAAGGTATCGCTAAATTATTACAAAAAAAAGGAACTGTTATTCAGATAAATATTTAGATAAAATGTTGGTAATCGGACATGCTTTTTGTAATCTAACATCTAACTGGAATTATAAGAGAATTTTAAAACAACAATTTCTGATTATGAAAAAACTGCTCTGGTAAAATATTTTAACGCTTGATCATCAATTACACCTATTGCTCAAGAAAGCTATTTTCAAATAAAGGACCAATAATAAGAAACGCGTAAAGGAAATTTTATTTTAAAATGGCAAATTTCCTATTAATATTTGCTGAAAGTAGAAATGAAGATTAAATCCTAATTTTTGGGAAAACAAAATAAAATCATATTTAGTCATTTTGTTATCTATTAAATTTAACTTTTCTTTAACAATGCCCTATGTACTACCAAAACAAAATGCCTTCTAGTACTGAAGAAAGTTGCAAAGATTAACATACATCATATGTAAACTTCATTTGAATTTGTGTTAAGATTAGGTAAAATATTGATGTTTGGTATCAGTACGCTTATACAAATGAAGAATTTTCAATAAATAGTAGCTAGATGAAAATACACTTTTCATTCAAGGCTAAAAAGGATTTAAAAATAAATACCAAATGCTTAGTTAAATACCCAAAACAGTGTTAATTATTTGTCTAAAGAAGAAACTTATAAAATAAATATATTTTAAAATTCTTAATTAAGGAACATAAGTAACGATTCACTTAAAAATTTTATTCATTTAATTTTAGATAAGAAATAATTGACTCTTTTATTTATGCTCTAAAATTTACTAATATCTAAATACTCTAAAAAGTAACGTAAATCGTTAAAGTTTACTCATTGTTACACCTAAAATTCTTAAGTTAAACAATATTTAAATGTGACTTATATCAAATACTATAGTCTTCATTATTATTTTTAAAACACATTCTTATTACAAATATTTTATGTATCCACACTCAGAGATTAGCAGATTTATTAAAGTACTGAGAAAATTTCAACCACAATTTAATTTTTGAAACTAATTTTAATTGTTTTTCAAGCTAATTAAATTTATATTGCTTTAAAAATCCCTGGCTTGGTCTATTTAATTGCTTATATATAATAATAATAATATATTCTCTACCTTTCTGAAGCAGCTGTTAGCAGAAATCTACACACATTATTTTGTTATTTTTCAGAGAAATCACGTGATCTTTGACTAATATGATTATAATTTAAACTATTCTGTATTATACTCACATACAGAAGCTATTATTTCTGAAAACATTTTTTTACATTTTGTATTGTTCTTCTTTAATTTTTATCATATTCTTCCATTTTAATTGCTTAGGTTAAATATTATAATACCTAATTTATGACAGTGTGATACTGATAAGGAAAGATTTAGCTTTTGAACATAGAAGAGAAATCAAATTATTGTAAGTATTCAAAAGTAGCATAAAAAATTAGGTCAGGTTTCATAAGTTCGACACATACAAAAGAAATAATAGTAAAAGGAAAGATTATCGCAATTTTTTTAATCTCTTACATTAAATTTTTATTGCATATTTACAATGAAACATCAGAGAATAAACTTTCTTTCCAAGTATTCTCCTTATCACACAATTTAATGTTATTTAAATGTATGATGTGATTGACTATAACCAGCATCTTTGGTGAGTAGTGTCTGTCATATGTTATTTACATTGTAAAAATAAAAAGAAAAACACTTAATGTAGCCTAAAACAATTCTTTAAAAATATTAAGTATTATATTTTATTGAAATGAGAATTTAGAAGTTGTATATAAATATTACCACAGTTAAGACCGAGTTAAACACAAAGTTTTGAAATTATTTAACTGTTATGGAAATGATTATAAATTGCGCTTTTGAGAATTTTGCTTGTTTATTTCAATTTTCTACGTTTTGCTTTATTATTTTTATTTATCTACTTATACTAAAATAATTTTTATTGCATTATATATCGTTATGTTTTTTATTACCATGAATCCAAAATATTTCAAGAAAGTTATACTCGTATTAATCTTTATAAGAAGAAATCTTATAATTTAATTTTAGTTTATGGTATGTTAATACATGTGTTTATAATAAGAGCGGAATACATTACAATCTCTATTAATGTATTTTCTATATATTTTAATCGTTTTAAAATTTAAAATAATTTTGCGCGTATATAAGAAAATATTTATTAAATACAATAATGACCTTAGCTGCATCAAATACATGGAATGGACATTACTTTAAAGTAATTCATTATTTCATATGCATGGCTTCTATATTTATTTCATAGTCAATAATTAATTCTATTCAATAATTAATTCTATTTCATAGTCAATAATTAATTAATTTTTTTAAATCATAAGAAAATCTTTTTAATGTTTAAATGTCTGAGCGATAATTCAACAATATAACTTATAAATTCATAATGAGAACTTCTTTTTTTGGACATTGCAGTGGATCTTAAAAATTAAAAATTGGGTATCTTACAAAAATTTAAATATTACATTTGAAATTTTTAAATATTTTATAGCATTTTCTCCCTTTTTATTACTTTTTCATATATTATTTGCGTAAATCTGTCTAGAAACTGTTTCACATTACATGTATTTAAAGATGTCTTTATAATGACATTACATTTTTTTAAAGATTTCATTACTATATAGGATATTTTTAATATTTTACAAATATTATTATATTTGTAAAATACATTAATATACTACACAGAAAAATGCTTATATGTAATTTAATTGTTGTTTGTTTATTTTGATCCTTAATTTTTTACATAAGAGACAAATTTGATTTAATTCATACAGTATTAAATCACAACGGTAGGTAGATATCAATGTTGCTTATTTTAAAATATTATAGTTCGAATAAATAGAGAATGTTGCGTGATACATAGCTATTTATTATCGATCAACAAATCTCGATCAAAACTTTGACACTTCCTGGCTTTAACATTTACGTCTTTAATGTTCTCTATACCTTCGGAAATTGTAACTCGATAATGGAAGTTAATGCGAATTGATGACGAAAGTTAAAATCTTTATACACGAAAAATGCAATTTCTCTTGCATGCAATCTTTCGAGGGAATGCTTTTAGATGACACTCAATGTTTTTAATAAATTAAAACAATGTATACATACAAATACAGACATATACCCATCTATTTAAATTTTATATTTAGATTAGGGATTTTAAAATTAAAATACAAATATATTTATTTAAAAATAAATAGTAAAATGGAAATTAAAAATTATAATATTCCTTAGTTTATCTCAACAATATATATATATATATATATATATATATATATATATATATATATATATATATATATATATAGATATATATAAATATGTATGTATGTATATATTTGTGTGTGTGAGTAAAAATCGGAATTTATCTTTCGTTTTGCATATTTTACAATAATTATTAACCATATAATTAACTAATAAGTTACTTTGATTATGAATAGGAGTGGAAATGTTTAATTATATATTTATCGTTTATAAAACACAGAAAATTACTTAACATTTATTAGAAATTAATTTCTTAGTATTTTAATTTCAAAATAATCTTTTTTAAAATCTTAATATTGTAAATATATTCTTATAGTAAACGATGAATACATTTGTCATTTGATAAACTTGTTTGAATAAAATATATTGTGTATTTATAATATATTTGTTACTAAACAAGTTTATCAAAATTTATGTTATCTTTTAAAAGTTAAATTTTCTTTTAAAATTAATTTTATAATTAAAAATAAATGCTAAAAAATATAAGTAAACATATATATACTTATAATTTTAATATATGTCTGAAGAGATACTCAAAGAAGTGTGGGTGAAAGTTGTAGTAATATAATACTAAAAAATTGTTTATCAATATTATGACTTTCAAACTTATTTTTTGTAATTAATCTAGTAGATTATAACTTAAACTGTGTTTGAATAAAGTTTATTCATAATTGTTTTTCTGTTAAAATATCTTGTTGAATTACAAATCTGAATATGAGAGTTACGTTTTACCAATTGATCTGAAATTTTATAGAAATTTAGCATTAATTTCCTTATGCGCTGGAACACTGAAACGAAAAATTGTTTTTTCAAAAGATTAAAGTTTTGTCACAGTTTTTATTAAAGTCTTAATGTTGCATGTCATAATTTTCAAATCATATTTGTTTTATTTCTTTAATTGTGCTATAAAATGTTCTATATTATTAGAAAAAAAGACATTTTAAAGAGAATAAACAGCTGTTGAAGTATAATCTATAAATTAAAAAAAATATATAGCATCAGCTAGATATTTATGCAAACCTGAACGACTATCACTAGGGAAAATCTGTAAACTACTCGATATATTTTAAAGACATATCAATGAATTTGAAAGCGTGTTTCTTTCAGTCATTAGTTGTAGGTAGAAGAAATAATTTCAGTTTTGATTAGTGCATAGCTAAATACTATTTTTAGACAATCAGTTGAAATTTTTACTTGAATAAATACCATCAATATTATATCATTTATTTCTTCGGCTATAAGTCAAAATAGTCAGTTTCAAGATTCGTTATTTCAGTTAATACAATTTTGAAGAACGTAATGCGATATCAGAAATAAATAAAAATTGTATAACTTTCAGATATTATGTCACACTCCATTAGTTCTACTTTTCCTGAGCAAATTCCCAACAGTCATCAGATAATCTCTAGAAAAAATATCTTCCAAAACTTTTAGAAACGAAAAGATTTGCTGTCGAACTAATGACACATGATGTCGATAACTTAAAGTGGAAGAACCATTAGGGAAAGAAACATACGATTGCGAAGATGCATCTTCAATCAACGATTTGAGTGAATCCTCGAATCGGTACCTAACTACACGATTACATTAGTTGTTTTTCCAGTGTAAGTCCCTGAAGTAGTCCACTGATGTTCAATGCTTTCAACATAGGTGACTAACACCATATTTCATGTGCTTTTTTATTATCTTATTCAATTGGAACTAAAAATAAAAATGTAGAAACATTCAGTTTAATGGAATATTGAGAGAAATGTAATTGGAACGATTTACACTTTAGTAGATATTTTCAGAAAATATTCCTTATCACTTGAGAAAAAAAAGGACTGTAAGTGATTCTTTTTAATAAACGTATTCTAATGATAAAGCTTTCACTTAAATCAAACCGATTTCCCAATTCATTGCTGTAAATATTGTATAAAATTGTACTTTGTCACTGAAATGTTAAAGTGATAATATGTTTTAAAATTTGACAAGATACCACATAAATGAATTTTAAAAGGTGTCAGTGAACATTGAGTAAAGCATGAATAACCACATTAAAGTCACGTGCAGAAATGCTTTAAGAGTTGACTAAAAGAAAAAAAATGTTAAGGAAGTTAAAAAAATATGGTTTTTCAGCCATTTAATAGTTAGTCTTCCTTTTAATATTTAAACAAAAAATTGGATAAAAAATTCTTTACATCTATATGCTCAACGTCTTTTTAATATAATGACATTAGTCATTTTCAATTATTTCTAATCCTTAATGCAATATTTAAAGATACAGACTTCGCTTAAAGAAATTTTAATTTTAGTGAAATGAAAATGTATAAAATGATCAATTATTTTTTTCAGTGTTTGAAAAATATAGGAGGAAATTTTGATTTATTAATTTATGAGAATTTATTTGTGTTTAATTTTTAAGAAAAAACTGAAAAAGTTAATTTCAAATATAGAAATCTCCTGCAATACCCTTTAATTTTTTTCTAATTCTTTTTTGAAACAATTAACAAAAATATACTATTTAACCTTTATTTTTATGCTCACGTTTAAAACAATTAGCCAGTATTTTACAATCAATTATTTGTGTTTAATTTTTAAGAAAAAACTGAAAAAGTTAATTTCAAATATAGAAATCTCCAGCAAAACCCTTTAATTTTTTTCTAATTCTTTTTTGAAACAATTAACAAAAATATACTATTTAACCTTTATTTTTATGCTCACGTTTAAAACAATTAGCCAGTATTTTACAATCAATTATTTTTTTAAATTTATATTGCAATTTTATTTATTTATACAATTTTTAGTTATAAAGTTATGTTAAAAATTAAACATAAATAATCAAAGAAGTAAAAATAAAAATTTAAAATGAGTCATTAATTATTCATGCAAAAAATTCAACTCAAAAAATTATAACTAATGAAATAGTTTCTCCTATCTTAGGAAAAAAAACAAACTGTTATTCTCTCAAGCAATGATTTCAATATAAACCACATTGTTTATTGAATAGTAACAAAATCATAATGGTTTCTGAATAGTTTTACATTAATTAGTTTGTGGAAAATGTTGGAAAAATGTACATATTATGAATGAACTAACTCAGAAAATATGAAAATATATTTCTTTATATTTTAAAAGGGTCTAAAAGAAAGTCATTTTAGTAACACTCATTTGCTTAAAATCTGAATATATATATATATATATATATATATATATATATATATATATATATATATATATATATATATATATATATATATATATATATATATATATATATATATATATATATATATATATATATATATATATATATATATATATATATATATATATATATATATATATATATATATATATATATATATATATATATATATATATTTATATATATATGTATATATATATATATATATATATATATTTATATATATATATATATATATATATATATAATTATTATTATTATTAATATATATTATTATTACTAAAGAGTAATACAAGAGATAACTTTTTTGTTTAATTATAATGTAAAGATTAAATGATGTGAATGTGTACCACATTTACGTAACAAAATTGTTGTTTGAATATATATCTTGTTCACATATTTATTTACTTTTTATAATGACATCTGTTAGAAAAAAACGCTTATTAGTAAAATATCTCATGTAATTTTGAATTCATCTTATGGTTTTACTTTCATGAAACTTTTTTTATGCCCAGATAATAAATGTATTTAGATTTATAGAATTCTTTAAATGTATATTTCTGTAAATGTTTGATTTTAATCATAACGCAAGCATGGATGTTTGTAGATGGTGAAATTGAGCTTTAAGAGATAGGTCGATGTCAAACTAACCCTCGTGTTACCGATAAGCGGAAAACAAAACAAAAGGCATATATATCCTTTTAATTTTTAAGAAGCATTTACATAAATTCAATGTATGAACCTTATTATTTTAACATAATATTTTCACAATACATTCACTTCCAAAAGATAAGCATGGAGAGGAAACTGCTAATTTCCGGAAGCCAATCAGAATTGAAGAGGATGCAAATCGCAGCAGAGATAGAAAGACGTATTCATATATATTAGATAACAGCCAATCGCGCTTTCATGTCAAAAAAGACGCAAAAACAGCTGTTTTAAAAGATACCATCCTTATAAAGGATTGCAGAAGTTGATTGTAAGTGCTGATATAGAAAATGTTTAAAACTTTAGTAAAATTTTTTTTCAAGACATACGTGTTTCTAAGACTTCCAGAAGACGAATGGAAGACACTGAGCGTTGGCGTGCTGTGGGGCGTATTGAATCAGGACTGTCGATCTCAGATGTTGCTCTTTTCTTCGGCGTTCATCATTCTGTAATTTCACGTTTATGGTAAACATACCCAACCATATGGACAGTTGTGCAAACACTCGTAGCTTGTCACCCTAGGATTGTAAATTCCACAGAACATCGAAATATTGGGATTTTATCAAAGCAGAATCACGGAGCGGCCTTCACACGTGTGACATCTATGGTCATAGCATCCATCGGTAAAATGATATCTGTAGCTATTGTACGCCGAAGATTAAATATGAGTGAACTGTACCCCGGGTACCTCCAGTTTGTGTTTGTCTATCCATCCAATCAAAAGTGGCACGTTTAAAGTGGTGCCGGGGTCTTGTCAATTGGACTACATCTGATTGGGGCAATGTCATGTTTACTGATGAGTAAAGATGTGCTCTGGAGCCAGATGACAAGTGTATAAGGATATGAAGTGAACAAGGAACAGGCAATCAGCCCCAAAACATCCCTGAACATCATGCATTACGAGGTGGAAGCATTATGGTTTGGGCAGGGATTTCATTAGTATACCGCACCAACCTGCACATCTTTAAACGGGGTTTTGTGACGGTTGCATGGTATCGAGATGAAGACCTAGAACCCATTGTGAGATTTTACGCTGCAGCAGTTGATCCTACTTTTGCTTTAATGGATGATAACTTACTTCCCCACAGGGCTGTCTCCTGAATAGTGAAAAGATTGCGCATATGACGTTGACAGAATTTTCCCCCAACTTTAATCCCATTGAAAATCTTTGGGATGCTCTCGGCCATGCTATGCTTTCATATTTCTTACCTCCAACCACTCTTATTGAGCTTTAAACTGATCTACAAGAAGAAGAGCTATTGCTTAATTCTGTGGTGGTTGACTGCCTAATTGAAATCATGGTCACTAGTATATTTGTATACAGATGAGGAGAGATCATATGCCCTATTAATGTCCTGATTTTTATTTTATGCTGCTTAGTTTCAGTTTTTACATAATTCTGTTTAGATCTCCATTATGTCATTATCTGGTAACTTACAAAAATTTGATATTGTTTTCATTTCTAAATATAATTATTGATTTTATTTTATGTATAAATATATATGCCACTTTCTCGCCGAATGTTGTGTCAATCAAAGCAGTATTTGTTGATTTTTTTGCATTTTACATCATTGTGCTTAACATTTTTGGAAGTAAATATAATTTATATTAAAATATTCATATTTATTTTTAGTGCATGATAATGATTTTTCAACACATTTCAATTTTTTAAAACTAGATTTTATAAAAAGAAGCTATTCGTATCTTAAACTAGCTTAGATATAAAAGTTTTAACCTCTTAGCAGCTTTATTTTTACAAATATGAAGAAGGATTAGGACTAAATATTTACTGATTTGCGAAAACACCTTATTTTTAATTACTATAGACTTCTAAAACAGTGCATATGATCAGTTTTTCTTTTATTAGCAGTAAATACTGACGCAATTTCTCCCATTTAGCTTAAATTTAAGATATTTAAATATTGGCAATTTAAGCTTTTTAGGAAAATATAAATTATTTTATGTTCAATAATACAATTATCATAAAATTATTTCTCAAAATTTTTTTACATAATATTGAACATTGTGCGAAATATTTTATATTTATATATTAAATGATAAAATGACATCCCTTTCTAATTCATAAAATAATTATATAAATATAATTTAATATTATAAAAATAGTTTAGTTTAGAAATGATATTCTTTGAATCGATTAAAAAATGATATATTTTATTAAATATTCTCATGCTGTATTCTGTTTAAATTTCAGGTAGGCTTAGCAACGAAGGAGCAAGTTGTATTCACGTAATTGGCAAAATAAATAGTCATGTAACCAAGAGAGATGTATAAATAATATCCACATTAGTTTTGTACAATATCCCTTGCATGCCATCTACCCAAGTGTGTGATTCATGGGTAGACCCGCTCAAATAACCTCCTTGGTATGTTGCCTCGGGCTTCGGCTCTAGTCACCCGAGTGCACAGCTTTACTATTTGTTATTCTTATCAGTAGTCTCCAGACTGAGTTATTTTTATTCTATTCGGATTTTCATGAAGTATGCATTATTTTTTGCTATCCTTTGTGTTGCACAATACCTGAAGAAATATGTTTGCTTTAAAGAAATATCTGAGTTCAATAAATAAGTCAATTTTTGCATATGTGAAATTTTTTATTAAATTTAAGGAGTAGTTGTCTGTTTTTTATATAAATTAATGGTAAATTTTAAAGTTCAATGGCGTATTATACCAAATTTAGATTAGTACAGAGATTTCCTATATATAAAAGGAGATTAAATACCTTTGACGATAAAAACTTACTAAATGCAGATTAAACCAAATTGAATTTTATAACAACAAACTAGTCACTTAAAGTGCTAAATATTTTATTAGTCTTAATTAGAATGTAGTATCGTTTGATTTTTAAATCAATTTAAGAGAAATTGGAAAATTAAAAATTTCGTTTTAAATAAATTTTTATAAAGAAAATTGTATTAGTATCAATGTATATTATTAAAAATATAAATATAATAAAAATAATGAAGTAAACCTAAATTATCTTTGCTTTAGACAAACTGTATAAATTAATATTTTTGCTAACTTGATATAATCATTTTTTTCATTGAATTGCGCACTTATACATACTTAATAAATATATCAAGTGCACGTTGATGTTTCAAATATGCCCATATAAATTATGCTAGCATAAAATAGGTATCAGTATGTATGCAAATAAATTTGAAATTATTTAAACACTAAGTAATTTTTGGTGCTTGGTTAATCATATACACTAAACTTTCTCAAGGAAACCCAGTCTCAATGATATTTGATAGAATAACGAATATAATTTTGGCATTTATTTTAAATTTTCTTAATAGTTAACAGCTGCTATTTTACCCAACATTGATACTAAAGAATTATTTAAGAACAATAATTTGCTGTCTTTTAAAAATATGCATATAGAATTACAAAGGTAATTCTTTCAAACGAAACAAACTTATGAATGAAAACATTTTGACATTTTTTATAACTCCTAAATGATTTTCAGAATTTAAATACGGATAAAGATCTTTCAATAAAATTACACAAACTCAATGACATTAATTTAATTTACGCTATTTAGCAACCATAAACACATTTTATGATCATGTAATACTAAATAGAATTAAGTGAAACTTGTTATTGTTTAATGGGCATAAATGTATACATAGTAAAAGGACAACAGTCAAGAAATGTGTGAAGTTGACACTTAATAGACTGAATGTTGAATTTTTATTAAAATGAGCAGTATGTAAGATACACTAATTTTGTATGTAAATATGCATAATTAAATTTCTGTATACTTAATTTTTTTCTAAGATAGCATTTTTAATTCCATTATTAACATGTTTGGTTGGAAATGTCAAAGATTAATTAGCATAAATATTTGCCTATTGGTTATTAATTGTTATAATAGTCACGCTAACTTAATAAGTATTGTAGTATAATTAGTGTATTGCAAGAAATAAAAAATAATACTATAATTTATTTAATGCCTATATTTATATGTTGCATAAATATTAAGAAGGAAAGAAATCTAATGGTTAATATATTTAGAAAGTAATTGTTTGATGTGTAAATTATAGCCTCTTCTCTTTTTCTCGTTCATCTTTTCATTATTTTACAAATAAAATTCACTTCATCGTTTGTTTATAGTTACTTAAATTTTTCTTCTTTCGCTAAACATTTTATTATATTTTTCAATAAAAATGATTTGTTTATCTATTCTGTTTAAAATATTTAATCATAAAAGCAAATTTTCAATCAATAATTATTTAAAACATAGAATATAGATATTTCAATTAAAAGTAACGAAAATTTAATTTGTTTATATAAATATATGCAGAACATGTATAGCAACGAATCTTTCAGATGATTTATCTATTACAAACTCTATTTTAGCGACCGAAACTCATAAATCAGATCTTTTTTGCATAGTTAAAATATCTCACTTCAGCGGCTGGCGGCTGTCCAAAAAATCTGATAGCCATCTAATTTACATAATTTCACTATACATATTCGAAGTCATCTTTCTTTTGTACGTATTTATACACACGAATTGAAGGCTCTTGATGATCATGGACCGTCAAGATAAACGGTTATTGGCATCTGTAAGGCTTCAATCATGCAAGATTGAATACGCTAGTTCTTCATTGAGATGAAAAATACCATCTGCCACCGAGGCCTTAGGTTTCGTGCTCAAGAATAAAAATATTGATTTCAGAAGAAGATTTTAGGAGATAAAATCTAATAATAATATTCAGATAATTAACTGCAAATGCTATCATTGGTTTAATTTTGATAACAAAATTGATAATTATTTTATATTATTATAAAATGTATTTTCTGATTTCAAATAAATAAGAGTTTATTTTATTATTATTTGAAACTGTACATCATTTTATCAAAAAATCTATGACATTATTCAAATTTTGAAATGTTTCATAAAGTTATAAACTGAATTCAGGACTCTCTTTCCAGTTATTCAATATGTCTATTGATTTTACAACTTAAATTTTCTTTTATGTATTCAAAATAATTAAAATTCTTTCCAAAAATTTATACCTGGGAAGTTAAAATATACTTTTTTTGAAAATAGCATTATTTGTATTAATATATGTTATAGTAATATTTTTTATTGTTGTGATCTAATTTTCAATTTTTTAATATATTAGAATATCCAAAATAACATCTGCCACCAAGGCCTTAAGTTTGGTGCTTAGGAATAAAAATATTGATTTCAGAAGAAGATTTTAAGAGATAAAATCTAATAATATTCATATGATTAACTGCAAATACTATCATTGATTTAATTTTGATAACAAAAATAGTGATTTACAAGCATTATCTTCAAGAAGTATAATAAAGATAAAAAGGTACTTAAAGTGGTAAATCATATGTAAATAAAAACTATTAATGAAAATCTTAATACATTTTAAAAATAATCTACGTTAGTAAAAATATCATGATTCATATGATTAATATGGGTAACATATACGAATATTTGCTTATAGATAATTTTAGTGATTTGCATGCATTTCAAATAAAATAATTATTTTCGGAAGACGTGCGAATTTAAATAACTATCAAGCTCAAATAACTTAGTTTGACAATTTTAATTAAAAATGATGGCTTGAAGTCTTTTTTTTTCATTAGTTTATACACTTTGTATATTTTCTATTTTGAATAGAGCGATGAACACAATGTGCTGTATTCTGAGATGAACCCTTGAAGGCATATCCGTAGGTTTGCCTTGAATGGACTAGAAACATGGCACACTGAGCTACAATCAAATTGCTAAATAATTGTGTTCCATACCATGAAGAGATATCAAGAAAATAATTTCTACATCTAACAGCTTAAATTATATTTTTTTAAATGATAGATTCAATGATCTAATTTGATTGTTAAAATGTTAATTTATAATTTAACTTAATTATTTCTCTGAAAAAAACAAGTAAATCAATCAGAAAATATCTACATCGTTTATTACACATTGAAAATTTAAGTAAAAAATTATTATTAATAATGTAAGAATGAAATATTTTATATATTTCACATTAAAATATAATAAAATGTTTATCATATTTTTAATTTTGATCTGAAATATTCTTTTAAAAATTATTTACTTTAGTTAATTAAATATTTACATATTGAAAAAAAATTAACCATAAAGATAAATAATTTTCATATAATATGGCGAAATGAGAAAAAAAAAAACACTTATTTCTTCCAAATAAGGGGTAGACATGTTTTATTCATTTAAAATTAAATGGAAAACCATTGCAAAAATGCTAAATAATATTAATTGCATTATTGCAACAACAAATTTAACAAAATTTCATTGCTTTTAATAAAAAATTATTCTACTTAACCATTTTAATTTTCATTGAAGATAATTCACAAAAGTTATGAAAATAAATAGTTAATATTATATTTTTTGAAAGAATTTAATTTTTATATTATAATAATAAGTTATAAAGATAGATACTTAACGGGAATAATACTCACATTTTTTACTGTATATATTAGTACAAATATGTGTTAAAACCATATATATAAACAAATATATTTTTATTGAATCATATTTTGCTTTTTGAATATAAATTACATAATTATAACAATATGGAAAAAAAACATTCTTACAGGCATTTAATTGCTTATTTCAAATAAGAATTACAAAATAATATTTTTTTATCAAAAACAAATTAACAACATTTTAAACTTACAAATGCTTTACATTTACTTTATAATAATTTAAGTGAATTTCACTACATTCTCTGTTATTTATTTCAAATTGTATATTTAAGTATATCAAAATTTGCATAGGGATTTCAAAACATATTCGAATAAAATTAATATTTCTCTATTTGTAAAACAATATTTATTAGAAATTAAAGCAAATAAGAATATATATGTACAGGACACACAAGTTCAGATATGTTTTAAGATTTATATAAATACTGTGAGTTAAAAAAATTAGTTCATATCAATTCCGAAAATAATTGTCCTTATTCAGTTCTTTCATTTATGTTAATTATTACAGATTATTGTCTTAGAAACTGTAGTGTAAATTCATTTATATTTTTTATTATTCAAAATTAATAACATTTTCCAAAGATTAATAAAGTGATATAGAGCATTAAATAAGGTATTACTCGTTAAAAGAAATGGTAGTAAAGAAGGCAAAGATAAACAATACTTTCTGCAGTTATTGAGATAACAATTCAACTGCAGAGACAGAAAAATAAAATGTTACTCATATGTGTCAATAATCCATTTCATAAAAGTGAATCATAGTAAAAGATATTTAGTTTATTGCTATTCATAAAAGACAAAAGCACATTATCTCAGGTCCCATTTGGCAACCAACGGACAATAGTTTTATTGGCTACTCTAAGAATTTAATGATATGATTTGCTTTATGTTGATGTTATTTTTTCCTTGTCTTTCTTTGCTTTAGTATCTGATCAAAATATTCTGAATGAAATTAAGCATTTTCAAGTGAATCTAGAATAATATCTAAATTATTATATTTCAGTATTTTAATTCTGTAATTCTTAAGTATTATATCAGGTTATTTTTAACAATTTTAAATTCATTTTCTTCTGATTATTTAACATAGAACACATTTATAGATAGTATTTCATCTACTAATTTCTTTATAAATACTTTTTAGTCTAATAAATGTTAATTTATATTTTACTACAAAATTGTTTTGATTAGAGAACACTTTATAATTTTAAGCTCATAACCTTGTCATTTAACATAACTTTTGCTGAGTTGCAAAGATACAAGAGATAAATGTTAACTACTTTTATTATTCTTTGGAAAAATTTTATTCAAATGAAAAAATTTGTCTATGGGACACATTAAATAATGTGATATTATACCTTCAAAACAGAATACAACTAGTATAATAGAAATTAAACAACATTTATAAAGATGTGACTTATTACCAACTGAGCAGTTTCTTACAATTATTCATCTTTACCGTAATTTTAATTTTATAGAAGATAAGTACGTTCATGATACATCTTTGTGCATCCTGGAAAAATAATATTTTAATTACAACTTTTAAACTGGAAAATGGTATATCGTTCATGTCGCTTAAAAAAGCTAATATGGTTAATATAAATGAGAATAATTACAGTATGCTATACATATTTTTTCAATTTAATGAATCTACTAAATATAAATTCTAAATACCATTATTTCTCTGATAATTGGGAAAATTTTATCTTATAACTTAATGTTTAAATAAAGTAATAAAGTTTAGGAATATTTTTGAGGCATACTTTATCTCAATATTAAGTACATGTTCTTTTATAAAAACAAGAAACTAATTCTTGAATAACCACCAAATACCAAATATTTACTAAATAAGCAATCCATTTGCTTAAGTTCTAATTAAAACGCTTTCATTTTGTTTTCACTTTTAGACCAAAAATGACAATATAAATAAATAAAAACTGATTTTCAGACAGCTAATATTCTCGAATTATTTTAGTAGCTAATAACAATCATCCGAATACTTAGAAAGATGTTCATACTTAAACTGTAATATTCTAATTATTCTCTATATCTAATGTTACAAATATAAATTTCAGTCAGTTAATCTTTCATTTTTTCAAATCATATATAAATATGATTTATTTTAAATTCTGTTAGACAGTAATTTTTTTTTTTCATATTACAAAGGCAATCTAGAAAAAGTAAGTTTTTGATATTGTTTTAAATACTAGATATTTCTTTCTAGTACAATTACTTACATTTTAGTTTTTTACATATCCAAATATCATTTTCATGAGTTTTCAGCATAATATCTTATAGTGCAAATTTTCTTTCTTGCATTCTCTCTATTAAGCATCATTCAGTTAATCTCATTTTTTTTATTTCCAAGAATATTCGTTAACCACATCAAATTATTAAAGTGCTATCAATCATTACTTTATAATATATCATTGATAGCAATTACATTTGTTAGTTTCTTAAATTATCTAGATCTCTTTCGATATTATGTGATTGTATTTATAAAAAAAACTAATTGAGATATGTAATTTGAAATGAATAGATAAAGCTCAAATTCTTAGAATATTGCTATGCTTTACGACATTCAATTCAATTTCTATGAATTATTAATATTTACAAGTATTTTTAAATCTCAGATAAATATTGAATACTATGCAGAGTTATGTCGTTAAAATTTATTTGCTCGGACATAAAGATTTCTTCTACTATACTTAAATATTGCAGAATTTTTCATAGGTATTGGTAAATGAACTTATACTAAAGCTTATAATTTTTGTATTGATTTCTTTTAGAAATGCTAAAAAATTTTAGAGGGCTTGCTTTATTTACTTCTATTGAAATGGCATAGGATTTTTATTCGAAGAATTAAACACTGTAACTGCAAAATAATAAATATACATTTTTAATTTCGTAGTATAAGATTCTTTAACTTTGCCTGCATTGTTCTTAAGAAAAATTTCCATCTTAATTTCTATGTTTAATAATAATTGTAGTAAAATTTACTTTACATATATAAAAACATAACTTCACAATTATATACGTAAAAATATTTTCAAGATACAAATATATCTCTTTTTATTTCGAACATTTCATTTGTGAATATTATTAGAATATTGATTATGAATTTAGAACAGATTTCGAATTGTCTCCTTTTCTTTTTATCATAAGAAACAACATTAAGTCTACTTTTTCCTTATTTTCCTATTTTTTAATTTCCATTTTTATAATATAAAAACACTTTTAATGCATTGCAATACATATTTAGATCAAAACTTAAAGTTTACTTATCTATACATTTTTAGTGTATTTCTCATCAGAAAATATGGAGGGAACGTGTTATAACGTAAGTTACTTTTTAGGTGACCCAAATGACTGATTTCCAAATATTACACCTGCTGTTCTGAAAGTAATGCCTGTAACGAATTTTAGTTGATTCTAACCTTAGATTCTGGCAACAAGAAGAGAACGTGAGCATGCAAAAACTTGTGAATATTTTAAAGACAGATAAAAACTTATCTATAATAAATGCGACTCAGTAGATATAGGCAAATAAAACACAAATTTTCCAATTTTTTTATCTTTTATGCATGATAATTTAGTAATTAATAAATGAATGAATTATATTGATTTGCAGGACATTTTTTTATTAAAATGTCAATTAAGTATTATTATTTCGTATTTGACCAGAATTATTAACATTATGTACTTTTCTAGAACCTTTCCTTTGACTCTTATTTTAATAGTGCCAAAACGTCTTCTAAATAATTATTATATATTTCATAAAAATTAATAGATTAAATAAACCACTGCAAGATAAATTTTTTACTCATAAACTATTTATTTATTTAATTTACTTATATTAGTAAAACGTAAAACTTATTAAAGCATAAATATTAAATAATTTTAAAAGTTAGATTATTTCCAGTACGTTTTTGGTTACTTATTACTGCTGACTAAAGCAGCCAATCATGGAAAAGAGCCTCTTGATTTTGCAAATTAAGAAAAAAATAATTGCAGAAAAGAGACGAGGTTGACACAAGCTTACATAATTTTTACAAGATCATACACAGAAGTATAAACTTAGGAGCTTTTATTATACATGGGCCCTATCAGCATGAAGAGATATGGTTTGGTATACTATCGACCCCGTTACATCTCAGTCATTGCAACTTCACCTGTATATCGTGGTGTAATGTAGTCCCATAATTTTGTTAAAAAAATTCTAATTGATTGAAATAGTTTTGATACTAACGAAATAAGAAAAAAAGTATTTGCAATAAGTTATTTTCCTGTAGCAAATCATTCTAGCTTCAATTATTTCAAACGTATATTTTATTGATATATAATAAATTCGCTACTTAATATTTTAATAGGAATAGAAACAAATTTTAAATAATAAATTTATACTGGAGTTTTCTTCAAACCATCAATTACATTATTTGATAGTTTAATAAATTTAAGATATTATTTCAAGTATATTAATATATGAATTATAATAAGTTGTTATGAATGAGATATCTGACTTTAAGTTACTGGCTCTTGAAATCTCCAAAAATAAAACAAATAATGAAAATATCTTATAACACCTTCAATTTTAAAATAATAAATCAATACATTTTTTTTACTACAAGATTTTCTGTACGGAAAATTTGGACATAATATTTACAGAATGCAATTTAGGAAACTACATAATGTATGTTTTTCCTTTTTATGCTGTTCAATAAAATTAATTAATGAAAACCAATTTCATGTTTATCAGAGGCTGGAATCGAAAAAAAAAATGTCAATTCATTTAGAAAAGCGATGTGAGCCATTATGATTTCTAATCTGGAAACGTTTTAAATGTGCTTTATAATCTGAAATCAAAATAATCTGCTACTAGAAACTGCAAATTAAATGTCTTTGGAAGAAGAATTTTCTTGGAGGTCTTATAAATATTCAAGTATTACACAAAAGGAATCTAAACTCTTCTATCAGCCCACCTAGAAAGACATAAAGGAAAAGGTTAAAGACCAAAATCAATCACCTATTGTTCAATTTTGGCTTAATTGAATCTTTTATTTCCGGCTTTGAAGTGGGTGAAATTAATAGAACTCCACGTGAGATTCAACAAAAGGTCCATTTGAGAATGTTTGTCATCTTGTCTAATAACGTGAATTTGTGTAACATATTTAAACATCTGTTGCGTAATAGTTTTTGTGATCTTTTTGAAATCCTTAAAAGAACTTTTCCTAGATTTTATACCATATTCGTGTATTGTAAGCTTGGAAATACCGAAAATCGCTTATAATTTATGGCGAAAAATTTACTGAGGAAAAGAAGGAATGTAAAATTCCTCTTCTATTATTAATTTGTGGTTTTTAGTAGAAACTAGATAATCTATTCCGAAAATTTGATATGTCTCTTCGTCCTTGGGAAATTTTTGAATTTGAAGTATACAAATTTATTTCTGACTTGTGTTATTTTGGTCACAGCAAAGCAAATCTACTTCTTCAATTTACATCTAAATTCAGCCCCAAGAATTATTTTAATTGTCATCCAGTTTTGAAAAGAAGTCTAATGATTTATTTCAGTTTTGAAATCTAGAACCTGAACTGCGAACACATAAGTAGCGCATTATTTTTAAATCAGGATATTGATATCATGGAATTTGATGTTAAAAGCGAACATGTACAAAATCATCGAGGGAGCAACAAAGCAATTAAATACCATAAAATCTTACACTTCATATCAAATAAATATAATTATATATTTTTTAATAAAAATAGCTACTTATATTGAAGAAGATAACAAAGCAAAATGTGCAAAGCTGTAACTAAACCTATTAAATAATACTCTTCATTTATTCTTCTGACAGTAAACTTAAATTATTTTAATGAAGATAACAAAATAATTACTTAAATAAAATGTAAGTTTTAAATGTAATAAATGCTTTTCCAAACATCATGACGTCTACAAAACTTGTACAAACATCTAAATTTGGATAATTATAAGCATAATCGAATTATCGTAATTCAAATTAGCTTCGAAAATAGATGTCTCTCTTTGTATTCCCTGATGAAAATTTAAAATATAAGCTCAGAAATCAATACAAACGGGAGTAAGTGGTGGTGAGCAATGTTTCAACTCAGTGCAATTAGCAACTATTTGGGTCTAATTAATTTCATGCCTCCCTCCTAACGGAGAGATAAGCGCTTCAAATTAATACCGGAATTTATTTATGGATATAGATTATAGCTCGTTTCCTCTCAGTTTGACAAACTGCAATTACATTTTAGTTTCCCTGAAGAGTTAGTTACTTTTTTGGATTTTTCATTATGTTTAAAATTGAAACTTTTCAAACGAAGTCATTTCATTTCATTTGCTTTGGCTTATGTTATATAAATACATATAAATAAATTTATACAAATAATATTTTAGATAATTAAAAAATAAAAATAGTAGATTTATAGGCAATGACTTTAAGGACTTCACCTTAAAAACTTTTTGTAAGTAATTTGAAAAGTAAGTAATTGTAAGTAATTAGTAAAAAGTTAGCTTCAAAAGAAATTGTCTTGATTTTTAAATTTCTGTATTAAGCTTTAAGTTTAGTGCAAAATCAAAAATTAATATCATGATAAATATATAAAAAGCGTAGTAACTCTTATACTTTTCAAGTGTCATTTTAATATAGAAAACAGTCAATTTGTTAATTAATTCAAACAATCCATATTATTTATAAATCATGTTAAAAAGTAATTTGCGGTTAATGAATTTAACATAATGTTGTATTGGGTTCTACCAATAAGACATAGGCAACCAGGAGAAAACTTCGTGATTTTGAAGCATAGACCAAACATAAGACCTGCATTACTTTGTTCCCTCAAAAGCATTATTTCACTGGGAAGACAATGCGATAACAGCCTATTTATGTGATAGAACCAACCTTTTTAAGCAGATGAATCTTCGATTAAGTCGGGATTTGAACTCACTAGCTTCCAGTAATTAGAACAACTCCTTAACCAGCGCGTTTAAAAAATGAGTGTGATTCTATTTCCTTAAGAAAAACAAATCCACCTAAGTACTTCCCCATACCGGTAAGCTTGTTTAATGAAAAAGAAAAACAAATACCATCAAAAATAATTACAATATTTTGCGAAGTATAAAATTCCATTTGACCTAAATCGCTTTTATTAATTTTTTAATTTTATAATAAGAGGTATGTTTTATGCATAAAAGTTTCATAAATTTCTAGCCAATAGTATTCTCTCTTTTCATTTGAAAATAATTAAAAATTAATTACATTAAATGAAATGAGTCATTTTGATTTCGATTAATTATTAATTTAAGAGATAAAACTTGATTAAATATTACCAAATTTTGAGTAATCAAAGTAATCTTTTGAGCCAAATTTTTCTAATTTTTCAAAGAATCAGAAAAAATACCAAAATTTAATTCAAATTTTTGTTCAGAAAACTATTAGATTTAAAATAAAAAAAAATGTTTACTTATTTGAAAATGTAGTTTTATTGTTAAAATGCTATTTTCACATCATATTAGAAATCATTCTATTCATAAAAAGTTTATACTGAGAAAAATTTTAAAATTTTATAAGATGTTTGCGAGTTTAAAATGAGTTATAAATTTGAAGTTTTGGAAAATATACTGTTCAAATGAATGAGATATCTAATTAAATATGAATTATTTATGCATATGTATAAACTGTGATCATGTTAGTAACAATTTAGGAAAGTATTATGTTAATACAATTGTATCAAAATACTTTAATATTGAAGTACTCTTAGAAAATCCAATAAGTAAATATTATTTGTAAAAATCACCAAAACGACAAATCTGTTTACCAGATTATACTTTTACGTGCGATTTCTAAAAATATAATATGAGGTGGAAGAAATGTTTTAGTAAATATATAGTTTATGGATCCAAGAGAACACATTTATAAATTTAATTTCATCTCATATACATGAAAAATATTACATAAAATTTTATAAAATAAGCATAATTTCAAAATTCTCTTATAACATTCAAAAATATGAATGCTTAGAAACGAAAATTAAGTAACATTATTTCAATCTTATTTTCTTGTGTCAAGTTCAAATGAAAACCTTTGTAATGAATTTCACACAGAAATGTTTTACCTTCGTAAACTAGGCAGATTCATATAATGTTTCCAAAAATTAAATGCAGAAATGAATAAATTTACACTGGGTATTATTAAATGGTTTATTTACTTTTCCACGATACAATATTACAATAATTTTTTTTCTGAACAAACACATCAAATATTTAGTGAAGGATTTTTGTTTTACTAATTTTATAAAAAGTTGATTTTTGCTATTAATTTGGATAGACTAATATCAGTGAAAATTTACACATATTTAAAACTTTTCTATTAAAAACTTTTGAAATTACTTATTATTTTTATAACATTTTTATTGTTTCAATATATTTGAAATAGTTTTAATATTTTATGATTATAACTGAAATATTTAAAATTATCGTCTTAATCGTCTTATGTTTAAAACTATCTTTATTTTTAAAATTATCGTCTAATACTTAAAAATATTGTTAAAATGTCTTATTATCGGCAAACTTAATTAAATTTGCCTGCCTTTAATGTGGTTTTCAATATAAAGCTATATATTTGAGTTTGATTTCAAAACATTTTGTATTTTTAATTATTTGTTATATTTTTATACAATTCATTAAAAGATGAGAATAGTTAATATATAATAATACTTTAAAATGGGGAAATGTATAAGGAATAAATATTAATTATTAACTTCCCAAATTAAAAAAATATTTATAAATTTAAAAATATATTAACATTTTATTATTAAAACATTTTAAAAATGTAAAAATGTAAAAGTCTGTTTACAATTAACAAAATCAAATTAAATTACTATACTTATGGAAATTCATTATCAAACACTTTGAGCATCACATGCTTTAAAAATAAGATTGTTTTTGCATTTTCTAGACGAAATTACATAATCGTATATTAATAGGAATATTGCAATATAAAATGCAATTTCCTGTACATTGGTAAAAATGCATTCAAATAAGCAAATTACAAACAGGTTTAAAAATGAATAGTACATTTAGTGAACGAAATTTATAGAAAATTCTTTCAAAGACGTTGAAAATCTTCTGTATTTTAAAATATTAAAAGATTTTTAAATGAGATAGAGAAATGTAATCTAGAGAAAATTGTTAAATTTCTTTACTCATAAAAAACTGAAGGAAAAAACTACAAATTAGATAAAAAAAAACATTATGAACACTAGATATTTGAGAATAATTATTGTGAATCATCTGAATAATTAAGATAGAAATTAATCTCTTTGAACCATTTCAAAATTAATATGTGGAAATTTTATAAATAAAGAAACGCTGATTATAAATTTACCATGTCAATAATAAAGTATATTTATGTATATGGAAAGTAAGGAAAATTAAATAAGAAAACAAATCTTTATGCATTTCAATATAATTACTTTAAACGTTGTAATTTTTACATGCGAAATTTTGATTGATTGTGAAATAGTAAATTTTTTATAATAATTTGTCTGACAAAAGTGATTCTTAAAAAGTGACTAAGAATATTCCTGCTGTAATAGAATGGGAGAAATTCGATGACCTCACGTAATTTTTCAATCAATAATTTGTCAAGTGTGTACGATTTTAGTGTGTAACGATTTTTGTCAATAATAAAATAAATTCAATAATTCAATTTTTCAATTATTTTTTAAATAACAAAAAGTTTTTAGTGAGGCCTCAGAATGGTTTACAAGAAATGTATTGTTTATATCCCTATCGCCTGTTGTTAAGTTACGCCAAAAATAAGGATTTGATAACATATTTCTTTCTTAAGAGATTTAAGTTGCTGAAGCATTTCCAAAAAAATTCTCTAACAATTGTAGGATTATAATTTTGCAAATAATAGGATATTCTAAAAATTGAAATTTAAAAAAATATCCAAGATTTTATTAAATTAGTATTTGTGTGCTAAATAGGACTAATATGACAAAAATACTCAATTTAAAATACACAAAATCGTATATTAAAAATATTCTTAATAATTTTTAAAGCTAAAATAACTTATAGAAAAATATCTATTAGATACAGAGATGTCGTATAATCTAGGATACTGAATTTTGAGTTTGGTGTTTATTTGGCAATTTTTTTTTGTTTATCTGGCAATCGGGATTTTATTACGTCATCCAGACGAAGGTCTATCAAAATTATGTAGAAAATTTTATTTTGAAAATCCTTGTATTTACGTCATGTTGAAAAATTACGTCATGTAAATCATCTGGGCAACATGTCATCAATGCCAAAAAAATCATAATTTAGAATCCTGGATTATACGACATCTGTACCTTTCTATCATATTAACAGTTCATTTTTAAATGTATTGCTCATTTCTTTAAAATAGCTTTTTATCACATTAAACAGAATAATTTCTAAAGACTGATAATGACATTAGTTATGTATAAAAATACAATTTTACCTATGGTAATCATTCATTTTCACTAATCGTAATCCAAAGGTTTGCCCTTTATATTTATCCATTTAATGTTCATAACCCTTTATTGCTTCTTTTTTCTTATTCTGTACCTTCTCATTTATAAACGCAAATGTATTTCATTAAACACTGCACATTTATGAAAAAGACATACAATGGTATAAAATTTATATTTTCTTTTCATAAACATACGATTATCAAATAGATTGTTATAGTATTTAGATTCATTAGTTATATAGTTTCATAAAGTTAAGAGTTGTTACAGGATAGTAATATAATTATCAAAATTTGTTTGTTTTCTTCCTGAGTATACATGTTGTCATAATGCTTTATTTTATTCTAAGAATAATTTATATTCGAATGAATATTTCAGGGACCATACACTCTTAAGAAAATCGAGTGGTTTTTCACCACTCGATGAGCGATTGATATTTTGTACTCCATCACGATACAAAAAGAATCCTTTTCTGCTTAATTGGGTAGAGAAGTTCTCTTTCAAACACTCTATCCCCGATACAAAGCAATTTTCACTCTTTTTTTGACGTGTTTATGGCACAAAGCAAATGTGATGTGCTCTATTGGTTTAAATCATCTCGAGGATCTATGCTTTCGGTTTAGTTTAGTTAAAATGGAGGAATTTAGTACTCCATTTTGTAAAAGCTATCTATTAGAATATTTAAAATATATAATTAGACAAAAAGGAGTGCAGAAACATTACGGTAAGTCTTTATTTTTTATAATTAATTGAATGACTAAGTCAAATCTTCATGTTTGTGATTTTTCACCATTATATAATCTTTGGTATTCGAAAAAGCGAATGAATGAATTCGATTAAATTCATATTCATCTGTAGTATTTATAATATTTGAAATTTCCGATTAATTGATAATATTTCATAATATAACAATAATTTTATTTTTTATTTCAAATACTATTTTCTGCCAAAGTTTAATTTAATATTAATGAACAGTAAATTATAATGAATGCATTTTTAAATTCTTTTATTTTCGAAACAGCATGAATACGACTATTATTTGCCCAAATCTTTCATAAGAGTGAATTTCTATCTTAAAGATTGGTTGAGTTTTGTGATATTGAAAGAGTAAAATTTCATACCATCTGAGTGAAATCCCATTAAATTTATCTAATTATAATATTTAAGTTTCTAAATTTTCAATATTTATAGAAATATGCTTTTATTGAATGTTTTTTTTTTTTTCAATTATTAGATTCTTGTCGTGTCTCCAATAACAGCAAAACGCGTAATAGAGCTTTTCCAATTTTAAGCTATTTTGTTTTCGATGAAAAGTTTGTCATCAAAAACGAAAAAAATATTATTTATTAATGAATGTTATACTTTATATACACAGTTAATTGTAAATTTTATAATGAAAATTAAAATTTTATATTTTTATACTAAAGGAAATCGAAAAATAAGAATGAATATTACAAATAATATAACAATTGATATATAATTCGTTATAGATGTATAATATTCCTATTTATTACAAATAAAATTATTTGAAAGAACAAGTTTGTAATACTTAGTGATATTTTTATTAAAATGTCATACTGTACTTGGTGATGTAAACTTGGAATTATATTAATATATATATTTCAACATTTTTAATCATTAAATAATTTCTACAGTTGCTACCTCTCACAAAAAATTTTAACTCTATAATTTGCCCAAATCCTTCATAAGAGTGAATTTCTATCTTAAAGATTGGTTGAGTTTTGTGATAGTGAAAGAGTAAAAATTCATACCATCTGAGTGAAATCTACTCGATTATTTTAAGAGTGTAGATGAGTTTTTATACATTTATAAGAATTAATTCATAAGAAGTAATTTATTAAGATATGCAGTAAATAGCAAATGTTATCTATTAAAAATAGCAGATGTCTTGAATAATAAGAATAACAATAATATATAATAATAATAATTATACTAAAGTTATTAAATATCATAAATAGTTTATACCTTTCTAAATATTTCCTATATATTTAAAATATTACATTGTTTATTTAAAATTATGCTTGAAATGCTGCAAAGCACTTTGTTTTCTGATACAAAAAATTTAGCTACTATAATTAGATACATTTAATCAAATAAATATCTTTGTTTATTAGATTAAATTTATCGAATTATAAAAGTTAAGTTTTTCTAAATTTTCAATATTTATAGAAGTATGATTTTATTGAATGTTTTTTTTTTCAATTATTAGATTCTTGTCGTGTCTCCAATAACAGCAAAACGCGTAATAGAGCTCTTCCAATTTTAAGATATTTTGTTTTCGATGAAAAGTTTGTCATCAAAAACGAAAAAAATATTATTTATTAATGAATGTTATACTTTATATACACAGTGTTAATTGTAAATTTTATAATGAAAATTAAAATTTTATATTTTTATACTAAAGGAAATCGAAAAATAAGAATGAATATTACAAATAATATAACAATTGATATATAATTCGTTATAGATGTATAATATTCCTATTTATTACAAATAAAATTATTTGAAAGAACACATTTGTAATACTAAGTGGTATTTTTATTAAAATGTCATACTGTACTTGGTGATGTAAACTTGGAATTATATTAATATTTATATTTCCACATTTTTAATCATTAAATAATTTCTACAGTTGCTACCTCTCACAAAATATTTTAACTCTATAATTTGATCTTAATAAGTAACTAAATTTAAAAATAATATAAACTAGTTGAGTAACAATATTATAGTACACTGAAATAAAATAGGAATATTCTAAAAGTAGAACTACATTTAATTTTTGTTGAACAAATAAAATTTATAATGATATATTATATGTGAAAATTGAATGCATTAAAATATAATAAAAATTTTCTATTAGTTTTTAATTTTAATGTCACAATTTCATATTTTAAATTTATTTATTGTTTAATTGGGTATTATATTTAAGTAATTATTTGTGCTTTAAAGCAATGAATAGCTAATTAAAAAGACAATTTTCAAATAACGATATTTAAAAATACTTGAAATGTGATAAAACATCTGAAAAGGTATATGAATACTTATAACAGAATATTAATACATGCAGTTTAATTAGATATGCACATTTAAGCATTTGAATCATTAATTATAAGACTATACTAACAGTTATTACAAAATAGGAATCATTAATTATAATTTAAATATTTGATTAAAACATTAGACTTTCTTTTTTTTTTTTTGAAATAATAACTTATAATATTCTTACATTTTAAAAGGTTTGCTCATGTGTACTTAATGATTCCATAAAATAAATAAAACACTTTCTGTAAAATAATTTCAGTACATTTGAATTAATTTGAAATTAATATAAATTCATTTCTATTCATTCGAAATATAATATTATGCAATCCATTAATTGTATAATATTTTAAGTTTTAAAATTTTTGTTCAATTAGAGATTTAAAATTATATTATTATTAAAAGTATATTCTCATTCCTCTTTACATAGAAGATTATAAAAATTGATAAATACAAATGTTTATTTATATATATAATATCTCTTTATAAATAAATGATAAAATATGTGCACTATAATTAAATGTCATGATGGTTAATTTCATGTATCATACTTCAGTTTAGAAATATTAAAATTAATTATTTTTGTAAACATAACTGCTAAAATATTTTAATAATTTACGTGTAAATGTTGAATAAATTTATAATTTTAGTTTAGTTCGTTTTCCCCCAGAAGTTTTTATATACTTTTAAATGAGAGAAAAACTAATTGTATAATTAATTACTTAAGATAAACATTTCATATATTAACTTCCAAAACTTACCTATATGCCATTAAAGTATTAATTTTTTTTTAAAATTAACAATTTTCTTAAAAACTTTAATAAGTAAATGAAACTTAATAAGCATATGTAATCGAGATTCAAATTATTATCTTACGTACTTTTTTAAATTTTTAAAAATATACATATAAAAATAAGCATTCTTTTCAAGATAAAAGAGAGTTTATCCTTTTACAAAGACATATTTCTTTGTGGAAAAACTTTTTATATGTTCCTTAAAATATTATTTTTTGCATTTAGAATGCATAATTAAGCTTTTTATTTCCTTTGTACATTATAAATATGAATTATCTAATATGATTAATGAATATAAGTATGGAAGACCTTGCAATTTATGTAATTAGATTAAATGATATAATATTTTCATGCATATTATTTTTATCAGTAAGCTAAGAACAATTAAATATTTCATTGAGCTATTTCGTCTTTAATTTACATTAACTTCTTATTCCATTTTTAAAATATTATTTAACGAGAATGATATTAACTGCAGAAAAATAATTTCCTAGGTTATGCATTTATTCTTAACAAATTCTATTTTATATATGATCTGCGTATATTATAAGCATTAAATATCTAAAATAATTAAGTAATTATGTTGAAACTGATATATTTCTAACGCATCAGCAAAATTTAATTTAACGTTATGCAAATTCATTTAAAATTAGTTATTATTACACAAATGAACTAGTTTTTAAAATTTATATTTAATTAACTAGTTAATTATTGATGGTCTTCAACATGAACTCTTCCATTTAATAATTAACATGAACTACAGCATTTAATAAATATTTTTAGTATTTCTTTAACAATCAATAAATTAAATTGCAAATTGTGAAAAAACAGCGTTTTAATAAAATTTCGGATATTTTCCTTGAATGAGAGTTTATATTTCTGTGGGATAGAAGTAGCTGACTATTTCCAGTGCTTTATTCATGATATCTTTATAGTATGAAAATTCATATATATAATAATAATTGAAACCAATTCTTTTGAATCCATTATAAATATTTTAAAACAAATTCATATTAATTACGAAAATTAAATTATTTATATCAAATATCCATTCAATTATAGTCAATTCATTATTATTTCTGGTTTTTAAATCACTATATTTTATATATATCACTATTATATTTATCTATCTATCTATTCATCTCTCTCTCTCTGTATATATATATATATATATATATATACAGAAACTAATATTTGTATTAATGAGTTGTCAGAACAGCGGGATCAAAGATACCCTTAAATAGAGCATCCGATGATATTACAATCTAGGCAAACAATTTGCATAAGGTCAAACATTTGAAATGTATGTTATCTAAAGTAGATGCATACACCTGATATAGGAAGGCAACAGAAGCATCATGAATTAATTAATGGAGCACGTAACTTATCCTATGGGAAGCTTGACCATATCATAGTGAAGGCAACGATACGTGTAAATTTTCAAGAACATCTAACAATCATATTAAATGACTACATTATAAATCATTGAAATTTTCTGTAATAAATAAAAAATTCTTTCTTTATGTGTACATTTATTCTATCCCACAACTACAGTCACAGAGAGAAATGTATTATCATTTAATGTGAAACAGTAATTACTCTTTTACCAAAAGATGAAATACTAATTCATTTGTACGATTCACAACATAATCAAAATTCAACAATGAAAATGTTGTTTTTATTTATCATTAATGAGAGCCGGATTTTACAGTCATCATATAAAATAAATATTTCTATTTGTTATCATACACTTATTACTATGATCTGATGCATCTATTGCTCTTCAACTAATGGACAATCCTTTCAGAATTCTACTTCATATATAATATTATTACGGCATCAATTTCATTCATAATGTTACATTATTTTAATTAATCATATATCATCCAAGAATTATTAGAATGATATAAATATACGTTTGCCAAATCACGGTTCATAATTTTTGAGTACATAGCAAATTATCTTTGCTATGATGTCTCTAATTTGGTAGTAGAGGAAAAAAGGCTCATAACTTGTATAACTTTAAAATGCTTAATGTATATATTATTTAAGGTGGCTAACTGTTACGTACATGCGCACTTTAACACACACACACACACACACACACACACACATATATATATATATATATATATATATATATATATATATATATATATATATATATATATATATATATATATATATATATATATATATATATATATATATATATATATATAATGTTTCGTTTAATTTGTTAATGGATGCACATACTCTTTGTGAGGCTATTCAGACTTTAAACAACCTATTAGTTTCAAGGTTATTGTGAAATATAAAATTTTAAATATGCATTATTGCATCGTAAAATATTTGAACAGATTTATTTTAGCATATTATATTGTTTCAATATTTAATTTATTTATAATTACGTGAGCAAATATTTACTCAAAGAATTCCTCATGGAACAAACTAGATTTCCTCTAACTCATTATTTACTTAAAAGCAAATATTGTAATTGTAGTAAGTGTTCCCAAAGTTGATGCAATGAATTTTAGAAGTGAAATATTTATTCCCGTATTTGTTGATAAATTGATTCATATGACATTTATAAATATCTTATTAAGCATAATTGCTTTTAAACAATACATTTAAAGTTATTGATTATGTAGTAAATTATTCGCTTTACTACATTTTATGAATTATTTTATGGCTATTGAAAAACTTGTATTAATAATATTGTGAAAGTTTAAGTAAAAATTTATAATTTATACTGTGTAATCTTATTGATTATATAAACATTGTATCATATATTTAAAACTATAAATATGCAAAGTTTTGGTGAAAAATTGTATTTTAAAATTTGTAAAACTTAACTCATTGTAAAAAATATAAAAACTGCTTTTAAATTATACATCATTGTTCAACACTAAATTAATATGACTAAATTAATACAACACTAAATAAATATAATTCATGATCATTTCCTAATTTCATTAAACACCTTTATTGTTAGGTTATGTTATGAAATTAATGAATAAAAAGAATTAAAAATAGAATTGAAAATTCTTTAAAAATGAAAGTGCTTAAATATTATAACAACTAAGCATAATGATGAGTTATATGCGATATTAAACTCTCCTTTTTTTAAGCATAGTTAACTGAAGTTTATTCTAAATTAATATATAACATTGTCAATCTAAATATTGATGTGATGAATATAAGATATTATGTCTTAAACATAATAACTTTATAAAATTTACCACCATGTTTAAAAATTTCTTTTATGATTTTTGGTTGATATAAAAGTTTAAATATTTTTGAAAATTAAGAAAAAGGGCTTGTAAAAAATTTATTTAAATATCAAATTTCTAAAAAATATTAATGTAATAAAATTGTATAATTATTACTTTTATTGAATATGTGTAGTCTTAAAATAACAATTGTATGATCTTTGTTTGAGTTTTATGTAGAAAATTTAAAAAAAAATATTTAAATTGCTTAAATTCTTAAATTAAAAATTTTAATTTTGTTTCAATAATTATTATATCGTTGCCTAGTCAGTCCTTCATTTGTTAAACTAATAACAATTTTAGTAAATTTATTACGTGCATATGAAAATCTATAATTCTTGAAATATAGAACAATTGTAGCTACAGATAACATTTTTTTATATTTCAAAAGAAGCGATTACTGAATTTAAGACTTCCAGACTTGGATTTTCATCCGTAGAAGTTTTACATAACATGAAAATGATTGCGATCATAACCAATTTTTTTCCCAACCACAATCACTCTCACAACAAATGTTTGGTTAAGTTAAGCATAATTCAGAATTATTTTAATGAAAATATCATCATTTGAGGACAATTGTGTCTTATAAACTCATTATATGAAATTTCTGAAATAAAAAAATGAGTGTAATTTATGTATTTTTTATTAGTAAATGGTTAAGACAAATGGGTGTTTTGATCTATTTGATAAACTTCCTCTTGTCCGGCAACCAACAATAAGTTTTTATTGAATATCATTGACTTTATATTATTATTTTAAATTCAAGCGAAGAATTTAAAGCAAAGAAATTTTTCTAAATAATGTATCCATAGAATTTAAAAACAATACTTCCAACAATGGTTATTAAAACAAATACGAATAATTATCAGAAACATTTTCATACATCATAAACTCCAACCAATATATTAAATCGCAATAAATATTCAACAATGTAGTCAAATATTAATGATTTTGAAAAAAAAAATCTTGGCCAAAGTTTCTACATATTGCTAGTGTTATAATTTAAATTTTATCTATAAACAAATGTAAACTGACGATTAGAACAATAATTCGTTTTATAGAAGGCTTCGTTGAATTTCTTACTAAAATTGAATACCTTACGAGCGAGTAATCAGGTTTATAACA
Organism: Latrodectus elegans; assembly: GCA_030067965.1. Taxonomy (NCBI): domain Eukaryota; kingdom Metazoa; phylum Arthropoda; class Arachnida; order Araneae; family Theridiidae; genus Latrodectus; species Latrodectus elegans. The sequence continues at coordinate 105,081,741 of CM057813.1, forward strand.
TGTATAAATTTTATTTTTGAAGCATTTGAAGCATACGAGGGGATCTGAATCTGAAAGTAATTGCTTTGTTTCCAGCATTGGTGTATCATTTTAACAATAGTAATATCGTTATTGAGTATCCAAGCGTATTATATGAGAAAATAAGAAGAAAATATATTTTTTCATTCTTTGAAGGAAACAAAAATAATTAGTTTATAAAACTGAAAAATCATTCAATGAATGATAATATAAGTCAAATGGGAAATGATGTTGGAATAGTGGGTTGGAGATGAAGTCTTTACCGATTAAATATGTAAAGGCAAATGAGGCTGCACAATAAATATCATCAGAATTAAGTCGCCCGATGGTCACTTTAGTCAAAACCAATAACAATAAAATCAATAAACTTTCACTGCAATAAAGCATTTTACTTAATAATTATTTGGTTTGTAATTTTTTCCAATGTTTGCAATAGTACCCCTGTTAAAATGAAGTTAAGTAGAATTTGTGAGCATGGAGAACATCAACAATTTATCTTTAGAAGATGTCAATGCAGATGAAACATGTGACTCAATGAGCTTGGTTATGTATGTGAAAAAACGTGCTTCTTTCATAATAAACTTTCATGCAAGAAGTTAATTTAGTTAAAACATGATAAACATATGAATCACTATAAGATTACAAATTTCTTCTACATTTGGGAAGGAACAGAAGATACCGTGGTATTAGTTCAAAAAGTTAATGAGATTGAGCTCATTATACGATTTCAATTTGGGGCTGTGTATAAAAATATATTTTGTAAATTTTGATTAATATATATATATATATATATATATATATATATATATATATATATATATATATATATATATATATATATATATATATATATATATATATATATATATATATATATATATATATATATATATATATATATATATATATATATATATATATATATATATATATATATATATATATATATATATATATATATATATATATATATATATATATATATATATATATATACTTCTACAATATTTATAAAATTTGAAAAAAATTGCTCATTCTAAAAACACCTTACCAGGTTTTGAATAATAATTAAACATTTATATAAAATAATGATAGAAATTTTATTTCGTAAATTTCATTATATTTATGATTTTTTTCATCATTACTTATCATCATATTTTTTATTTAAATACTCATTTATTTTTAACAGAAAAATAATTAAATAAAAGGGAAGAATTATTAATAAGAAAAATAAAATTTTTTAAAGTAAAGTATAGATAAAACATTTTTGCTGGAATTAATTTCGTGTTCAATATTTTCAACAAAATTATTTAAGGAACATGTCAGATAATATCAAGAATTATTAAAAATAATACAAAACTTACTCTATTTCCTTTAAAATATTTCGAAATTAAAATATGCAATTATTTTTTTCCTTCTACATAAGTTAAAATTAAATTCAGATTTCTAAATAAAAGTTTATATTTTTTGAGTATCCTATTCCAATGAATTGATTTTTATATTATAAATTTCTAAAGGAAAGTTTGAATTTTTAAGTGTGAATGTAATGTAATACTTAAAATATATTTCCCGGCATGGATTCATTTTATTACATACTTTTCAGATAGTCTTTGTTAATAAAAATTATTTAATTTTTTTTCCTTGTAAATTAGTCATGACAAATTTGAACGGTAGCTTTTTGTGGAAATCTTTTTTAAAGTCTTTATTTATTTAAAAAAATATATGTTACGGCTTAAATGTTTTCCGCAATCTCCCATGTAAATAAATTCACATATTAAAAAAATAACATAAATTACAGGTAAACGTAATCCATGTATTAAAAATAATCCATTTCGTTGCAAGATAAAAAATAATTTAAATCCCTTATATATAAAATTGAAGTTGTTTAATTTACCCACATAATCTCAAATTATTTTTTTTATCTTATATATATATATATATATATATATATATAAATATTATTTTGAGAGAAAATTATTTTTTTAAAAATATTAATTAGAAAAGATTCCTGAAAAAATGCTTATCGCTTATAATTTTTTCCTTGAAAGAAGGAATAATTCATCTAAAGAAATTACTAATATTGCTTCAATAAATAACGTCGTTTTCAAAGAAATCAACTCACTTTCATTAAGTTTATTTCTGAAGAAATAAATTTAAAAAATCTGTTTTTTTCAAAGAATGTGTTCTTGTGGAAGAATGTTTTCCAAGCAAAGAATCAGTTACTGCAAGTAAATATTCCCCAGGGAAAGAGGCTCAAGAGACGCAGGTGTGAAGTCTTCCTGGATTTATTAGCAGCTAGACTCTCTTCACCTGCCATATTTCTTTCGTATTCTCGTGATAGTCTCTCTTAATAAAAAATCGATCCAATTCCTTAAAACTGCAAACACATTTCAAAGACTTATATTTAAAAATGTATACAAGCAAGTCAGTTTTGAGGGAACTGTGATAAGTGTTTGTTGATTTAAAATCATAAAAAAATTATTCTAGGGTGTAAGAATATAAAATTATAAGTTTAGTTTTTGCTTTGTATGAATAAAATATAAATAAATGAATTTATTCAATATTTTTAATTTAGACATGTTCTTAATTGTTGCAAAATTTATTACTATTATAGACAAATATTAAAGGGTTAATATAAGGGACAAATATTAAAATGGTTTATTTTAAATAAGTGAGAAATGAAAATAGCTAGTATATGATACTATTTGTATGGGAAATAATTTATTAATTACTGAAATTAATTGCACAAATTAAGTTCAATAAGTTAAAATAAGTTTAAATAAAAATTTTGAATCTAAAGGGGCAAATGTGATTGATAATGCAATGAGTACAAGATTGATGTGTACTCAATTATGAGAAGAAATTCATTTTGAAAAATCTTTTTGAAACAATACTTAGTGAAAAATAATTATTTGTGCTATCTTGCATGATTTTTTTATCAAGATTAAAGTAAGTGATGCTGCTATAACGCATACTTGAATTACAATAATTAATTGATACTCACAAAACCTGTTACACCTGTTAAAATTAGAAATATTTTTATTAAAGCATCTTTCTATTCCTTCGAAATAGTAAACCAGAAGAGAAAATATGATTTATTTAGGCATAAAGCATGGATTTTATTAAATGATGTTTCCTTAACTCAAAATCTGGAATTGTTTACAGTTTGAAAAGACTTTTAAAAATCAATAAAATTAATATTTTTTTATATAAAAGAGAACATAAATGACTCATAAAACTGTTTGTGATTACTACACAATACCAATGAAGACTAGTGTTTTTTAATTATTTTTTTGCAAATACTAGAAATTATTTATAAAATTTAGTGTTTAATATTTAACGTGATGTTTCAGTAGGTTTATTCTTAATTTTCTTGAATATGAAATAAAAATTTCGAATCAATTTTAATTTAATGATAATAAATTCAATACATTGATTTCATTGAAAGTCTTTAATTTATCAGATACTGTTAGCATATTTGACATAGATATTCATTAATCTTAAATCTGATCATGAAATAAATATTGTAATTTGAAGTCCTTATTTTTATCTTTTAATACACGAAAATTGCAAAACTTATCTTGATTGTAATATTATATGAGTAAATGCATTTTACCTATTTCTTAATACTGGCCTTAGCACACAAATATGAATAAATTTTCATTCATCAGATGATAAAAAAGTGAAATTTACTGATATCAAATAATGAAATTAAGAATTTTAAATGAAAGTATGCTACTTAAATTTAAACTTTAAAATTATGCAATTTAATATCATATATTATACACCGAGGATAATAATAGTAGTCAAAATACTTTATGCATAATATAAATTGATTTTAGTAATTACTTGGTAGAATTTTGATATTCATATGTTAAATTATTAGTAACAATTGTAAAATCATTAAAATATATTTATAGTTTTAATTTATACATTGTTATAAATTTTTAATTCAAATTAATTATAGCATGGAATATTAGAATAGCACTTTATTAGCAAAAGTTTGTAACTTTATCCAGCAACTTTATATATGCTACTATTTCTTCATTATTTTCTCTTTATTGTCCCTATATTTTATTGATTATTTTATTTTCATTAAGCAATAGTGTTGAATATTCTAAAGTTAATATAACAACATCATTGGTATAAATCATGAACAAATTTTATTTTGGGAAGAATTCTCTTTTAATTTATCTTTTGACAATTAACCTCAAATTAAAATTATTGAAAAGGATGTTATCATCAATACTAAAAATCATGTTTATATTATTAAAAATCTACTTAAAAATAAATTAATAACCTCACTAAACTCTATAGCCATAAAGCATATAATAAAAATACTGATTATTTATATTTTTGGAAAAAAATACTTAAATAAATAATAGTATACTATAAAAGAGCATTTTTAAATTACTACAATGTTAAATCTACTTTGTTAATAAATTATGACCATATTACGATGTAATTTTTGTAGAGTTAAACTAAGAATGTATTTATATAATGCGTTAAAATTAATAACATTTTATATTTGACACACACATAAATGAATATAAATGTAAGGATTTATTTGAAAATTTCATTTTGTATAAATTATTCTTACCAGTTTGTGTAACATATTTGTAAAGGTCTCTAAATCAATATCATCAATCACAATTGACACAAATAATCGTGTGTATAAACATAGGTATAAAGGTATAAATATAAAGATAGGATATTTCTAAGGATAGGTATAGGTATAAAGAAATGGTTTCTAAAAATAGGTAGAAAGATATATTTTCTAATAACAGGATGAAGAATATATTTAATTAACTTATATTTTATATTACAATGGTGAACCATGTCAATCGTATTTTAAAATAAGTATTTCACTAAACATTAAGATCACAGTAACAAATGCTACTTAAGTATCTGGAATCCAGATAATGTTCACTAGATAATCTCATTCAATTTATTGCGATGGAAGCGATTCATCCAATGTCTCTAAAGCTTAGCTGTGAATAACAGCGTTTATGTATTTCCATCTAATGAATCGATATTCCGAATACATTGGGTGGATAAAGCAATCTACATGTGGTTTGGAACAGCTAAATAATTTCATTCTTCTTGTGATAAAGCAGTGGAAGATAGGAGACAGAAACTTAAATGTGTTCTTGAAATAATTTCATGAATATTTTTCTATCTATAACTTATTAACACCAGAGCACATAGATTGCTCCCTAAGCATTGAGCTTAAAGATATATAATACATATGATTTCATCTAAATTGATTGATGAGGATACAGGAATATATATTATGCATTTGATTTTCTAAGATTATTATTTTATGGATTACGAATATATTTGAAATATATTTGTCATAACAGTGCAAGGATATATCGATTAATCTAATTCAATATTATAGGTAAAATGTAATTCAATGGTTGATTAAGCTTAGTAATTATTTTTACAGTTTGACTGATGCATTTCTCATTAAAAGGCATGCATTTGATGAAAATATAATCCTGACATATTTTTATGTAAATTCCCAATATTAACTGTATTTTATAATATAATATGAAATTTTGATACTCTGTAAGATTCTCAAGTCTGCTTTCTAATTTAATTTCCGTAAGCAAATATTTTAAATATTGTATAATTAACAATTATTAGGGAAAGCTTATTATAACTGCTAAAGTGTTAATAAAATTGTTTTCATTGCTTTTCCAAGCTTAATATTAAATTAATAACAGAAGATGTTTATATTTGATAGAGTTTTGAGAAATAAAGCAAGTTTAGTTATTTATTTATAACAAACAATAATAATAAACAACATCATATTCCTTGACATTAAAGTAGCATGTCACATTAGGAAGAAATTATAGAAATCGCCATTATAAGCTATTTATTATTCATTTTTTTTTCTTTAATATAATTTACACTTATTTAAAGACTTGATGTGGAATTTTCTTTTAATAGAAATTAATCAATTAAATTAACTTATTAGGATTTATATCAAATATTTTTCCAATTATTTATATTAGTTCCTTATATTATATTTAATAATGGAAGTTCTTAAAGAAATTAATGTCTATTGCTTTATTTAAATTAATATAATTTTAAATTTAATGGCATAGGATTATAAGACTTTATGTATATAAATATGTATATGCATATATGTATATATATATATATATATATATATATATATATATATGTATGTATATAATATATATATATATATATATATATATATATATATATATATATATATATATATATATATATATATATATATATATATAATATTGAATTTTATTAAAACAAATTGAAAATTCAAATCTTTTACTTACCAGCTCTGACACGAACGTCTCTGGTCCCCAAAACTCCAGCAGTATTCATTGCTATACATCTATAAACTGCAGTGTGAATATCTTTTCGAAAATCTTCCTGTGAAAAAGGTGGGAAATCTAAAGAGCCATCCCATCTCACGTGCCTGAGACCAGGAATGTTGACAACGACGGTTCCATCCTCTGTCCTCCATGTAACGGTAGGGGTTGGATGTCCTGTCGCCGAACAAGGAATAATCGTCCCATGCGTATTAAGAAATGTTACATCAGAGGGAGGTTCAGTTATGAAGGATGGTCCCTTAGCGGGATCAGTACTGGAATAATCAGCTACAAGAAAGAAATATTTGTTATCATAAATTGCGAATAATGTTTCCAATATCCAAAGCAAATACATTTTACAAGAACTAAACAAATGTTATCTCATTCAGAAATTAAACTTTAAAAGTGCAATAAAGCAGAATTTTTATATTACCACTAGATACCTGTAACGTTATTTAAAAAAATGTTTTGTCTATTTGTATATTTAAGAGAAATATTTGCTTTCTGGATTTGAAAGGTTAATCAAGTATCTATCTTTAAAATTTGTCGTTTTTTAAGTTTCTGATCCCATACGAATATTTTCATTGAAATATCAATTGGGTTAATTAGTGGAATAATTATCTTATTTTCAAAGATAAATATATTCAATTTTATAAATTTAAAAAAAGAATATCTCAAAAAGAATTTAAGTCTTTTTGATCTTACACTCACACACACAAAAAATATTTTTTAATTCATTGAAATAAGGAAACTTCAATAAAATTGAATTATCTATAAATAAATTGATTTGAATTTTTTATTAATAAAGCTATAGATCTTGTTTTCGATATAAAAGAGACTGGGAAATAGAAATATGAAAAAATGAATAAAAAACTATCAATATTATAAAATCAAAATTTTAATCCAATTGATAATATTATTTAATATTATCTTTGTAATCAATTTGAACTCTGAATTGTGAATATCGTAATTGATACACAATACTAAAGAAGAATTTTTTATACATGAACTATGTTGCTTTTTTAGTAAATCTATCAAATTGGAGTTTTTAGTTTGACAAATGTTCTCATCGTTAACTTCATTAAAATATCTATTTGTAGTTTAAATTAAATATAAACATAATTGGTTAAAATAATTTCAAATATAACTTAAAAAGAAGATTTTTAAATGTTTTTTTTTGAAATACTGCGTTTTATTGTTAATAAAAATATATTTGAATAAAATATCTACTCAATAATAGTAGAATGTTATTCGTCTTTCAATCAGTGAAATTGAACTATTGTCATGTGCTAACCAAAAGTCAAAATATTTTCCTGAAGAATATTTTAAAACGTGACACATTTTTTTAAAGAAGACTGGTAAAAGCAATATACATATCTTACTAAAAACATCAATCCAAGGCTTTATTTAATCTCTGCCAAGCACTTTTCATCGTTTTTTTTATCTCTGAGACATGATATATGTCATTCGAAAAAATATTAACACATGCGCCGGATGAAGGTTTTTCGATGACAATTCTAAGATGCAACAGCTTTATTTAAACGCTCTCTTCTTTATCCCCATTGACATAATGAGTTCGTCAGATAAAAATCTTTTCCCATGAAGAAAGAGCTTCTGTTCTTTGATCAAGATAATTTATGAGCATCGAAAGGAAAAATTGAAACTTGGAGTGGATAAGACATAAGTGGTTTTCAACCCTGAGTGATGCAATTTGTTTTTACCGCAAGACAAAAGATATTTTACGAAATTGGTTAAAGATTATCTGTGACTGCTGCAATTTGTTTTATTCTTTTGAATAAATGCGTATCAATCTAAAGTATGCATACCTGCTGCAGACAGTTAATATTACATTTATTATATTATATTTTTAATAACACTGATGAGGTATAAATGAACTAATCATTCCATTTATAATAATGGAATTCTATAACTTTCTATGTTTTCTGTGTTTTATTCTCTGTTCAAGTTAATTTTTTTTGCATGATAATATGTAATTTTTTAAAAGATTTCAACTTAAATGTTAAAATGAATGAAATTATTTAAAATATTTTATAAACTTTTTTGATGGCTAAGGATTTTTAAGTTTTATTAAACTATTATAGAATAAAAAATAATAAAGAAATAAAAATAATTTTTGTCATTTGAATACAATAATATAAAAAAAACAATAAGAGTTTATAGTAATAGTAATTTAGAACTATTATTAATTTTGATGGATTATATATACATCCAATTAAAATACCCTATTGCGAGTGTTAATATTTCCGTTTTCTTTACATATTTAAATTTGCTTAGCTTTCTTATTCTTTAGCAAATTAATGCAAAAATAATTTTTGTAGTTACTTTTACTAATATTTAATTAGAGAAATTCATCAATATGTATAAAAATAAGTGTGTTTACTTGTAGTTTTAATTCAAAAGTATTTTAGGTACACCTTCAATATTCGGGATTCTCGTTCAATTTAAAATCTTTCTTCCTTAATTAATGTAATGCCTGAAAAAATTGAAATGAAAATTTAATGTTAATGGGGTTTTTTCTGTCCTAAAGATGATTAAAAATATCATAATTTTCATTTATACATATGAGAAGCATCGGTCATGATAAAATCCATGTCTTGAGAATTTTGTAAATATTTATTGTATTCTATTACTGTTTCATGAGATAATTCTTGTTTCAATTTCATACAGACAAAATACAATACAAATTTTTATCTATGTGATAAATAATTTAATACTTAGCACTTTAGTTTGAAAATAAATTTGATAAATCTTATAGCTAATAAAAATTTTCCTTTTATCGTAAATTAAAAATAAAATTACTTGATATTTGAAATCAATTTTTTTTTCTTTTAAAGATGAGATGAAAGAAATGTTTTGTTTTTGTAAATTAAAATAATTATTAATTTTATATTATATAAACAAATATATTTTTCTGGAAAAACTATCTAAAAAATATAAAAAAAGAATATTTTTCAAGATACCTGAAATGGCTTGTGCTCAGAAAAATCCCTAACTATTCCATTTTACGCAATACCTTGAATATCAGATATGCAATTAAATTAATATTTTTGAGCGAAAAGCACAAAAAAATATATAATCAGAATAACATTCGACAAAATAATTTATTTGACATCTCATATATATTATAAATTATTAAATATAAATGCTACTTTTATATAAAAGTAATGTTGAATGATTTAAATTTATGAATTTGGATTCTTTCGTGAAAAAATGAATATGTATAAAGCTGATTAGCAATTCAATTAAAAAAGTAAGATAAAAGAAGGCACTGAATATTTATTAATAATTTAAAAAAATATTTATATACATTTTTAAGTAAAACGGAGATTTAAGGAAAGACACTAGAAATACTTAAATGAAAAATGTCACCAAAATTACTCAATGTACATTTTGCGAGATTTCAATTCAGGATAATAAAAAATTATAAAATTCGAGACATTGATAATAATGATTGATGTTATCCTTTAATAAAAACATTGCTTAAGAATAGCTAAAAATTAATTTCTTTCCTGTTTTATAAATAAAGTGGAAAAAATATCCATTTAGGATAGAATTTCTTTGGAAAGTAGGAAGGTATTATTTTTCTATCTCATATGCAAAATGATTTTATATATATATATATATATATATATATATATATATATATATATATATATATATATATATATATATATATATATATATATATATATATATATATATATATATATATATATATAAATTATGTATACAAAATTTCCTGTAAAGTGCATAAAGAAATCTTGTAACAACATAATCCTTTTCTTACTAATGAAGCAGTGTATAAAAATAAATATACATTAATATAAGTGCTTGTAAATTTCAGTTAAAGTGGGCAACGGCACATAGAATTTACGATAATGTATCCTTTATTTATCTATGTTAGAATGAGTGTTCTTATGTTTACCGTTTTTTTTTCATATGGCCAATGTGAATAATGTTGTTACTAGAGCATATTTTCTGGTACCTAGCCTGAAATTTGGCTCCACTAACTTCTGGGAACATTAGATGGAGATTCTTCGTAATTTCGAAGCAAAGAACAAGCAGAAAACTCCTAATTTATTAGGTGTCACCCATAGAGGTATCATTTTACTTGGAGGACATTGCGACCATGATGCCATTAATGAACATGATAAAACTTTGGCTAGGATGCTAATCGCATTCACTATCATCTGAAGATGCAAATGACCCCTCAACCAACGAAGTCACCACGAATAGTCACCATTCTTAATTAGTAATTAATCTTTCAAACCACAACATTTAAGATTTAAAATTTGCATCTTATATCCTGGTGTTTTTTATAGATTAGCTGCATTTTATACAAATAATTTACAATTTAATGGTGAGATGCAAATGTATTCCTACTATTGCAGGAAAATTTCATGAAACTTCTTTATCTATTAACTGTATCCATTAAATTATGTCCTAAGATATTTTTCATACATACTAATTAATTTCATTCCATTTTTAATATGCTTTTGAATGAAGTAAGAAAAGTTTTGCAAATTACTGCTCTATGTCAATTTAAAACTATAGCTCTAGTGTAAGAATACGGGTCCTTGTAAAGGTAGGTAAACCATGAAATTTCATCAAAGGCAACTTGTACACTATTGAAGACAAATGAAAGAGTTCAAGAAGCTTGTTCGGTGTCGTCAGCTTTACGACTGCAATGTGGGCCTATCAGTAGATGCGTCAAGTCACCGATGATGTTGAAAGGGTGCTGGTAGGGAACTTAATGAATGCACTGTCGAATGAGGAATTTGTTTCAAACATTTCGCTTAAGAATCTCAGGCCAACATAGTGGGCTTGTAGGAAACATAGCAGCTTTTTTTCCCACCCAAGACATTAAAATTTGTCACAAAAAAGTATGCATAAGATAGGAATGAAGATTACTTCGATGACTAAGCTATACCATTAAAATATGTCACACACTTTTCTTCGGTTTATAATTTTGTCATTATGAAAGCAAACAAAGAATGTGCGAAAAACTAATTATATTAACAATTTTTATTTCATCTTGCTCATATTAATGTGTTTTGAGGATCTTTATTTCATTCTATCTTTTCACTAACGCAAATGCATGCTCTCGAGGAAAACAATATTTTCTAGTTGGAAATATTCATAATTTTCAGCAAAGCAGCTTTTTCTTCATTTTTATGTATGTTTGCGAGTTTTCTCAATTTATATTCCCATTTTAATAATATATTTGAATAAAGGTTTGATTAGTCAATTCTGAAAACATTAATTACTTGCGTTGAATATGTTTCAGTTTTAGTATACTAGAATATTATTTTTTCTAAAAACAGTAAACATTTAAAGATGTATAAAAAATCATGCATTCTAACACTAACTAATGCAATAAAATATTCTTCATAAAACTGAAAAGACAATCAAAAGAAAAAAATAAGCATGGATTAATCAGGAAATTGATTTTAAAAGTCTGATTTTTTTTTTATCTCCTTTCACTTTCACTTTATCAATGACAGTCTACAACACTCTTTGCTTTTGCAAAAATAAAAGGAAAACTATAGAAAAATTATAATATTTTTTAATAATAAAACTATTTACATACTTTATGTAAAACCATATACAATACTAATTTTCTTTTAGTAGAAAACTTGATTAATAAAGTAATATAAATACATTTAAATTGTAAAAGACAATATTTAATCAAATACCGACTTCAATGCAATAAATACAATTAAATCATAATGAAATCATTCATTTAAAATTAACGTTTCTACCATGAATAATTCAGGGAAAGGAAAAAAACTAAATAATACATGTATGCAGAGTGTTTAATTTTCATTCTTTCAGTAATTCTCTGAATTGGATGCATGAAATAATCAATAATACAAACAATAACCTCAAAAACTAGAGATTATATGTAATATTTAAAGTATTCTACAGAGATAATTAAATTTAAATTAAAATTTTATGCTGATTTTATGAGAATATCCAGATATAGTAATAAAAAGTAAAATAACAAGAAAGATATGTCCTCGTTATGTTGATTTAATTAAAAAAATTTACGTCTTTTCTAAAATAAATTCCGAGAGTAATTTATGTAAATATTTTTAACTTTTCAGAGAATTATTGTTATCATTTGGAAATATCATGTTTATAGATTTATGAATCTGCGTTATTTGGGAGTGCGTGTATGTGTGTTTGTTTTAAATAACAGCAAGAATCAAGTAGTTGTGCATGAGAGTTGCAGGTAATCTGGTATTTAATATTAATTTTAAATAAATTTTAAATTAATGTGAAAAGTAATATAATTAGTTAATATAAAATTCAATTACTATAAATGCTTAAATATATAATAAGATTATAAGAGGAATATATAAAAATAGAGAGAAGGTAAAAATAAATTGTTTTTTAATCAAGTTTATCTTTCATGACAGGCAATGAATCACTGAAGTAACAATAATATCCGGAAACTTTCCTTCTAGTCTTCTTGGAATTTAATCGGAATTTCTTTTTGCTGGAACCTTTTTTACATTCCGGAATGTAAGATATTTAAATACTGGTTTGAATCTTCACAAAATAATTTTAAACATGCTAGATTTTATACCGCTGATATATATTCATCAAAAAGCATGCCTTAAAATAAAATTCAGATTTGGGAGATGGGTAATCCATCATGGGAGAAATCTACATGGAATCTTCAAACTGAGGAAGGTTATAAAATATTTTTTTTCTAAAAAAGGATCATTGGTTTGAAATATGTCTGTATACAATAATACTAGAATAATATATATATATATATAAATTTAATTCTAGTATTATTGTATAAATACAGTAAAATTATACAAAAAAAATTAGTAAGAAAGATTTGAAAATCTCTGACAAAAATAAAACAATATACAAAACAAAGTAGAGGAGGAAAGCATAAAGACTACGTCTTCATCAGAAAGGAGAGATCCTTAGAGATTTGGCGTATCCATTTTTATAACAAAATAAATACAAATTATCGTAATATTTATGAAAAAAATATATTTCTGTAATGATTCCTACTCCTTACTGCTTGAACGTAAATTTAATATTTTTAACAAGAAATTTTGCACATTATCTTAAATTAAAATACATATACATCGTATATATATATATATATATATATATATATATATATATATATATATATATATATATATAGTTGCCAACTCTACTGATGTTTTCGGGAAACTTTTATTTTTCACTCTTTCTATCGATTTCCCAGTAATGTATGAAAATCTACTCATTTTTGGTAATTTCAGTGAAAAACTTAAAAACTGCCGAAATTTTGCCAAAAAAACAAGTATTCAGTTGTTTTATTTTAAATGACTATGTGTAATTACATTTACTTGCTCAAAAAGTTTCCCTTTCATAATTAGATTATAAAACATGCAGAAATGTGCTGTTTGCAGACTATTGAGCCTGCCTTATTTTCAAGTGTAAAATTCTTTATTGACAGATTTCCCATTTTACTACTTAATACAGAACTAAATAAAAGATTGTACATTCTCCAGACTGAGTTTTGAGAACTAACAAACATTGTTCTCTTAAAAGAAACACTGGAGGAACCAAGAACAGATGTATAATGGCATCATGTTGGAAATCTGAAAAATGAGAATCTGATCATGTTTTCGAATATTTCCAAGTTTATGATTTCTATTTTAACAATTTTACATTCTAATGATGAATGTGATGGGGTGTTCAGTCATATAAAAAAACAAAAATTTAATTCAGGTCTTCTCTTTCTTCTGAAAATTTAGAAAGTTTAATTATTGCCAAATGAGAAAAAACAATGACATGAAATGTTTTGAAAAGCAGTTCACCATTTTATTTCTAATAAATGCTAAGTCATCAATGAATGAAAAAAATAAATTGCCATGAGTTATTCAGCTTTGAAATGTGTTTTGTTTTGTTATGGAAAAAGTACTTGAAAATTTATATTTTCTTAGAAGTATTTCTCACTTAATTAAATTTTTACTTACTTTAATTCAGTGAGAAATACTTCTAAGTGTTTTTTGTGTGTGTGTGTGTGTGTGTGTTTATGTAAGGAAATAATTTTATTATAAATTTACTATTTATAAATTGCACTGGTGTAATAAAAGTTGCCTTATATAATAAGTGTTGTAACATAAATAACAATATGTTTACTTTTTACATATAGTATATTCTTTTATTCTTCATAGTTCCTTTATAAGCTTTATGAATATTTTATTAATTTATTAAGATTGACACAAAATATGGTTAGTATAAATCATTCTCAGAATGCCTAATTTAAAGAGTAAAGTTTCTTTTTGTGGTACTATCATTTTAAACATTTTGTTTCAAGCAAAAACGTTGCTAGAAGTACCTCCTGATTTTTTCTCACAAAATCAGTAGAATCTACTGATTCTTATTCTTATTTCTCCAAAGTTGTGACAGGTAATACATATATATATATATATATATATATATATATATATATATATATATATATATATATATATATATATATATATATATATATATATATATATATATATATATATATATATATATATATATATATATATATATATATAATATTATATTATATTATATTATAGGCCTTTTTGTTTTATAGGCCAGATTTCAATTCCTTTATCTTATGGTTAAATATGGGTGTTCGCTAGACTCTCAAGTTGTTCCCAGATATTCAAAATTGTGGTCAACAAACGGCAGGCTAATTAATGCTATACAGTGATGATGGAGAGGTTAAAATCAGTTTCGTTATAATAAGAGTGATTTAATCCTGTTGAAATTACCTCCTTGAATTACTTAATATTTCAATAGTAAGATATTGAAAATTAGATTTTAATATTTGTACGTTTACTAATGTTTCAAATTAAATCAAACATTGCATGAATGTCTTATAGTTGAATCCAATACCGTTATTCCCACGTCCTGATTTCGCATTGTTCTTGTTATATTTTTAAAACTTGTCACAGGACACAAGTTGTCATACTTAACACATTCAGTATATTTAAATCAACCTCAACGTTTGAACTTTTTCACTAATAAATAAGAATGAAAATATTGTAACAATGGTTATATGAATACAAGGTTTAAATTTAAAGATAAGATTGCGTTTTTAACAGTTTTCATTTTCAAATAAAATGCCTGAAGATTAAGTAAGGATTTTCCTTGCGATATGTCATAAGAGCTACATTTTATTCCTCCTAGTTTTAGAGTTTTTATATTTGATGAATTTTACTTATTAATTCTAATGCACAAAAGTAAAATTAGCCTACAAATATTTTGTTTATTCTTCATTAATAAATACTATAGATTGCTTAGCATTAATCTAATGTGTAAGAAAATTTAATTTTATATTTTAATTTCATTCTTAAATAACGTTTAGTCAAGAATAATGTCCATATCTGTTATTGTATCGAGTCTTACGTGAGTTTCGGAATCGCATGCTTATTTTGTAAATTGCTTACAATCATAATCAATTTGTATAGCATTACTAAGTAAATTTTCCTATTACCGTTTTTGAAAGTTTTAGTAACTATTTTAAGACTTTCAGACTTATAAATGCAATTTAAAAATACTTTTTTTTTGTAGCCCTTGTTATTTTGGATGGTAAATTATTAAGAAGCATATTGAAGAATGTACTCCACCATTATCTTATAATTTTACTGTTCTTAAATAATGGAAAGCAAAATAAATATCAATGTTTGATAAACCAAATATTTGTTAATCATATAAATGTGTACATAAAATTTAAATTCATTTAAAAATTTTTGTCAAATGTCATTTTTTAATCTATAACATTGAGTTTAATATGACCCTATAGTAGGACAGCAATCTTTGGAGATAAGAGCTCAAGATTCGATAACAATCACTATTGAGCAACAGAAAATATATTTTACACTTCTACTTTCTTTATGAACGTTCCTCAGAGTTGTTGCTTGGGATATTCTTATTTTATAATTTTGGTTTCTTCCTTGTGATACGTGAATACACTCTATGATTTATAAAAAGTCATTTTGAAAGGGAGGCAATTTACGAAGTAGACATTAAAGTACTTTACTTGTCTTGGGCAGTAAAATTGTTTTCTCTATGCTGTATTTAAGCATTTTATTTTATTGTTCTGAGCAAAAACCCATGAATCTTTAATTTCCATATATGAGTGCTCATAAGAAGTGGAAAATCTTTTCATTATTTAACAATACAAAGACAACTATTAGTACCTAATTTTATATTGAAACACGCTTCAGTTTTCTACACTGAAGGTGTTTCTTTCCTGCATAAAATTTATACAAAGCAAATTCACATTTTCCTACATGTTGAAGTATTCAACGCAAACAGAATCTTAAGGATACTTTGCAGATTTTAATGATTTTACTTTTTATAATTCTAAATGTTTGATTTGTAAATTAATAGGAACAAGATTTTATATGAAAGATAATAAAAAAAAATCCATTCATTTAACGTGAAGTGTCATTTCACATTAAATAGTGCCTTAAATTGAAATTCTAATGCCTTATCGCATATGTGTCTTGCATCTGTTATGCAGTTATCTTTTAAACTTTGCTTACTTTTATGTAAGCTATTGGAAGTATTTCTAGGATTTGTTTTTGTGTACTATACACTCATAGAATATAAAAACTAAGAATTATTTTTAAACAACAAGCACATTTTTAGGTTAGGAGCTAAAAGTCAATTAAAGATTGACAGAAATTGGAAATGAAAACATAAAATTGAATAACTGATAACAATATTTTATAAATACTTGAAAATTTAAGTATTTTAAGCTAAATTTATGATTATAAAATAAGTTTCTGTTGAAGTATGTTACCACAGTTCATTATGCAAAAATATCTTCCAAAATGCACAATTTCAAGCAAAATGTACAATTATCTAAATTAACTGTTTCTCATTTAGGAAAGTAATATAATTTTGCAAAATATTGCTTTTCTCTATTGACTTAAGTTTTAACTTTGAGACCATTATTTATTAATTTATTTAGTAAAGTAACTTAATTTAATAAAATGTTATTTCTATTTTCATTCACTAACATACAATTATTGTGTACTGGTAAATGAAAATATAAATACTATTCTAAATTGATTTATAAGTTATAAATAAATGCAAGTATATATTAATGAAGCTTAGAAACTATATATAATTATCTATTTCTTTTTTTTTACCGTTAGTTTAAATTTACAAATTTTTGCATAATATGCATTAAAACAGTTTTTGCTCAAAATTATAAGCAATTGTCTATTAATGCTTAAAATATTCTGAAAATGCTATAATTGTTCTTAGTTATTTTGAATTTTATGAAAAAATAACTATTGTTTATTTTATTTCTTTTTTTATTCAGTTTTTTTCTTTTTTTTTTTTACTAAGCCATATGATATATATAATTATACGTAAAATAAATCTGCTTCAATGCTATTTCTAATCAAATACAAATCTACTTAATGTATGAAATATCATGAATGAATTATTCAACAAACTATTTTGCAAATTTTGTTATCATAACAGTAATTTCAAAGTTACTCTAAAACATTTTTGCCATTGATCAACAATGTAAAAAATAAGTTAAATAAAAAAATAACATCTTTTATAACGAATATTTCTTTTTCAAACATTTCTTCTAATATTAGCTATATATTATTTAATACAATTATTATTTTTTACCAGATTTATTTAAAATTCAAATTAAAATTTAAAACTTCATAGAATATTAAAAATAGATTTTATTACATAAGGAGTTAATATTTCTCATGTTAAATTATATTTTATGGAATGAAATAACAAAAATTAATTTCAATTTCCATCATAGATACTATGAGATCTTCCATCGTTAGATACTTTTTGCCTCGAATATTTTTAAAAATAATGCATTCAATATCTTTTTTAACTTCTTCGTTTAGAAATTTAGAATCATAATTAAATAAGAAGTTCCGATACAATTCCTTACTCATTTAAAGGAAAGTTTTTAAAAAATATGATAACAACTGAATATTGAGTAAACTGATAAGAAGAATTTTGGATTAAATATGAGTAAAATTGTTTTGAACAAAAATGTTAACAGTTTTTAACAAATTGTAAAAAACAAAAGAAGTTTTAATTTTCTGCTACTCTTGAAATATGACATTCAATGGAAATAAATGGAAAAATGTAAAAAATATAGATTTCATGGAATTAAATATTCGGAAACAACTTTTCATTCATATTTTGTAAAATTATTTTGAAAGAAATAAGATACTCAAATAAATGAAACTATTTTTACCTTTGTTGGTTGAAGACATTTAGGAATTAATAATTTTATTAGATAAACGATATAAAATTTGCCGTACTAAGTTCTTTAAGAAAAATGAAAAACTATCAAAATTGTTATTAAAAACTGTATTACAGAGAGATATTAAGCATTTTTTAATTATATTCTTAAATTATTATTATAGAAATAAATGCAATTCAAACAAATGGAGAGAAATATTTTTACTCGATGAAAACCAGATTATAAAAAATAATTATTCCTTTTCCGTTTCATGGTTGTCAGAGTTTATAAAATGAACAGAGATATATTTCTAGGACATTAATATGTAAACTGATATTAAAAATGAATACTTGGCAGTAACTTAGCATAATATTATTTTAGACCGCCTTTCAACATAAATTCATTGCTAATGCAAAAGGTATTGTCACATGCAAATATTTTCATTGGCCTCCGAACAAAAAATAACATAATCAGCAAAATATTCAAACTAAACGACTGGCTCGTGTAAAAACCTCTCTATTAACCGACTATTTTTTTTTCCTTTTGTATCTTCTATTTGGCAAAATGCCAAGTCTTTAAATTCCCCCGACACATATGCTGCTGTCATCCATATTACTTCGAAAATTGCTCGAGTATTAAGTAAGCTTCTCCTCGAAATGTCTAAAAATATATTAGCTAATCACATTGAAAAGTCCCCCATGTATAGCTGGCAGGCACATGTGGGGTAAATATGATATGCATTGAACTGGAAAACGGAGATTTGGACGCTGTAGTGGCTGATGCTTTTATTATTTTATTTGGCGCGAACGAAACCTCGAGGAAATATTGAGAAATATGTTGATCATAACGAGGGTGCAATTTTAGAAAGAAATTGTGTTGTGAATTTCAATTCATTTTGGCGTGCATAGGGTGTGAGGTGGAAGGAATTCATGAAATAATAATATAAAACTGTAGCGAGAATTGCATTCCAATTATTTTTCATCCTCATTCCTTTAAAATAAAACGCATATTGTTTTTATTTAAATGATACACTGTGGTAAAAATTGATTGTGAATTTTAATGCCAAGTATTTCTTTTATCAATGCGAGATTTTATTTCTTATAAAAATAAATAAAATCTGTAAAAAAAAGTATTTGCTTTCAAAATCAATTTTGCTTACTACAAAATTTAAATAAATATTCTTAAATATTCAATAAAATTAACATAACTATTCCATAAAATGTAGTAACTTAATGTGACATTTCTTAAGTAACATAGCCAAAGAGTGTAAATATAAAATCATGGTATATCTAAATATTTTTTTTAGAAAATTATAATACATTCATTTTATTTAGCATTGAAAAATGTAAATAACATACAGTACAATCCTACTGAGTGTAACTTATTTTATTGTTAAAAAAAACCCATGTATTTTATTGTAATAAGCAGACAAATGTTTTCGATTTCAGATATGAAATTTTAACCCAATTTATTTATTTGAAACGTCTCTATTTCATTATGAACTCAGTGACATGGCAGCCCAGACGTAGGCAAAGACCTATAGTACCCATATCTATTTTCCTGATTGAGGGCCCTGGATTGAGAGGTAGATGTCCCCTTTAGGAGGTCAACTTAACAGGAAACTCCTAGTATTTAGTTTCCAAGAATGCTTGGTACTCAATTTATTGATCCTTAGAAGGAATAAAAGGTTTAGTTGATCTTGATCACTTCGAGGATTGAAAGGAAGAACCACAGAACTTAGAGTCAATTGCGAAAATGTATCAATTGATCCTCAATTTTATTTTGAATTGAATTAGAAATTTGAGTTTCATGTGAGTACTCAACAGCTGACCATATATATTATCAGGTCTTATGGAGATCCTCTTTAACGCCGAGCAGGTAGCCGAATGGTTAGCGCTTTTACCTTCGGTTCAACAGTTCGTGGGTTCGAATCCCACCTTGGGCATGGATGTTTGTAGTGATTCGGAATACACTTTAAGCCGTAGGTCTCGGTCTAATTAGCCCTTGTGTGCTAAAAATGACCGTTGAGCGACAAACAAACAAACAAAAATGTCGAATATGATAGATAATGCGCTCATTGAACTCATTGGAGCCTACACTGACTACATATCCATCAAACTACTCTCATTTGAAAATATGTCATTGTATCATGCCTATATTTCCAGCTTTTCTATGGAACATCAAAAAGCCGATGAAATTATCACTATCTTGACATTCCATTCTAACTTAAGGTTTGTCGAGTAATACGAGCAATCGGTGACAGGAAAGGGAGTAGAAACTTCTTGTTCTCTACTCCCTTTCCTAACTAATAATCCGTGATATAAACTGAATAATAATCCGTGATATATACTGAATAATAATCCGTGAGGGGTTTAAAAACTGGCTTCATATAGTATGACTGTCCTCATGATGTGCGTTAAATCATGGGAGGGTGCTGAGATCTTGTATCCTGTTCAATATATCCTAAGCAAACTAGCATAATTGCATGACATTGATTGAATTTTAGTCATAGTCATGAATTTCAAAGAACAATATAATCTGTATTCCAAACAAGATTCTACTTCTCTTGAGGTCTTACATTTGCTGTTAAGGATTTTTCTTCGTATTCGATTCTGAAAGAATTCTGATTTTACAAGACAATTTCAATTTGGCAATTTACGACAAAACATTTGAAGCATTGTTCCATTTACTGCAAAACATTTGAAGCATTGTTCCATTTACTGCAAAACATTTGAAGCATTGTTCCATTTACTGCAAAACATTTGAAGCATTGTTCCATTTACTGCAAAACATTTGAAGCATTGTTCCATTTACTGCAAAATATTTGAAGCAATGTTCCATTTACTGCAAAACATATGAAGCACTGTTCCATTTATTGCAAAACATGTGAAGCATTGTTCCATCTACTTCAAATAATTAAAAGCATTGTTCCATTTACTGCAAAACATATGAAATGGATTCATCCTTTTTTAATTTTTGGTGGTAAGTATATTGTTTATAATCTTTGAGAATTTTTCTGTTGTATCATGTGAATTTTGCATCCTAGAAATAAAATACCTACCCTGAAAGTCAGTTAAAAATCATTGGAACTTTAATAATGGATATTTAGCTATTTACAACACTTTGAGGAATATTTTGTGCTACAAAAAGCAACATTAATTTAGTTTTAAGGACAGTTGTTATATTCAATAAAATAATAGAATTTGAACAAGAAATGCATACAGCTAAAAGATGCTGAAATATGAATATGTCATATGATGAATTTAATCATCTTAATGATAGAATATGAATATGGCAATAATTTAAATTCATTGTAAAATATAAAATTAGGTTATTGATGTTGTCACCTAAATCGGAATTTTATACAATATGTATATTTTTAGTTCAAATTTTCTTAGCGATACCACAAATGAATTTCCATACATATTATAATAAATTTACCGTTTTCAAATAACATATTTTATATGACTTGTATATGTTTTATTATAAAATAACAAAAAGATATAAAATTTCAATGTCTTTCTGAATAGAACACTATCAATAATACACTTTTTTGAAAAAAAAATTAGGTAATCTAAACTAGTTACTCTGCAGGATACCTGTATATAAAAAAATCCCGTACAAGCTCTTTGTTTTCACTAATAAATATAATGAAATAGAAATAAAATGCAAAATGTTTCAAAACCCGTGTGAATTTTTTACAATAAATGTCACTGGTTTTATTGCGTATACTGTAATGTGTATGCTTTTTACAATTTTAATGATTATAAATTTGTTAATTTTTTCTTTTCAAAAATTGTGTGTATACTTTAAAATATTTAAGCACATATGCAAAAATTTAAGAATTCATTTATTATTAAAGAAATAATTCAATATAAGTAATGGGGGGTAAAAAAGTTGTTATTTTTATCTTTCAGAAATATTTAAACTACATAATAATGCATATAAAGCACTTACATTTTGCATTGTGTACATTATTATGAAGCAAGTCTAAAATATTTTAGATAAATACAGTAAATTATTTGTATCTATTTCATACGCATGCACTCACAAACACATATTATATATATATATGTGTGTGTGTGTGTGTCAGGAAAAAAGAAATCCATAATTTTTATATGAACTTCAGGAATTTATTTAAAATGCTTCGAATTGTTCGAGTTGGGTCAAATATGCACCGTTTCGTTGTATGATTTGTTGCCATTTTAAAGGTAACTTCATAATGTCTCTCTCATAGAAACCCTGGTCTCTATTTGGAAAAAAAAAAAAACTCTTGTAGTCGATTTTCACAGTCTTTACTGAAAGCCAATTATTTATTTAAAAGAAATTTGGAATGCAAGAAAAAGCGAAAAATTGGTGAAAAGTCCGGAATGTATGGCGGATGCATTGAAACTTCCCAATCACCAGAAGTTTCTGGTGAGTTTCTGTAGATGTGTGTAGCCTAGCGTTGTTCTGGTGGAACGCGGCACATTTCCTGCTGCATAATTCTGACCGTTTCTGTCCAATCATTGCCTTCAAACGGTCCAGTTGTTGTTAACAGAGAGCAAAATTTAGCGTTTGGACATATGGAAGCAACTCATAAGAAGTAATCCCCTTCCAGCCCCCTCAAATTCATCCAGAACCTTTCCTGGCAATTAGTCCTGTTTAAGCCACCTTTTGATGTGCTTCATCGCCCTTGTATCACCATCGTTTTCGCACAGGATTATCGTATGTGATCCATTTCTAATCTTCAATCAACATCCGCTTAAGAAATGGGTCTATCTTGTTCCGTTTGGCCAAGGCTTCGCAGATGGAAATTCGATACACCATGTTTTCTTTTTTAATTGGTGTGGCACCCAAACATCGACCTTCTTTTTGAATCCAGCAAATGGTTTAAAACTATTTTATGATCGATTCTTAGCTCCTGAACGATGTTACGACTGCTAACACGCAGGTCAAATTTGATGATTTCTCCAATTTTATCGACATTTTTGACGACCGGCTTACCAGTGCGAGGAGCAGCTTTAACTTAAAAAATTCCTGAATGGAATCTCTGAATTTAAAATTGCATATATTTGGCTGTTACAATATCGTCCTCATTAACACCATTAACATTTTCAACCACCTGTCTTGCATTTTCGCCTTTGTCAAAGAAAAATTGTAAAATGTACCAAATTTTCTCTTTGTTCAATACCTTTTTAATAACCACCAGTAACTGACATCTAACTGCACCAAACAGAAAACAGCAAAATAACTCTTTTAGTGTGAAATTTTACATTGACAATCAGCATAAATTTGAAATTGTTTGATACTATTACACAATATATATATATATATATATATATATATATATATATATATATATATATATATATATATATATATATATATATATATATATATATATATATATATATATATAGATAGAGATTAATCCCATTAATGTAATTATGTTGTTAATTTTTGTTATTATGCCCTCTAGTTCAACATTAAATAACCAATCACACACAAAACATAGGTAGCAGCAAAGTGCAGTTGAGCAGTGCAGAGTGTTTGTTTCGGAAGACGTTGAAATCACTCGTGTAATAGAAAATTGGATATTTATCAGGTGTCCAAAAAGTTATAACCATTGGTTGTCGGTCCAGGGATGGAAGCATTTCAAAAATAGCTTAGTTTTTGAACTGCTTACATGCCGCCATTGTAAAAGTATACCATGCACGGCAAAATAGGATGATGCCATCTAACAGAAAAATGATACGAGTAAGCATGCAGCAGGTAA
Source organism: Latrodectus elegans (assembly GCA_030067965.1). Classification (NCBI taxonomy): domain Eukaryota; kingdom Metazoa; phylum Arthropoda; class Arachnida; order Araneae; family Theridiidae; genus Latrodectus; species Latrodectus elegans. The sequence continues at coordinate 105,106,165 of CM057813.1, forward strand.
TGTGTTTCGCTTGAAGAACACCAGGATGATTTTATCGTACTTCCTTGACCAGAAAACTCTCCTGACATAAGACCAATTGATAATCCGCGGAACAAAGTTAATAGGATCGTTCACGTCATGGATCCTCACCCTGGTAATCTAACGCATCTGACCAAGTCACTGGAATTTGCATGGTACAACACACCAATGAACACATTCACTAATCTAAATGACTCTATTTTTGTACGTCTCACAGCAGTCCGCTAATTTATTTTATAACGCATTTCATAGAAAAATGCAATGTCATCTTATTTTGAACCTTTATTATTACAAAATAATTTACTGAACCTCTTAAATCAATATATAAAGCAAAGAAGTCTAAATATTTAATTGAAAAAGTGTTTATTATAAAATTATTGAACTATATACGTATAGATTCATATACGTCTTGGAAAACAATTTATAATATTATTAAAATGTATTTGAAATAGTTGAACAGTATATGATACATACTTTATGATCTCTTTAGAGTATTCTTTCATTTATTTTCCTTACCTGTGACGTTCAGTCAAAACTAAAATTTTAGAGGTTTTCATCTAACAATTGCAACTAAACTGTTTTCCAAAAGCAATGATTCTGTATCTACTTCACAAAGAGCATTTAGCTTAAGATTTACTATTTTTCTTACAATGTAAATTTTCCTTATCGAAAAATCTTTTTTTACATTAGAATGAAAATGCAGAACAGTAGATTTATCATCCCAAAATAATTTGGATAAATTCAAAATTATATATGTTGAAAAGTATTACTATTAGACAGTTTGCTCTGAATTCCATAGTTTAAATGTTTCCTAGTTTTAAGTGTATATATTCTTTTATTCTATATTTAGATTTGATGAGCAAATGTAATTTTAAATTATTAACTTAATAAATTCGTATGACTTTTGTCCCTTTCATTTAATTTAGAATATTTTATTATTTAAATTTAAGATGTTGCAATTAATTAAAATAATGAATTAAAAAATAATAACATATTTTGAAGCTGTATTTTTATCTATAAAAAATTTTTATAACTCAAGTTATACTTATTTTTTTACCTTAAAAATATATATTTAACTACATTATATTTGATTATATTTATAGATGTATGTACTGCGTTGTTCACTATTATTTAATACAAAGTTATTTCAGACATATTTTCCTTTATATATCAAATTCATAAGGCAAGAAATTGTTCGAGATGTCATGTCAGATTTTCATTACGCTTCAGTTGTTAATCGCATTTGCCTAACAGATAAAGTTATAAAACTTAACTGCAAGAAAATAATTAACAGAGAGCTAAAATTATTTTTCTATCTTTAAGAGTATGGCACTTTTTCTAATCACCCTTATGCAGATTCCGAAGCATTCTTTACTTGAAGTGATACAGAATAAAAATACCATCTCCTTTCAAAAATGCGGAGTAATAAGCATTAAAATTCGTGAAGTATGATACCAATTTTTAAAAGAAACAAACATTCCATTAAGGCAAATGAAGCTTGCTTTTTATTTGTAATGGAGAACTTTCATTTTTTACTAAAATTAGAGGAAAATAATGTTTAAGTACCAAAACCGACGGAAATTTTTTTCTTGCCAAAACCATGGCGACGAAAGTTATAAAAACAGAGTTCACCAATCTGAAATGGCGACAAGGGGAGTGTAGGAAATGGGTACACTAATTATTTTAATAATTTTGCTTGTAAAGTGTATCTCACCATCATTTTCCTAAGAAGTGTCACTTGAAACCACTCCTAAACTTAGTGCTTGAAAGGAGAAAAATGTGAGGCTGTATAGCTGACGTAATTGGTGGCCTCATTAATGATGATGGTTTGTGCTTTTAAATGTGTAATTAGCAACATTTTTCTAAAATGATAGCCAGTGGATTTAGAGGTACAATGGCTTGCACACGACAGAGATATCCTTTTGTTTATATTTTTGTTATGTAATTTTTAATTAAATATGATGTTTGCTGATTCTGGTGAAAAATTATATTCATTAAATTTCTATTTGAAAGTGCAACATTACTTATAATAATCTTTATACTTTTATTTATATTTTCAAATTTGTTACCTCTGTATTTTTCTACTAATGTTTTACGTTTTTCTAATGCAACATTTTATATTAAAACACTGAAATAATTTTTGTTGCTGAAACAAAATACTTTTAAAGAAAGTAGAGCTAATATTATATTGTTTCATATATAAATATCTAGTTTAAACTAAAATGCAGAGCTTAAAAAAACCATTAATAGAATGAAATTATTTTGTTTTAATACTTCTATAATTATTGCAGATTGGTAGATATTTATAATATTTTCATGTGCAAAAATATTTTTAAATCTTAAGCTAACATACATTACTTATAAGTATACAACGATTTATTGAAAATTGAAATAATGTTATTTTAATTCCTGGTAATTTATTTCAGGAATTTCGTTTTTTTTAGGAGTGTAGCTCCTACTGTTACAAAATGATAACTAATTACTATTTTTTTTATCTTATTTCTTTTGATTTAACCGAATTTCAATTATGAACACATTAATAACAAAATAAAATAATTTTTTCCTGACATAATTATTATAAATATGTAACTATAATTTGAAATACTTATTATAATGATTATATTTTTTTATTTACATCCAAAATACATGCAATAATATTAATTCACTTTAAAATGATATAAAAAAATATTCTAGAAATTACCTGAATAAGCTATTGCTAAAAATAACATTGTAATTTCCTTAATTTTCAAACTACATAATACATTACGAATCAATGTAAATAGTATGTGAGAATTTTCTTATTAAGAAAATATTCTGAATCAAATTAAAAAATGTACATTTAACGTATTACTGAAATATTGAAACAAACTATTATTTTGTAAGATTGTTTCATTGAATTGTATGGTGTATTGTTTGTAAGATTTTTGAATTGAATTAGTGACAATAAATACATAAATATTCTTGTTATAATAACTTGTTTACAGAAATTTTACTATTAGAATAAATAACAACAAAAAATATTTTACCAATCACATGAAAATAAATTTTATGTAATTGTATACTAAAAAAATCTAAAAAAGAACATAATTTAAATCAATCAATCACACATTCGTTAATCTGTCATATTAATATAAATCACAAAATGTTAATGATAAAGTGAATAATAATATTGGTTTGATATTGTTTGAAATATTCTTTGCTTATTACTTTTATGCTGCATTTATATTTACCTAGTGAAGGGTTTTTTTTTCATTTATGCGGGAATTTCTCCCCTTTACTGAAATAATCAGGAAAATTATTTTGAATAATTTTCACTTAATAAAAAACAGTTCCATATGCGTCACAACTTTTCAGCCCTTAATGTAGACTTGGCAATTTAAACAACTGTTTCTGATGAAAAAAAGTCAAATGAATGGCATTAAAAGGAAACCATTTTTAGTTTTAAGTTGCAGTACAAATCTTTTAACAGCAAAATCTACTTAATGGAGATTGATATTCAAATGCTTAAGTTGAACTGAACTCTTGCCATCAGTGGCCAAATAAAATTAAATCGCGTGTTTTTCGTTCCAATACGGTGAATGCAGGGGAAGGATGTAAAGCTATTAGGAAGATGAATAACTCAGTACTTCTTATCACGGGCGACCACGTGACCCAGATACTCTTGATACCATGTGACCCACTTGGAACAGAATGCTAAAGAGAGCTTTAGTAATGGGTAGAAGAAAATGTTTTTGTTGACAAATAATGTCAACAAAATCTAGACGGCTGGAATAAGAGTTATTTCATTTTTCCGTTACGGTTGAATTGTTGGGATGACGTCAAGAAGGACCCAGTAAATTGAATTACCCATATTTACATTATTTACTTACAATTTGGAAAAAGGGGATCTTTGGAAGAGAAATATTGTAAGAAAAAGGACCATTCATCCTGTGGTCATTATTTTCTGAAGACGCTGACGGTCGATTTTCTTTTCTTTGCTTGAAAGACAATGAGGCATACAGTATCTAGTCTCTTAACGAATAATAATGGCTTGGAATTTTGTAGCATTGGTAAACCGAAGGAGATATTTCATTTTCTTTACATTAAGTGTCATTATTCCTTTGAAAAAATGTTTACATTCACAAAATGTTTAATTTAATTTTATTCTTAACATATATCATTTTTTTAAATGCTTACATGTGTGGACACTGATTTTACTTAAACTAGTAATTAATTACTAATTCGCACACAATAATATTATAAACCGTACTTAATATAATTTAATGTGTGTAGCATTTTTATAAATTTATTTTTATTTATTTTTTTTTTTTACTTCAAGAAAGCCATTTTATAAAAAATGCAAGAATATATAAAATATGAATGTTTTGAAACATAGAATATTAAAAGTGTATTATCAAAATATTAATGTCATGAAAAATGTTTTCAAATAAAAGATAATATCCAATCTTTTTTAAAAAAAATTCTTGTGATTTTAAAGACTTATATTTTTGCAAAATTTAAGTATATAAAACCTTAATATATTAGTTATTTATGTAATTGTTACATATAGTTTTTATATTTTGTTATGAGCTGCCCAGATAACAATCTACTAATGCGAATATTTAATATATATAATTAAGTAAATGCAGTAATTTTTTTATGTTTCTTTGTAATATTTTAAAAACTATTTTAACATGACGTAAAATGTAGAATTTAACTCAAATGAGTATGTGGCAGAATTTAACTTAGTGTTTAACACATTAAATATATTTTTACAAAATATATAATCCTGAACGAATAACATAAACATAAAATTTTAAATTCACAATTGATATGTGTGCGCATTATCAAGAAAAACTATCATGCTAAAAATAAAATGAAAAAGAGATATTTAAATTGTTGACTAATTTTATATGTTAAACTCTTAACTATGCCTATAATATATGTAAGCTTTTTTAAAGTGTTTTACCTTAATAATTTATAAATATCATATCTAATAATTATTTAAAGCACTCATTTACAAATTAATAATTTTGTTCAATTATCATTTTTACTTTTTAGGTCTCATTTGCTAAAATAAATGTTTCACTATAACGAATCGTGTGTTAACATATTAACATAAGTGCATTAAGAATTTAAATAGATACTTTATTAATCAATACATACTTACAGATTAAGGAATTTTCCTTGAAGAAACACATTAATATTTGAGGCTGTTAAGATTAAATAGGTTTGAAATATAAATAAACTGTTTTATCTACATCTTGGAACATTTCATAAATTTAAATTAATGAATTTTAATGTTGGTTGTATGCAAATATATCTTATGCTTAAAATTTACTCACCCTTTTAGAGAGTGAAATACATTTTTCATTAATTACTTTTAAAAAAAATTGCTTTAAATGGGGTTCATTAATGTCTATAGTTACTTTTTAATTTGCAGTATGCTAATGAGTGTATAAGTAAAAAAAATTTAATGCGTTGTGACATAAAACTATTTGCTTGTTTCGATTTTCAGACACACATGTGATATTGTCCAAAAACACGTGGTTATAAATATATATGCTAATTACAAAGTTAAAGTTAAAAGCAAATATTATGTGATAATTAAAATGAACCAAATCTATTACTTTAAATGTCACTAAATGTCAGATCTATCACTTTAAATGTTACTAAGATCTATTACTTTAAATTGTTTTACTTTGGAGATGATTTGTTAGAGTGTTTAGAATATGCAAATCCGAGAAGTCTGTCACTTTGATGACATTAGTATCTCTGTATGGGAAGAATTCGTGTTGATTGCACAGATACCTCTGTACACTTTCTCTGATGGTACATTGATCACAGTAAGTTATTGGGATCACATTCTTGTCCTCTAAGTGCAGAACTTTTAAGAATGGTGTAGGAGAACTATTTGATTTTATGGACGATAACAATCGATACTACATAAAACCACATTTTGAGAATTATTAAAGAAAGTGACTACGTTATAATATGAATCACAAATAAAAGTAAATCACATTATAAATTGCAAACTTATACTCGTGAAGCATTTAAATGTAAATCATTAATTCTTAGTTTAAACTCAGAAGAACCTCGAGGCATTAAAATTTGCATTATTGCTAAAATAAATGAACAATCATTGAGAAAAAACTTTACAGTATGAGAAATTGATATGTCGTTTGTACAAGGTGGTTAAGCAATACTTATTTTTAAAAATCAAAGACGATTTAACAAGGATTAATGAAACAGAATATTTAATGACGTATTCTATGTAGATTAATGCTGTTCTGCAAATAATGTTAAAGCAGGAACGGAAAACTTACTTAAAAAGGTGAGGTGTAATGACCCCAGAAGAATTTCTGTGACTGGTGAGAAACTCATATCCAGATGTGTATTGATAGGGAAAGAGAATATATTAAAAACGAGTAAAATGATAATTGTGTAATATTTTCAATAAAGTTAATTTTTTAAGACTAAATGTTATTTAATTAAAAACCATATACATATATGTAATTAAAATTAAGTGTTAAAATTAAATTAATAGAACAAAAAATTAATAAATCATTGATACTGTTTACATCTACATTTATTAAAAACCTTAAAATAACTAGTAGCTTCACAAAATCTTATTATATACAATATATAACGAAATATAGATAATATAGACGGTATATAATGAAGTATTTAAGTAAATATCTTTAGTAATGAAATAGTTATAATGTATACAATGTAGCTTATTGTATACAATGAAGCTTATTATTATATCTAGTAATAAGGAAAAACTCTAATTTCATTTAATATAATTTATAATTCTGTATCATACATAATAATAATAAAGTTTACAATAAACAATCTTTAAATGGTACAAAGAGAAATTAAATATAAATCATTTTATTTAATGTGATTCGGTGTCTCTCGAAGTCATTTTTAATGAAAAGTTTATAAAATGCAAAGTCTATTATTTTTCCACTTCAAAGATTCAAATATATTCCTTAAAAAATGTGTTATTATTCGACAAACTTTCTAAAATTAAAAATAGCTTGCACAGCTTTATCATTTTAAAGTTAATATCAATGAAAAATAAATTACTTTAAATATTTTTATTTTATAATTCTAAAATGTTCCAAGTATGCCTTTTTGTGCAGCACAGTATTTATTTTAATTTCGAGCTTTTTGTGTATTCCTTGGAAAGTTTCATACCTCCAAAAAAGCTTTATATAGAAAAAAACAGAAAAGGCTTTTTTTTTTTTTTTTTTTTTTAATTTTTATATAAATAACAACAGAATTTTTTTCTGTTGTCATCTATATAAAGATGTTTTATCTGAATATATCTTTACTCTGTCATTGAAAGTGAAATTATAAACAAGTTTTCTTAATATAACTAAAAGAGAGATGTTTCTAGAGATTCTTTCTCTTAAATTTTCAGTTAAAATAGAACAAAAAATACACAGAGCGCATATCTAACTACCGATAATTCTAACTTGAACATTACTCAATTTATTTGAACATATTCAGAAAAAACTTAAATAAAAATATTCACTAAAGATATTTAGTGAGAGTATATTCATTCCTGCATTTCAGTATTTATATATTCATGATGTAAAGAAATTTTCTGTATAAAGAAATAAGACAGGCAAGTCCACCTCACCCTTCCCGCCCACTCTTAGTTCAGCAAGAGGATCATGAGGGGCACGTTAGAATTCAAGGATGCTAGACATGGTCAAACGAACGTCTGAAGACTTATCAGTGGGCATCTGAAGTGCATGACATTCCAATCTAAGGGAAACATCTTTTCATTATGCATATAAAGCATCTGAAGTTGGTTTTTTCCGATCATATTCTGGATTGTTTGAGGTTCCATCTAGTGGATGTTTGCGCAAATCCACTGCTGGTGCTCGATTTTTCTACGGTTTATAGGGTCACGGATCTGATCTAGTGGCCACTAAATTTCTGAAATATCATAAACCAATACAACGTATACACATGACGTTATTATTTCGTAATTTCTGATGTTTTATATCTCTTTCGTTACATATACATATTTTACATATAATTTTAGCACTTTTTACATAATATTCCCATTATTAAAAACTTAATAATTTTTATATTCGTACTGAAAACATCATTGATATCTGAAGATTAAATTTAGAAAATTTTGACAGTTAACCAATCAACTTTATAATAAAGATTTCTCAAACTGTTGTTGAACCAAATGCAAAACATTCATTGTTTATGAATTCTTTCCTTCTTTATCATTAAAGATGTTTTATCATAATATACTTAATGATGCTTTTATCATAATATGCTTTATCATAATTATTTTCTTCATGCCATTTATCATTATTTGAAAGCAAATGTATATTTTTTTTGTAAAATATATTTAGACAAGTTGCTTTTCGTCTTCTTGTAATTTTTTTAATATATAACACAGAATTATTTTAATTAAATTATTACTAAAAATTTTAGTTATATAGTACTTAAAATATTAATTAACTTAATTCGAATTAAAATTATAAAAAAGTATATTTTTAAAATTTATATATATATATGTATATATATATACATATGTATGTATGTATATATATATATATATATATATATATATATATATATATATATATATATATATATATATATATATATATATGTGTGTGTGTATATATATATATATATATATATATATATATATATATATATATATATATATATATATATATATATATATATATATAGTTTAGTATGTAAATCTTCAGAGCCTAAAATTACTAATCAGTTTCAGAAACTTAAATTTTTATGTAGAATCTTTACAGTTCGTCAACAATCTATGTCTTCATTAGAATATATTTGTTTAGTTTAAGAGAAACTGAATCATAATGCAAAGATACATTTTATATATTAACTGATTTTCTCTTTAAAAATTCGTGTTAATACTTCACCTATGATTAAAAATTTTAGATTTAAATAGTATTGTTATTTTAGAAACTCTAATAAAAATACATAGTTATATTCAAACCAAAATGTTATAATATGTTTTTTAATTTTATGATATATTTTATATATGTTTAAATACTGTTTCTTTACAAAATGCATAAGTTGATGGATGTAAATCCAATATAAAGTAAATTAGGTGCTTAACACTATCTAACAAAGAATGAATTAAAATTAAACTAAATCTTTTTAAAATAATTGATAAAATTGCATAAAATAAATGTTGGAAATTATTAGGTAAGAAAGTTTATGTGTTTTAAAGAGAAGACAATACTAAAATAGAATGCCATTTAATAAATTTGCTTTCCTAATTTAATTAAATTTGGTTCCAAGAATATATTTCAATCTCCATGTCTTCTTTTTATATTATTTATAAAATACAATCAGGAATAACTATTTATTTCCTTACAGAGCAATTTAGCTTCAAGATATTTAAAGATAAGCAATGAAAAATTGAAAATAAATTAAATTAAAATGCATTATATAATGTATAGAAATTTAATATAACCGTGATTAAGTTATTTATTGTTATTAGTATGGTGTTTGGTTGCACTCACTACATAGGAAATAACTATCTTCTTATTCCCTAAAATCTATTTATAATATATTTCATCAAGTTAATAATATTGTAAAACAATTGCTTATATAGTAAGAAACTATATTCTTGTAGTGTTGATTTACATTTATCATAGCAATACTTGAACTTTAAATTCAATAACTTACGTAAAATTCTAACATTATAATTGTATTAATATTTAAACAATCAATGCTCTAAATACTTAAAAAATAACCAATATTTCAGCACAATTTACAATTTATGCATATTAAAACAAATGTACATATGCATATATTAATATATATATATATATATTGATATTTAATAAAAAGATAATAGACACACATTAATGCAGGTTTTTTTTTATTAAATTTGAATGCTAAATTTAGTTGAATGCTATAATTATACAAATAAAATAATTATCATTTTTTACTTTCTGGTAAAACTGATGTTGCAACTATGTAAGTATATTGGTTAAAAGATAACATCTGTATAACTGTATTAGTTGCGTATAATCGCATGCTTTCCTTTAGAATAGCACTTATAATTCTAATAAGGATGATAAATGAATAATTTTAAAAGTGAAATAATTATCATCTAATTACTTTTTTTTCTCCAACAAATACTCTACCAATGCCATCAAGTGTGAATTTAAAGAAAACATTTTCATATTTTCCTAAAAGCGCATTCATTATGAATTTTAGGATCATACTCGAATTTAATTCTGGCTGAGAAAGTGTCCTCAAAAATTCCTTCTCATTCTTGTTTTATGATTTCTATTTTTAATCTTTCAATACAGAGCAATAACCACTCCAAGTATCCCACTCCTGCCTCTCAACAAATTACTTCAGCTCAATCGCAAATCAATATTCCAATCCATCAAGGACCCAATTACCCAATATCGACAGTTTTTTTTCTGATGAACCTTGTATCGATAATATATATATTTCGCGAATGAATCTTTCCTTGGAAATCCCTAGGCTGGCTTGAAAAAGGAATTGCAGACTACTGAATCAGTGAACGAAATAAACATTAGGAAGCAAAGTTACGCCTGAACAACTGTTTGTAATTGATGTTTAATAGAGTAAGGGGTTGGCTCATTTTACTGCCTAAAGGTCCTGATAGAACTTAGTTTAAATTTCAAGGGAAGAGTCGAAATGGGAGATGCTCATTCAGTGCTTTAATTAATGCGGGCGTCGATACGAAATAATGATGAGAAAGATTGCTTCCAAATCGATGGGAGGGATATTCGCAGTAAGATGTATCGATGCCCTGCGGAAAGCCAATCTCGAATGTTCCAACATGCAATGAGATAGATTTCATGGGACGCTTGTTTCTAATTTGAGAAGTATATTTTTTCTAAAAGAAAAATAATTGAAAGCAATTTGTTTGGATGTAAAAATGTAAAAATAGTTACTAAGAAAAAAACAATGTTCATCTGAATATAAAACCCTGAGTAATATATCATTTATCAGATTCTTATAAAGATATTTATTTGTGCAGATCATTAATTAAACCTTCAATTTCAATATATATTTTTAATTTTTTTAACAGTTAACTTGCTTTTAATAGAATAATTATCACAGGCATAAATATAAATAATACTTCTTCCTTCCTGTTATGTGATTGAAAATATAAGATTAAAAACTTTTAATTCCTTGATATGCATATAAGTCACATTCCTTATATTAACTTTTAAAATCAAAATTAAATAAAAAATTTTAAAATAGTGAAAAAATTGGTCTATCACTTAATGTGTATGTGAAAAGGATAAAAATTGCATTGAATATAATTGGATTGAATTGCTTTGAATATATTTTTGTAATTGGATTTCTAACAAATAGGAAAAAAATTCTTAACATTCGCAACGTTGTTTAAAAATGGGTATCTAAATTGTAGTTTGAAAAATAGTGTATTTGTTTTATTCATGGACTATTTGTTTTACGTATTTTCAAAGATGTTTAGCATCAATTCCCATCAAAATTATGTGGAAAATCTTATAAAGTAAGTTAACGATAATTTACTGATACTCAATAAGATAATGTAAATTATCTTTAAGAATTAAAATAATTTGCATTCAAGTGAAAAATGTTCGTCAATACTCTCATTTAATGAAATAGTTTTGAAAAATTAAACAGGATTATTACAATTTGAGAAATGAAAGATGCTTAAAATATAATTGAATACCATCTTAAATATTTTTAACTGTATGTGAAAAATACATAAGAATTAATATTAAAACAAATGTTTCAATGTATTTCACAATTATTTATCTAGTTCTGTGAATTGTGAGACAAAATAATTAATATATGTTAATTTCTTTAAATTAGTACACAGTTTAAGTTACTTATTAAAATATTCCAATTAAAATTTTTTACTTAAAAAAATTCATGTAGTTTTAAAATTAACTGATAATTGAAAATTCTTAGGTAGAATAAATTTTTTCTGCATCAAAATAATATCTTTTTTCAATATTGCATATTAAATGGAAACCATTTCCTGTAGTGAATGCTGCATTTGCTGATATAATATTACATAGAATTTCATGTTTAATAGCATACTAATATTTTTCATATTTCCAATTTATTGCCATATTACACTAAAATAGTCAAACATTTAAAACGTGTAATAGGTTTCATAATTTTATAATATATTCAGTATTTTGCTTGATAAAGGGTTACTATATTAATGCAAAATTTAAATTGAAAAAATAATTGTACTAGTTTTTAAACTTAATGTTATAATGAAAATCAAATTTAATAAATCACAAGTATAAAATTTCATTTTATCAATTTTAAAGATATGTTTAATAGTTAATTTATATACAATGAAGTTAAGATAGAACGAAAGGTATTAAGTATAGTAATATTTCAATGATAAATGTTCATTCATACCATCAACATAAAATTGCATTTTTAATAATAATAAATCAAAATAATTATATTTACATACGATGGAGGAAATTCAAACATATTTCTGTATTTTGGCTTCAGGTACCAAAACGTTCTTTATTAACGTAATTATCAATAATTCCTTCCAGTTTCATAAGTTTATTTTTAATTGAAAAATAATTAGCAAAATGTATTTTTATTTTAAAATAATAATCGTGATTGATCATTTTTTATTTCGTATCTCATAGATTATTATGTATACACAAATTTACAAAGTATATTGAAAGAAATGTGTTTTATATTGTAATTATGTTAATAATTTTCAGAAAACTATTTTGAACAAGAAACTTTAGACAGCTTTTTCTATAAAATATCATATTAAATCATCAGAAGACTTAGTTCATTTTCAAAATTATAATAAAAATTTTCATTTGATAAAATTTGATTATGTTTCTTTTCGTAATTGTAAAACATCGACTTTTAATTAATATGACATTTTTTTTATTTATAAGTACGTTAAGAATTTGTTTACAATTTGCAGAGTTATAAACACATTTTCTTTTAAAAAATTATTTCAAAAGTATGCTATTTTCTTCTCCAAATATGTCTTAATATATTCTAAATAACAACATATTTCAGCTTTATGTAATATTTTTATTAAAAAAAATATTTTAATATTTTTGATAAATTGTTAGCGCTTTGTGTGTTTTTTAATGTTACAATTTACTTACAGGTATCACTTCCATATTTTATTTAAAAATGTTCTTGAATTAGATCCATTTTTGCATTTTTTTTGAAATTGAAAATATTAAATATACTACTTTGCATTTTCTATTTTTAATATGATGCTTATCAATATGCGGAATTATTGTTAAAAAAACTGAAAACTTTCTTTCGTATGAAACTAGAAATTGTATATCACAAGTGTGAACCAAAATAATTCTCAACTGTCATACTTTGGTACATCTGATGACAGAATTTTATTTTTTAGTTTTGATTACCACTAACACCAAAATATTTGCTCCTTATTTTGCCTAATAATTGATTATAACATTTGAAAAGCATTTTCAGGTTTGAGCACAGTTATAAATTTACACACCACCAAATATCCATAAGGGGATTGTTGTTTATGTTTTGTTAATAAAACATAATCTAAAGAAGATGTATTTATGTCGAATAGAATACTATAAAATTTATCATCTATTCTTATCCCTCACAATTTAGAAAATTGTAAGGGATATAGCTTTAAAATAATTCAAATTTTTATTAGTTAAAATAAAAGTATATCACTTATCATTTAAATATTAAAATTTAATCTGAATTTTGAAGAAAAATCGTCTTTCAGTTTTAAATATTTGCTCCATAACCATTTGTATTAGAATGTTTTACTTATAATGCTTTATTTACTTGAAGTTAAAAATAGAGTCTTTTAAACTCTTCTTTTTATGATTTAATAATCTTAATTTGAATTCATGAATTTGAGCACAGCTCTAAATTCACACACCACCAAATATCCTTAAAGGGATTGTTGAATATCTTACTATTTTTATATTTTGTTATTATGAGTAGAGCATTTGTTAACACCAACGTACACAGGAGTTAATTCAATTAATTTAAGCATTCCATTTAAAGTAGCTTTATCAGTGAAAGTAGTTTTAAATTTTATATACTGAGAGAGATAAGTTTAAAATTGTCTTTTTTACAATGATTTATTTGTAACTTTTCAATTCAAGAAAAATTATTTTTAAATGTAATTTTATATAATGTTATGGATGGATATTTATCTACTGGATCATCTTTCCAGTATATTTGATCAATAACCAGAAATTTATCATTTTTAGTAATGTCTTTTACATCTAATCAACTGATTGAAAATAAACTGTCATTTTTAAGCACAAACTCAAAAAAACCGATGTAAAATATGCCGAAGCATATAAATAAGGAGGATAACTTCTCTGTATTTTTAACAGTAGTAAGAAAGTGTATTATTTTGTTCTATAAAATAATTTATATAAAACGGAGGATAAATTATATTTTTAACAGTGTAGGTGGATTCTTTATTCAATAAAATAATTTGTCAAATCAATAAATCATATTCGATTAATTTACACGAAATTCCAAAGTCTAAACAAAATAAGAATGCGCATTTTAATATTTCTGAATAAAATAAATTTCAGTATATTTCTTATTTCTTGAATTAATTTAATTTATTAATTGAGGAAATATGTTAAAAAAGTACCAAAAATGGTATACATCTTAGTAATTTAAATTTTAGTTTAAAAATTTAATTTTACTGTCAAATTAATTTTAAGTTTTAAAGAATGAAAATATTTCAATATTACAGTATTGAAAGCTAATAACGTAAAAAAAAATATTTATACAATAATTATTTGATTCAGGTGTAATAATTCTAGTAAAAAGATATCTGTTTTATTACCAAAAACGGATGCAATTTTATCAAGTAGGAGATATTACCCAACAAAGGTTTTATTTCAAGTTAATTATTATAAAAATGAGTTTATTCAGAAATACACCATCTACACTGCATACATGTATTTAGACTGTCAGGAGTCAATTTAGTATTCAAAACATTCCTTTTGTTATAAGAATGCAATTCTCTCCACACTTAATGATTGTATCAGAAAGAAAATTAGGCAGATGTTAGAGTCACGTCTGACACTTATCTTAGGGATATTCAGATAATAATACATTGAGAGGAGTGTAATTAGGGAAGTGTCAAACTTCCGTAAAAATTCTATCTTTAACTCAATTAACGTCGATATTGCAGATCGTTCTTTAAATGGACACACCCTGAATGGTTCGGTGTAGAGGAAATATAGAAGTGAGCTTATAGATGTGAACTTTAGCAAACTAAGGAAAAACGATTTTTTTATGAAATCATTGTTCTAGATATAGAATTAATTTCTTTCTTTTCTTAAAGATATTAATCTAATTCTCAATGAATATATATATATAATATACATATTTATATTATATATATATATATATATATATATATATATATATATATATATATATATATATATATATATATATATATATATATATATATATATATATATATATATATATATATATATATATATATATATATATATATATATATATATATATATATATATATATATATATATATAATAAGTGACCAAGAGCTAATGGGTAGTGGGTAGAAATTTGATAAAAAAGAGAATCATAGCTGAGCTATGAACCATAAGGTTGAACTTGGAATACTTTTTTGAGAAAAGAGACTACACGGTACGCTCAGAAAAAGCTAGATAATTTTTTTGGAAAACAGGAAATGTCTTTTTGCAGATTTAAAGAGAGCGCGTAATCTTTCTTAAAGGAAAGGTGTCCATTTTTTTCTTAGCAATTTGCTGCACTTTATAAAAATGGTAATAACAAACAAAGTAAGCAATATAAAATTTTATCACATGGCATTTGATTGGGAAGATAAAACAAGTGGCTAGGGGTAACTTGATTTCGTAAAAAACATATTGGATGATTATGTCTGTTTGTGTTGTGGCTTTGCCTTTCTGAAAATGTATCTAGTGTTCACTAATCTAGTATCTAGTTTTTTTCAAGTAGTTGTTTCCACGTATTTGGTTAGCATGTATTGCACATGTCAGTCACAAACGGATTTTTATTTTTATTTTTTTAAAAAAAGAATAAACTTTCCTTTTTATACAAAAGTAACATCTTAAATGATGACACGAATATAGTCTTTAACATGTAAATTTTCAAAGAAATCATCTGATAGAAAAAGGAGCATCAATAGTATCCTGCACATGTTACAAAGTTTACATTCATAGGCGTCGATACTCATATGCCGACGTGCTACTTGCAGCAACTTGATCTTTGAAACTTTCAACCAAGCCTGTATGTAGTCGGTGATTTAGGTGCCTGTTCTCTGCTTAGCGGTATTTCGTAGCTCAATTACCATTATTCTGTTTGCTTATGCTATAAAATACCAATTTGCAATGAAATGATCAATAGAATAATATTACTCTATTTAATTCAACAAATTAATTGTGTGTCTCACTTGTAGCACTGGTAAAGGAATTCACATAAGTATGTTTGAGTGTGTGGGCATATATGTAAGTGGTGTTTATTTATATTTATACATATATTGCTAAACTACTCACATGTAAAGAAAAGTTAGAGATTGAATAATTAAGTGTTCATTTTTCAAAGTTGTGTAAATTACAATGTGAAAATTTAAAAATAAAATGTTATGCAAATTTCATCTATTGCTAATATTATGTTATTTCACTAAATTTCATGAATGATAACCTAAGTCAAGAAAACGAATTTTCAGAGATATTAATTACTGCAGAATGTTTAATAATATTCTATTCTACATAAAAGAAGTGGGATGTTTTAATAATGAATTAAAAAAAAATTATAAGGAGTCTTAATAAATCAGGAAGCAAATTTCTGCTGAGGTTTAATGCAAAATATTTTACTAAAATTGCAAAACTATGCATTCTTTACTAGATTTACACTTTCTAAAATAAATACACTCCTTAACAATTTTAATCTTTTATTAAATTGATTATATATTTATAGACAGATTTTGACAAATTAATTGTGACAAACAGAAATAGTGATTCTTACTTTTACCTAGTTTTAAAAAAATGTTAGGATAAGTTACGAAATTAATAATATGTTTTGGTAACAATCAAAAAAATATTGCAATAATATATTTAATGCTACTGCTCTTTTCCAGCATATATATACACGTTCTAAATGTTTTCGAAGATAATCGTATTATCCAATAATACTAGCCTTAATCTCAGAATTATTGCACGCTTTCAATTTTTATAGAGCAAACTTTCTTTCAAACAACGCCTATCAAGAATATCAGATACGGTCTCTATGAATTCAATGTCTGTTTCAATGCACTTTCAGATAGAAGCCATTTATCTTTGTAGTAAGGACACATTTAAGCTTTTATTCTTAGAATTTACTATCAAATGCCTCATATATATATATATATATATATATATATATATATATATATATATATATATATATATATATATATATATATATATATATATATATATATACACAAACTTATTTAATGTTTTCATGAATACTTGTGAAACCTCTTAAAATAATCTTATGAAGTTTCAAACTTAATAAAAGAAATGAATATTAATTTACTTAAATACTGGCTTAAAGGTACCTGAAGTAATTCACAATGTTTTAATCTAGCCTAGATTTAAAAAACCGAAAATATATAAGCATTGTAACTGAATTTTTCATCTTTTAGGTAAAATACTTTTAATTTCTAATGTTGTGGGAATAATTAATGTTTGAATAAACAATTTAATAACTATTATGCTCACAGGTTTAAAATTAGGAAAATTAAAAAAGCGAATGTGTACTAGCCTTTTTCATATATTTTATTTGTTCTTACGTATAATGCAAAGAAATCTTTAATAGATATGCTCTTAAATTCGAAGAAAATTCTGTACATTTTGATAATATTTTTATATTATGCTACATAGAAATATTTACGTGAAATGTTTTGCTTTTTAATAGAGTAATAATATTTAACTTCTACTGAATAAGTATATTTAACTTGTGGTATAATGGTTGTTGTTAATTTGGTTGTATAACTCTCTTTATGGAATATTTGAGAATCACAAAACAAACTAGTAAGCTTTTTGCATACACTAAGAAAGAGGTTCTTTCAATAGATTATATTCCTGCGTATGCATGCATATAACACTTCCCAATAATTTTTTTAAAGTAATTTGAAATCATTAGAAAAATGCATATTTAGCTTGACAAAATATCCTCTCCCATTGTATTCTTATATTAACTTGAAGAGGTTTGCATCTTCAATTTTTCCGAACTATTATGTAAATTTTTTCCAAGTTACAGATCAAACCTCTATATAAATTTTATATGTTTCATCTAAACTATAAAATTTATTATTCTGATCATTATATTGTATTTTTCCAAAATACATAAATGTATGCGATTACTAATATTTTTTTAGTAAAGTAAAACATATTGAAATGATATTACGCATTTTAATATAGTGTCTTCAGTTGAAAGTAAAATATTTTGATTTTTATGCACATGCATATTTAAAATTTACTTTAATATTTTTTATAATGCTGAAGTTTTAAAAACAAATTTTCTTATAATTCATTATTTAAAAAAAATCGAATACCTTAAAGTGAAATTTTCTTTGATTTCATTATTGTATTTTATATTTAAAATAAATAATATTTAAAATAATTAATAAAAATAAAATTTAATAATTAAGTTATTTAAAATATCTCATTAAAATTGATTTATATAATTTACATATCTATAATTAATAATTTAAAAATATTTATAACTTCAAATTGAAGGAAAAGGAATGAAAAAAGTGTTATTTCAGGTATTTTACATTCCTTTACAATATTAACTTCTATTGTACATTTTTTTCGCCTCTTTATATTTGATCATATACTACGTAAATATTAATTTGTATGTACACAAAGAAATATCCGGCAAATTCTCTCTTTAGTATAAGTAATTTAAACTATTGACGAATATAAACTTATGTTTTTCAATTAATTTTAAGGACACTACCCACCAGCTAGAATCTTACTTGAACTCCTTGATTATAAAAATATATTAACACTTTATTGATATCTGGTTTCTTTTCTATTATTATATAGATTTCAGATAAAAGATCTGAAATCTATATAATTATAGAAAAATGGAATTCTTTTCCCTTCATGTTACAAAAGATATGGAATATGATACTAATATTTGGTGGAGATTATAACGTATGACTTACCAGTCAAGGATATTTGAAGTAATTATTTTTAAGATTTGATTTAAAATATTATTTAGATAATATTAGCAATTGATCGCAAATATTTTGCATTTAAACTATTTATACATTAATACCAAAGCATTTCCAAAATATTTTTACTTTAAGTAATTATTATCAATATTTAAAAAAAATATTTATTTATAATATTAAATGAACAAAACATTTTGTTTTAGGACATTCATTTATTACATATAGAAGTATACTTTACGTGACAAACGCTAAAAATATTACTTTAACTATAGCCTTAAAATAAGATATAACTACTATACTTTATTAAACCCTCAAAAAATCAATTATGAAGTTTAAAATAGATTTCTCACTTGCAAAATATATTTAGAAATATTCATGTTATAACAATTATTCAATTAAGTTTTAAAAATTATCCCAATTTAAGGTATATTCAAACTTGGTATGAGAAAATAAACTTTCTTAAAGAAAGATATACCCTACTGGCCATTAAAATTGCTACACCAGGAAGAAATGCAGATAACAAAATGATATTTATTGGACAAATATATTATACAAGAAACAAAAAATGATTAAATTTTCATAAAAATTCTGGATACGTCCTGAGAACTCAGTACCCAGAACAACCACCTCTGGCAGTAATAACAGCAGTTATATGCCTGAGCATTGAGTCAAACAGAGATTGGATTGCATGTACAGGTACAGATGCCCATGCAGCTTCAACACGATGCCACAGTTCATCAACCGTAGTGACTTGCGTTTGGTGACGAACCAGCCGCTCGGCAACCACTGACCAGACGTTCTCTATTGGTGAAAGATCTGGAGAACGTGCTGGCCAGTTCAACAGCCGAACATGTTCAGTATCAAGGAAGGTCCGTACAATACCGGCAACATGCGGTTGGGCATTATCCTTCTGAAACGTAGGGTTTCGCAAGGCTCGAATAAAGGGTAGAGCCACGGGTCGTAATACACCAGAAATGTAACGTGCACTGTTCAAAGCACCATCAATGCAAACAAGAGGTAACCGAGACGTGTATCCAATGGCACCCCATACTTACACGCCAGGTGATAGTTCAATATGACGATGAAGAATGCGCGCTGCCAATGTGTGTTCACCACGATGCTGCCAAACACGGATGTGACCATCATGATGCTGTACACAGAACGTGGGTTCATCTGAAAAGATGAATTCTCGCCATTCGTGCGCCCAGGTTCGTCGTTGATCACACCATTGAAGGCGCTCTTGTCTATGACGCAGCGTCAAGGGAAGCCGCAGCCATGGTCTCCGAGCTGAGAGTCCATGCTGCTGCGAACGTCGGCGAACTGTTCGTGCAGACACTTGTTGTCTTCCAAACGACCCCGTTTCTTGACTCACGGCTCTTGACGTGGTTGCACGATCCATTACGGCCATGCGGATAATATGCCTGTCTTCTCGGCTGCTAGTGATAGGTGGCCGTTGAGATCCCGCATGGCATTCCGTATTACCGTCCTGAACCCATCGATTCCATATTCTGCTAACAATCATTGGATCTCGAGCGACGCGATCAGCAATACTGCGATAAGATAAACTGCAATCCCGGTACGCTACAGTTCGACCTTTATCAAAGTCAGAAAAGTGCTGGTACGCATTTCTCCTTCTTATACGAGACATCACAGCAACGTTTCACCAGGCAACAACGTTCAAATGCAATTTGTGTATGAGGAACCGGTTGAACAATTTCCTCATTTAAACATAATGTAGGTGTCGCTACTGGCGCCTGCTTTGTCTGAATGCGCTGAAAAGCTAATCATTTGCATATCACAGCACCTTCTTCCTGTCTTATAAATTTCACGTCTGTAGCATGTCGCCTTCTTGGTGCAGCAATTTTAATGGCCAGTAGTGTATTAAATAATCTAGCTCAATTCCAAATGGAGCATGTTTTACAAATAGATTTTAATGTGTAGTTATAACAATAGATCCTGTATCCTCTTTAGAATATTAATCCCTTTTTTAAGAAATCTCATCGATTTTAAGCAATCCTATAGAATTTGTAAATATTATGGTAGTATAGTAAGTAGTGATATTTTTTTCCATCTAAATAACATTAAATGAAATTATTTATTCCCCAATATGTTTTTAATTAATACACAGTTATGCTAAAGAATCAGTTTTTTAAAATTGCATAAAAACGGCAAAGTAATGATAAATCATTGCTTGGTAAAAATTGCTAATAAA
Source organism: Latrodectus elegans (assembly GCA_030067965.1). NCBI lineage: Eukaryota > Metazoa > Arthropoda > Arachnida > Araneae > Theridiidae > Latrodectus > Latrodectus elegans. The sequence goes on from CM057813.1 coordinate 105,127,647, forward strand.
ATTCAGAAACATGTAATAATACATGTACGTAGATAATTAAAAAGTTAAAATTATGTAATAATAACATAATTTGAAGTATGCCATTAATTGAAGAAATTTCTCGACGTAACTAACAAAATAATATGTAAGTAAAGTAATTATCAATGGTAAAAATAAAGCATTGAAAACAAAGAAGCACTTTAATTAATTAGACATAATTGAAGTTAATTAGATAGCTCTTGATTGCAAACAATAATTTAATTAATTATTTTTCAATTGATTATCAAAGGATTAAAATACAAAAGAATAAGGTACTTGTAGTAATGAATGAAAGGAGAATATACTTATATAATTTCTTTGATTATGTTAAAAATATACCTTACAAATTTGTCTTTTAGGACAATTTTAGCAAAAATTCAAAAGCAGTTTGATTTTTTTGGCTTACAAAAACTGAACCTACTCGTAAATCTCTAAACAGTATAAAAAAATTAATTATGTTTGCAATGAAAAATACACTATTATTCTTTGCTTGATCAAATAAAATAAAATATGAATTAAACGTTTATAAAAGCAACATAAAATTAGATCTGATATAAGTATGTTAATTTGCGAACAAGTTTTCATCTAAGCGGACACGTTTCATGCATTATAAAAAGCAATAATGTAGCATATTCTAAGAAAGTCTCGCTTTTCGTTTTTTTTATTTTTTCGGCAGCGTATTGTTATGGGCGAGTATTTAACTTTTTTAAAAGAGATTTTAAGCCAATTTACCCCTTAAAGTAAAGTCGTTGAACGAGTTACCGTATTTTTTACCTCATTTTATAAGCGCAATATCTCCAAGTTTAACTTTTTTTAAAGCCCAGCGTAAAACACAATTGATTTTTCTAAAGCTGCTTGTATAGAACTGATAAGAACTTAAATATTCCACAGTAAATTTTTCCTTTTGTCACGGAGAAAATAAAAGCATTTGCATTATATGTACAGACTTTCAAACATTGTAATCAGCTCTGAATTCATGGTGAAAAGTGTTTTGGAAAAAGAAATTACTTTCTCATCTTTTATTATTGTGTATACTTTTCTCTTAATAAGTATATGGTAATGTGTGAAATAAATATGACTTAATAATTATGTATTACTATTTAAAAAATGCAGCGTTTGAAAACATGATTAGAAATAAAGGTGTTTATATATTAAAATATCATGTAAGCTAAATTTCCAAATTAAAGTTATCAGTTCTAATGTGAACAAAGTATTGACACATTTACCGAGTAAAAAGTTTTATAAAAATAAATATAGCTAATTTTAAAAGAATGAATGCCATAAATATTAAGCGATACAGTACCATTTTCTCTGAATTATAAATGAATACTTGTTATTTCTGGAATATACAAATGCATATATCAATAACAGATAAAAACATGGTCATCAATAAATTATACGTAAAAGTATGGGAAGCAAAGAAATTAAAATTTTTACTACATAATATAAAAAATCTTTGAAACCACCTTACTTAAGAAAACTGGATCTATTATTGAACGGAACTTTCATAGATAATTTTAATTTATCTTCATTGTTCTGATGCTTAGCTGCAAGAACTTAAATATAGTATGATTGGAAAGTGCTTACTGTTGATTTAAAAATATAGTACATCTTCGTCACATATCATCACATTTATCTAAGAACATCTTAAGAACTTAAATATAGTATGATTGGAAAGTGCTTACTATTGATTTAAAAATATAGTACATCTTCGTCACATATCATCACATTTAAATTCTACTGTATTGCTTAGATTTTGTAATAATATATTTTATCATTTTTATCCTGAATTTTGATATTTTTTACATATTTTGTGTAATTTTATTGTCTGAGATTTTAATGACTGTTGAGAATAGCTACACAAATTCTACGGAATTTTTTGGCTAAAAGAATTACCATTTTTTTCTTAGAAATGTATTTATGTGCTTCAGATTGAAGCACGTTTTCGAAACTTAGGAGTCAAAATTTATTTCTTTCCTATTATGAATCTAAATACCAATAGGAGCTTTTGAATTTAATTGCCTTTATCTAATTTTATTACACTTATGTATAAAAAAGTATAACCTAAGATGTATTTTCGAGTATTTTAACGTAACATTTCTATTTTAATATCTAAAAATTGTAAAAAAATATCTATTTATTATTTTTCAAGTCCCATGGAATTTTATATTTTGGAATGAAGGAAAGACGTATTTCAGTCTATATCTGGTTTTGAACTGCTCATAAGGTGAATTTTTAAAAATCTTCTTCTTTGAAAGCACATAACAAATCCATATAGAGAATATAAGCTCAATGCCACATTTTTTTTTAACTTAGATAAAAAAAAAGGAACTCCTTTGAGAATTCAATAATTCTTGTTACTATTCCTCATAAATTGAAATTTTAATACTTTTTGACAGTAAATTCAAATGATAAATACTAAACAAAATTCTAAACATTGCATTCAAAACTTAATAAACATTTCTTTTGATTGTGTCGTGAATTACATAATAGAGATAATATTTAGCCATTGATAAATTACAAAATATTAGAAGTCATGAAAAATAAAAGAGGATACATCTTAAAATTCCTGAATTTATTTTTATGCTTTGTCAGAATCATTTTGCATTAATTAGGGATGTGGCTGAATTCTTCAATAGAATTTTTAATTATTAATGTGATGTATGTCGCACTAAACATTATTCGTATATTAGTAAAAAATGTTTATGCCAAACATTTGTAGCCTAATGAAGGAATTGATTTCAATAACAACTACCACTGAATATTAAAATATTATGTTTCATTTTTGACTTCAGCATGCCCAACTTTAACGGTGGGTGCCTGGGAGTTTTATGATTTCCTGCTTTGGAACATGAGAAACTGTCTCACTCTCTAAACGAAATCATGCTAAAAACAATTTATTTTTTAGTGTTTTTAAATTCCTAGTAGATAATTTTTTGAAATCAAGAATACAAATCTCTTTTGAGAGACATGACTAATAAAGATTTAAATGATTTTATGAGCATAATTGGATATAAAATTATGTAAAAAGAAACATCTGAAGTTGTAATTTCTTGATTATTAACAAGTTATATATTAAAACATCCAGCACCACTGTATATATTTCTTATGTTATCAAATACGGGATTTTGAACCCGAAACCGCACTCACCGATGTTCAATATAATCATCTGTAATAGCCTAGATTATTAATACGCAGTTTAAATTTCCATAGCAAAGTCGACATTTTTTACCCCAATTTCTGTAACTTTGATAAATGAAATCATTAGAAAATCTATCTTAAAAATATACTTAAAAATCTGTTGTACGATATTATTTTATAATGAAATGTAGTTGATAGCTCGATCTTCTATTCAAAATAAAAAATACATCATTAATAGTATAGTTATTATTTTAATATATATTGTATAACACACATTTTATTGCAATTTCATTTGCTCTTAAAATGTGATGCAGTCGTATCTTATATTACACTGTATTATCGCAAACAATTCAGCGGGTCAATATTATTTTCATTTACAAGAAATGAATAATTCTTTTTTAGAAATACCTTGTAAGAGGATATAAAATTTCGAACTCATTTTGCATTCTTATTAATCAGGGAGAGAAAGTTAAATTTTCGGCCAAGTCATTTCATCTCGAAATCTTAGAAGCTGATTCAGTTCAAGGATTCAAAAGTAATTTTCAAGCGAAATTGAATCTTTGAAATATCTTCTCTTCTTCTGAGAAAGTTACACATCATTGAAGCAAAATCAATTTCTTGCTTTCACAACACCAAAAAGTATCACCCTTTCACACCAAATTGGAATCGGAAGAATCTTTCGTCACAAGAGATTTTAGAATCTAATATGTGTACTAAAATTTGACAGAGTTTATAAAAATATTTATTCATGAAAAGGACAATACCCTGAAGGAAGCAGAGATGTTTATTTTTCGATTTGTATATAACATTTTATGCATTACATTTATCAAGAAAATTATTTTTATGAATTTACTCAGTTAAATCTTCATAACTTTTAAAATTTTTCCCCTTCACATATTACCCTTTGAATTATTTTTTTTAAATATTCTCATTTATTTAGTATATTCATCTTGATAAGTAATATATCTTGCTTTCTTATTTATATTTAATAGATATATTATCTTACAAATTTTAATCTCATACACAACTAATCAAGTTTATAATTTTAATTTCAAAAACAAATATTAAAATCAAATTATAATAATGAAATCTTCATTGTTACAGTCCAACAGTATTATCTAAATTATTTAAAGTATAAGAATATTTATATTTTGTCAATAAAAGAAATGAAGCATTTATGTATGAAATTTTGTAACAAATTATGCAAGTAAGCTATTAGTTAAATACCATACATTTTTAAAATGTTAAATGTTTTTCATGAAATTAAAGGATTAAAAAGAAATGAACTATTCAAGATATAACTGATATAACTATTTACCACTTAATAACATGGCTATGATATAGTTACTTACTATACAACTGTATAAAAAATGAGATTTATTTCTGTTTAACCTATTCCAAAATATTCAATTCTTTGCATATTAACTTTAAGGAACTAATCAATTCCTTTAATAATATTATGTGTAGCAAGATATAAATATATATTAAACGATAGGTCACGCATGCGCGGGATTATAAAGAAAAAGCAAATGTAAAATTTCATTCGTGTTTCTTCTGTGGTCTGTAACTATTCTTCAACAAAAATTTTGAGCCAAGAAATTTTTAACCTAAGCATTTAGAAAGTAAAAGACAGTTTTGCCTACGGCTAGACATTATAATTTCATTTGACATCAGCAGTAGGCATTGTAATAACTAAAATTAACCATATTAAATTTGCTTCGAATTATCTTGCGTTTTGGAAAATCTTTTTGTAGGTCATAATCAGTGTCTTAAATTCTTATAGAAAATTTCTGAACATGTATTCGGATGCAAAAGAAGTTAAAAAGGGCCACGTTTTATAAGAAAAATGTATAAAGTAGTGTATATGAACATAAAACTATTTTTGCTTGTTCTGAAAACTTTCTAAGCAGAAATCGCTAAGGAGCAAACAAGGAAAACTACCAAATACCCAAAACGACTGTTTTTCTAGCAGAAAGCAGAACAAAATTTAATGATATGCCTTTTCATTAATGGAAAAGATTAATCAGACCAGGGATTTTTCACTAACTAATCATATAAGTTATATACTTAAGAATTTGGAAGCAAAAAAGAATTTCACAAATAACTAAGAAGATATTTTTTTGCATTAAATAGGATAAAAGAGTCACAAAGACAAACTATTTTCTTTTTTAAACTTTTGAAAATGCAAATTTTGAATTTAAAAACTTCCAAGACTGCAAATTGTATTCAACGAATGAGATTTGTCTTTCAGCTTAATGCAGGGCAAAGCAGAAAAGAACAAAAGGTATTTAATTAGCTCATTGCTTCAAAGATTGTAATATCTCAACGTAATAATTTAAACCAGTGATTTTCAACATGTAGGGTGCACACCCCTAGGGGAGCGCGAGCATATCCGAGAGAAAATATTATTTAAAAATATTGATTAAGTGACTTGTAGTAAAGAACACACACACACATACAAAACAGGATACATTTCGACATATATTTAATTAATAACTTATTAAATTGAAACAATTTACGAAATCGAAAACAAATTTAATAATTATTGGTGACTTTCTGGGGCCTGTGTTTCAGAGCAAAGTTTTTCGAAGGAGGTTTTAATATTAGAAATAGACACTCTCAGTTCTTTTTCTATATATAGCTGAGATCTATATTTTGTCTTCAAAGAAACCACCGAAGAAAATCCATGTTCCCAAAGGTAAGGTGTTGAAAATGGTAATAGAATGCGAAATGCCTTTGTATTCAGTGCAGAAATATCCACTCCACCCAAAATTCAAAGAGTGTTTATTACTCAATTGTCTTTTGCTTTCGCCACTTGCCGTGAAGTCTATGAAGATTTCTTCTTCAATTGAGAGTCCTTTGGGAGTATTGTGAAATGGATCCCTCACCCACTTGTAACTTGATATCAGTTTATCCTTATCAAGAAGGTACTTTTTAGAATTCTTTGATGGCATTGCTAAATGATTTTCAATGGTTACAAAAAAAAACTTTTACATATTGTTCTTCAGCCTCGTATGTTTCAATACAATTATTCAAATTTGCAAACATTGTTAAGTTTTCTTGCTTTAAATTTCTGCTCCACAATTCCAAATTCCTACAAAAAGCATTAACTTTATCACTCGTATCCAATATATGTGTATTTGCTGATTGCAGTTGAAGATTCAAGGTATTTAATTTATCGAATATGTCGACCATGTAGCTCAATTTCAACACAAAAAAATTATCGCGAAAATTCTCAGCTTCCAGTCTGTTTTCCTCTTCTAGGAAAACGGTTATTTCTTCTCTTAATTCATAAATACGTTGAAAAAATTTCCCTCGCGATAACCATCTTGCCTCGCAATAAAATAGTAACGCTGAATATACTGCACCCAATTCTTTAAACAGTGCGGAAAAGATTCTTGATTTCAGGATCCTCATTTTTATATAGTTTACTCCGGTTACAACCGTAGTTAACAAATTATTCAAGCCAGGACTCATTTCTTTGGAAGCTAACGCTTCTCTGTGGATCATGCAATGTGGCGATTTTAGTTACATAAGTGCTTGAATACTTTGGAATCTTCCGGACATAGAACGATCACCATCGGTGCATATTCCAACTTAATTTTTCCATTCTATGTTTGCCTCGTTCATAAAATCATTTGAAATAGCAAATAATGCTAGTTCTGTTGCTTTAAATTCTATTGGTTTGCAGAAAAGTAATTCGTCTACTACTGACAAATCATCACAAAATCTAGCATAGACAATGAAATGAGCATCTTTATTACTATCTGTTGCCTCATCGAGTTGTATTGTAAACAATTTGCAACGTCGTCATGCAACTTCGACAAAAGCTGACATTCTACATCTTCAGCTGTATCATCAGATCGATGGGCAATACTATCATTTGAAAAATGTATAGACTGCAATTGATTTTTAACTCACAGACAAAGCTTTTTAATCAATGATTTTTGCTTTTCATATGATTTTAAATTTAATTTGAAGAATTCTCTGGATTTGTAAACGTACTCAATTTGAAGCGTTTCCAAATTTCGTTTAAGTTTATTAGGTTTCATGCTATCTGCCGCCAACATTTTTGAGCAAATGATACACAGGGGCCTTACTTTTTCATTTACTTCAGTACTAGTGAACCCAAAATTTAAGTATTCTTGAGAATATTTTCTTGATTTTTATTTTCGGAATTACGCTCGTCTGTGTACTTGCTGATGCATGTCTATTGTCTAATGCTAGCTTACGCCCGCTTAAAAATTTATCTATGATTCTACATAAGTCTGCTGCCGGGAATATTTAATAACGTGAATTACAATTACACGAAAATATATATAACATACAAATTCAGAATATATTCAATAGCAATAGAAGGATCGATTCGAATGACATTGTCTGGAAATGAAATTAGCGTCATAGAACTTTCTCCTTCTTCCAAAGAGAAAACATTTTTTCCTATCTGCGCACGCTCCTAACTTAACTTTTAAGCTGATCATACATTCCAGAAAAATCGAAACTTCTCGTGAAACCGTGAGAATTCCCAAAATGGCAGGACGCAAGAACTATTGGTCTAAAAGGCATAGTATTCTTGTTTTTTCAAAGCTCAGGATTTGTGTTGAAAAATGTCAGTAAATTTCCGTATTCTTGGTAATTTGTGAAGTTTAAAATTAAGATTGTAGTGTAGGTTTAGAGCCAAAATACACAAAATACATTATTATTGTATGCGGTGGGGTGGGGGGCTACGATGAAAATTATGATTCAAAATTGAGCCGTGAATACTAAAATGTTGAGAAGCACTGATTTAACCTAATCAGTAAATTAGAAAGTTGTTGCCAGGTTAGAAGAAGGCCAAAAACTTTTCACATTAAGAAATCATTGGAGTGTGTCCAAAGTGTGATTTCTAGAAACTTGGACCAATTTTTAGAGATTGGGAATGCAGGCCATATATCTGGGTAAGGTTGTAGATGAGAAACAATGCTACATTAAGATAGTTACTTAACGATAACAGCTCGGGGAAACTGAATTATGAATAGCATCCATCTTCAACAATAATTTCGCTCTACTACTACTCTCAGAGTTTCGACACAGACATCCTTCACGTACAAACATCGAACCATCCTTCGCGTAGAAGTGCTATAAGCTGAACTATCAATTATGTGTGCCATGTTAACATCACCTTTACGCCAACAAGGAATGGGAAACACAATATGTGAACAAAGGGAGGAATTAACGGAGCAATATTCTTTTCTCTAATCATTTCCATTTTATTCTAGATTCTGAGAATAAGTGTATTTTCATATAAGGTGCATATTGCACTAGAAACAATCCTACTTGCCAGAAAGAAAATGTCAGATTTATCTGTGAGTGATAGTTAGGCTGTGCTGGCACTTGCATTGATGAGTTTAAATGATCTCAAAAACATTCAAAATAGACTTCTGACCAGTCACCGCTATAATGATGAGATCCTCATACTTATTAGTCACTTATGCTCCAGCAGTTGGAGGTGACTTCATCTTAATGTAAAACATTTGCAGTGCACATCATGCTAAGATGTTAGAGAATTTATTTATTTATTTTTTTAGAATATTAAATCATGCGTTTAGTAGGGAAGCAGAATCTTCGGACATGGACGCAATAGAGCATGTTTACGTTCTGCATAGACGCAATAAGGCATGTCTAGGCAGATGAATTCCTGGACGCCTAGCATTCCCAAAAGCTCTCCAAGAACCGGAATGATCTCTTCTGTAGGAAAAGAGCATAAATAATGCTTCTCATTAATAACGTCATTGAATCAATGACACACAATGTTTCAACTTTGTCGGCCATCCGAATATACCATATCCCAGACTGAAAAGTATTTTCTTTTAAAGGAACACTCTTTTATTTTTTCTCATATGCACAAATTGTGATTTTTTTCTTTTTCGCAAAACATTTAAATTAAATCACATTTTTTCTGCCAAATTGAAGTTATTATTATCTCATGTAGCTTACTACAGCTCGCAATTATGCATCAATCAATAAGACAATTTTTCATGTGCAAGAAGAACCCCATAACCTCATTAAACTTTAATTGCTTTTAGTTGTTTATATTAGCTTTGGAAAATTTACAATTATTTATATTATATACGGTTTACAGGATATCGAATTTTTGATCCATATTTATTTAATGCATTGTAATCCAGTTTAAAATACAAATTTACAAAATTAGATTTAAGTATAACAAAATTTTATCTTGCTGAAGGAACAATTTTCTTCAAAATCATTATACTTTTATTAAATATTCAAACTACTAGTTTATTCAATAATTCACCTAAATTTTCACATTTATATTTAAACAGTAAATAATTATAAGCTGTTTTTTATTGGAAAATATATATATATATATATATATATATATATATATATATATATATATATATATATATATATATAAAATATATATTCCTATTTTATCAAAAAGGTAGCTTAAATTCAAATTTAAATAAAACCTTTTGTAGTTAAATTATGGTAGCAGGATTTTTACATCTTCTGCAGCATATAAAATTAAAAACAAATCCTTCCCTAAAGCGAATTTTGTTTCTATAAGTTGGAAATAAATTCACTTGAAATTCCAAGACTGACGCTCTTGGGGAAAACTTTAATTACTATTTGCATTTGTTCTACACATTGTATAGAAAAATTAAATTAATTTCCTTAATATGTGCCTTTCGAATTTTATATGTTGAAAAAATCTCTTTTGAATATAAATTTATTTAAAATAAAGAAATATTTTTTAACAATGCCAAAAAAAAATTGTTCATTTAATAAATAAATTCATAAATTCTTCCTCAAATTTTTCTTGTCAATTTTATAATGCCAAAATATTCAGAATTTAGATATTTCGTTCGGCATAGAATATACTAAATTTGCTACTATTTTATTTAACAAACGTCAACCTGAGGTTGATTTGTTAAAAATCTTGAATAAATAAATGATTTATCTTATAAATCTTATAAATGCACACACATTGTTTCTGTTTATATAGCTAGGGATGTACTTTGAAATTAACATTCACGTACTCTTGCAAATTAAGATGCTTACTAAAAAATTAATTTTTCTTTATTCTTCAAGTAATAAAATAAAACTGCAATCAAAATATGGGAAAATCTTACCAAAAACGAACAGAAACAAAACTAAGTATTCGGTTTAAAACCTAAAAAATATAAGTAAAATTATTAAGATTTTACTCGTTTTTCAAACTTAAAATAATTATATATTTTACTAGTTCTCGAGTGAGGGTTTACGGTGTCATGGCTTTGATCAAGTTGCCACTAGATCTCTGAAAGACAGGAAACAACAAAAACTTTCTAATATATAAGAGAAAGTTTGATTTGGCCGAACGATCAAAAGTTACTGTCCTTGGACCTGTAAGTGTTAGTTAGACTGAGATTCATAGTTTGAAAGTAGACTTAGATCTTTTTTTAATTGAACCAAAAAAGGGAATTGAACTCGCGAGCTGTTGAATCAAAGTTTTGAGCTCTAACAATTCAGCTTTTTATAAGGAGTAAATCGAATGCTGAAAAGCATAAAAAATATCTTTAAATAAAAAAACTAATTTTATATTTTTTTACATTGAATACCAATCTATGTTTTTAAATCAAAATTTAATCAAATGCATTTATCAATTAATTTAAATATTTATTTTCTGTAAATTAATTAAAACCTTTCATTGCACAAATTTGTATTTCAAAAACTTGAATTGTTTTATATTTTCAAGCAAAAAAATTATATTCAAATTTCCTTTATATGCACATTATTTTTGTTTTGGTGTATGCAACATGTTAACTAATTAAAATGTTTAATCAAATTAACTGAACAAATTTCGACATATGTAATATAAATGCAATTAAATCGCAAAATTTCTTTCGAATACTTTCTTCTATTTTTTAAATCAATATAAAACATTGATTTATGTAAAACATAAATTTGAGATCTTTGAGTAAATCGAGTTCACATGCATAAATTTGAGTTCATTGAGCAAACTTAGATTTTATATTGCCTATAAACAATAACCAATGCAAAATGTAAATATAATTTTAAAGTAAATATTTATGTATAAATGTATGATGGTTATTTTTGTGAAAGTTAAGAAACCTATAACATAATATTGGTACCAAATTTTTTAAGTTACTTTCATATAAATACTGTTTTTAAATAGTTTATCTTCAAAGCATCACAAGTATATTTTTGAATTAACAATCAAAAGCAAAGTTATTTAATATTAATTTTTATCCATAAAATGATCATCGAACATCTTTGATCTTTTTCGACGTTTTAAATACACTAATGAAAACTGAAATTAAATTATAAATATAATATGTAGAAACATTTATTGTGTGATCGTCAACTTTTAAGGGTAAGTTTTTTCGAAAATGGTTTTTTCAAATGCATGTTGTATAAACCTTTTTTCTACAACATTTCAGAAAAAAACGTTATAAAGTTAAGACTCATTAGATATATTTTTGAATAGAGGGAAAAAATTATTTGAAATTTTTTTAAATACTTATGTATTGGTAAAGTGACAAAAATGTATAAAATTTCGAATATTTAATTTAATACACTAAAATATAACATGTTAAAATATTATATATTACATAAATATGTGTTTTCAGACATTAAATACGTACTGCAGCTATTAAAATGAGTTAATTATTCTTTACATTTTTTGCTTGTAAAATAGTTTCATTTATTCAGATTCAATGTGGGACTTGATAGACATAAATGTCACATTACTTCACAAAAAAGTTTTCTTAAAATTCTTTTCTAATGAAATAAATAACTTTCATGTCAATGGTTTTATTATCAATAAAATGCTTCAATTGATTTAACTTTTATGTGTAAAAGTGTGTGTGTGTGTGTGTGTGTGTGTGCGTGCGTGCGCGTGCGTGCGCGTGTGTAATAGATAAATCCTATATATATAGAGGGTATTTTATAATAAAAATTTCTCCGTACATTGAATCTCCATCTAACAAAGCGCAAATACTTTTAAATTTTATATGAATTGATTATTTTATTAAAACTTTGTTTTTGTAAAAATTTTATATTAAAAATCTATTCACTTAAATAAATTTTATTTAACGTTTTATTTAAGTGACTAAATGTTTAATCAATACTTTGTTTTCCTTTGTCTATTTATAAGAAAACTTGAATTCTTCCAATATTTATACGATTTTTGTAGAATACAGTTTAAATGAGCATATAGTATATTGAACTATTTTAAATTTTACTTAATTAAAATCGTAGTGAAATTAATCTTATTTGAAAACATATTCCCTAAGTTCTAATTTTATATTTTAAACTATATAACTTATCTAAATAATTGCTTCTCATTTGCTTGTTAAGATTGAAATTTATTATTTTTTTCAAATATTTTACCAGACATTTATTTTCTACTTGTAATGTTTTGGATTTAAAAAACACTAAATAATTTCAATTGTTTCCAATTTTAATTCATTTTACTTGCAAAGTCACGAATAGTTATAAAAACTATTAATTAATTCAAAAAAACGATTTGTTAAATTTTAAATGTTCAATTTATTTACTCAAAATTACTAATTCTTCTGAGTAGTTAAATCAAAATGTGAAATCATAAATTTCGAAATTACTTCAAAGTTTTTAAATTTCTCTTGAAATTACATTTATTTTTAAAACAATGAAATTTCTCATCATAATGTTCAACAGTTCTTCAGTTATGTTCAACGTACGATGTAGCCAAATTATTAAGTTTAGTAGCTTAATATTTTTTCTTATTCTAAGCAATAATTCAAAAATATAAATAAAAAATAGTCAAAAATCAAATACAAAATAACATATTTCTTTATTTTAATGCATTCAGAATTTTTGTAATATCTTACAAAATATCTATTCAATTTATTTTATAAATGAAACAATTCTAAAAAGCAAAATATTTGATTACATGATGCAGCACCAAAACCATGTTTTTATTATACAATTTAAATTTTATTCAAGCAGTAAGCAGACTGTTAGATTTCAAATTTTAAATTAATTGATTTCACTTTTTAAGTTCTTGTTAATCACTGGATGCGCTTTCGGTAAGTGCATCCACTTTCACTCACTGAATGCAATCATATTTTTACTTCACTCAAAAAGTGTGCACTCATTTCTATGTTTATGACATAATATTGTTCACTTTGATGCGTTTCTTTAACATTACTCAGTTTTCTTACATTTGATTATTTTTCAACTATTGTTTGCATGGATTTAAATCTACCTATAAATATATATATGTCTGTGTGTGTAATTGTGAGTGTGTGTGTATATATATATATATATAATTTATCTGAGCAGATATTTTCTTTGAGATAAGACAACAGTGAATTTTTATTTTATGTAGTTAAAAATAATCTGGAAAACAAATTTTATGGCTATTAATTTTTTGTGTTACGAAACTTTTATTACACAAAATTTAAAATATTTTTGTATATTTTTGCCTTAATATAATGTACATCTTTCCAAACAAGATAAGAAAAGTTCAATAGTATAAAGTATTTTCTTTGTATAAATCATCATTTAAAGTTAAATATGACTTGCATAAATATAACTGAAAACGCAATGACTTCATTATGAATTTCCATGTACCATAATATTTCCTGATAAATGCCTCATTAATAATATTATACTTTTTAAAATTTATTTTAATTCAATTTATATCTATTTGCTTTTTATTCCAAAAAAGCTGCAGAAATTTGGTTAAGTTCCCTAAATTTATAATGAACTAAGAATTTAAAGATCAATTTTTACTCGTTTTAATTATATCAAATTCAAACTCAAGGGATTAATTAAAGGTAATATAATTACCTAAGTTTTATTTTCTCAGCGCATTTTCTGAAAAGTGTTTCTATACTAGATTACTGAAATGTTTTGAGATGTTTTTCGTCGACGCACCTATTTAATCATTACATGTGTTTTAGAAACGAAACACCTGTGAGTTACTTGAAAACCTTGTAAGCTATAGAGAATAAGTTTTTTTTTTTCCAAAAAAATATAATTAGATAAAATTACATTTTTCTTAGCATAAAGATTGCTGTTACTAAAGTGTATAAAATTTTTCTAAATGTTTATAAGAAGTAAATAATAGAAGTTTATCATCCTATAATAATAACATTAACTTATAAACGATACTTTAATATACTATTTTATTAATATGTTTAAAATATTAATATATATATAGTATATTAAAAATAATATTTTAAATTGCATCATATATTTTTCTTTCAAACAATCAAATAAATGCCTTATATTTTTTTCTTCAGTTCTTCAATGACTAGAGTAATAAACTTTTCTTAGCTCCTACGGATTATCTCATTGATACCGCCATAAAAATGTAACTAAATGTTGCACAGTTTTCTTCAAAATATGCTGCAAAAGAATTGAGCAGCTAAATTTATCTGCCCTATCTCACTAAAACACATATCTCAAAACTTAGATTCCAATATTCTGATTTTTAATCACATATTTAAAATAGGCATGCGATAAAAATAAAAATATATATATTTAACTATGATAAATAGGATATAACTTGATTGTTGTATCAGTTGGTGAGCTAAAAGTTAAACAGAGATTGGATAGTAATTGTAAATGTAGCTCCAACACGATGTTACAAATTATTGACTGTAAGGACTATGGTTGAACGAGTCAGTTTTGGCTTCTACTGACTGCATCTTCTTGGCTACAGAATAAATTCTAATTGCTGGGTAAAGTTAATAATGTTCTAATCAGAGCAAAAGACAAAAAGTGCAATAGATTGAACAATAACATCATCTGTCCTGTATCTAGTAATATCCATGCAATACTGACAATACAGAGTTGTCCATTATCCGGCTGAAGCGTGGCATTGCTCAGGGGTATAAATAGAATTACAACCTAACTGTTAAATTCTATAGTGCTAAAGCAAAATCTTTGCCTTAGTACCACAGAATACAATAGTCACAGCTTCAAGTGCCTTCAAAGGAATAAAACGTATTCTCTAACCATTAATTGAGGTAATCTTTATGATGTTATAAATTGAATTTGTATTTGTCTGAAAATACGAAGTATTGATATTATTGTGCACTCAGGCTCTTTATTTCTGCCTGTGATCTAACATCAGTAGTGATTATAACCAGTATCTATGAATTGACAGTCCTTGCAGCTGGAAACTCCAGTACTTGTCTTGCAATTGAATCATTACCTTGTAAATGAATCCTAAATCAAATTTTTAATTCAACTCTCGTGATGCAGCTCACGTGTACGTGAAGATCATGTGGCTAACATGTCTGTCATTTAGTCTGTTAGTGATAGAGAGCCGCTCAAGCCACTCAAATCATATAAGATTTTTCTTTGATAATTTTTAACACGTAAAGATTTAACATTGATGAATAGAAATCACTAAACTAGATACAGAATACATAGTCAGTTATGTGATTTTCATCAGTGCAATCAATTGTAGTTTATCAAAATTATAAGTTATCACATGATATAATTAATGATTATCTCGTTAAATTACAAATTGCACATATCAAAATAAAAAATATGCTAAGAAGTTTTTTTTTTTTTTTTTTTTTTTTTTTTTAAATGTCATTTACAATTCATTTTCACAAAAAACCAAGTTGAAACAAAATTTGATATAAAAAAAACGTGTGTGTTATGTATTTTTCCTTACTTAATCAATTTAACATATGTTGTGCATCGATCACTTCATAAAGCATTTTTATCTATTATTAGTAAATTTTACTTTAAATATGTTTTTTCAGCAAAATGAATAATTATTTGATATGCAGTAGTAACTATTTCTAACGATTTCAATTAAATTCAAAATTAAATTTTTAGAAATGAAATTTTAAAAATATTGTAATACCATTATTTAACAATTAGCAATTTCGTAATACTCATACATATATGCTTTATAAAATTCGATGTATTTTTTCAATTAAACGAAACATTTTTATAAAATATTTTAAATTGTTAAGTATAGCGAGTTAACTTCACATTAAATTCTTTATAATATCAAATTCTATACAATTGCTTAAATTATTGTGACTTATTAACATAGTCCTTTCACAAATGAAGGAAATAAGACGATTTCGAGAAAATCTGCATTTAAGAGTTTTAAGCTATAATTACTCGTCATGCATGCAAATAGCTTATTATAAATATGATTCTATGGATAGCATGGCGAATAATTCCCTTTTCTTATCTATTTCACCGACACCCAATTAGCTTGTCATTTCCGTCTTGTTTTAAGTTTAATTATAAGCCTCTAATAATTCTTGGAAAATGTGCGTAAATACAAAACCATGAATTATTTAACATAAATTCGCGTTATATTTTCAATGTTCTAGTTTTAATTTCAATAATATAATGAATTAAAATGAATATTATTCCCTTTTTCCTAAGCATTTGATTTAAAAATGTTCTTTAATAGAGAATCTCATATTGCTGCGTCAAGAGTCTTCAGAAAAATGATTTATTTAAGTTAAATTATTTTCCACTTCATTTAATTTTTATCAACGTTATCTTATAAGAAAAGGAATTTGAATATTTATATTTGTTTATTGCAAAAATTAAGAATGATTGCTTTACGTCCAATATAAAATATCATTTTAAAGTTTAAAAATGTAATAGAATTTTTTAAGAAAAGATTGGTGTTAATGAGAAAATTCCAAATTATTACCAAATTATAGTTTTATGTTCCCTAAATATTCTGCATTAAATAAAATAATTTACAGTTGTTAAAAATTTAAAAAATGGACATAAACTCATACAAAATCATTTATCTAAATTAAAAATTACGCTTGCATACTAAATAATATAAAAATAAAAACACAAATTTAAAATGTACTTATGCCATTTTATATTTTAATATGTTATTTATATATAAAATAATATTAAATATATGTTTTTACTAAAATATATTTACAGTTTTCCCAACTTAAAATTTAGAGTAAAATGATAAGAAATAAATATTTCGCGCGAGTTTAATTAAGTTTATAAATGTTTCATTTTGTTGTTTAGTAAATTAAAAATTAAGTAGATATTACAAAGAGTTCTACTTTCAAAATGTTACAGCTATAGTGCCCCTATTTTTATTGTGAAGGATACAGGGTAAGTATTCTTCTGCTCAACAGCCATTTCTCTTGATTTGGTGCAAGTCTCCCAGGAGCAACATACTTCAAGAAATAGGTTTAAGGACCATAGGACACTAGAATGGCAAGAGTATTATAAACCAAGCTCTATCTGGACCCTGCCACAGAAGGTATCCCTTGAGAGGTCATTTAGCCACGTGAATAATGAAAGCTTGAAAGAGCTTCCGAGATTGGCCTAGTGGGATGTTGCAGCCGAATGAAGATGGTCTTTAATGTCAGGGTAGAATAAGTTGTGCTTAAGACCGGAGACTGGAATTTCAACACTCTGTAGAATATGCGTTTAATGAAGTGAATCTAACAATGAGAGCATTTGCGACAATTTGAATATGACGCGAGTGGGGAAAATTGACTTTCAAATTTGAATTTCCACTTTTATAAGGGTAGTTTAATTTGAACATTACATGCTCTTCATTTGAAAAATTCTGCTTTCACATAAAATAAAAGTGTTATTAATACTTTATATTATATCATGCATAATTAATATTCCAATTTTCTTATTTATATTATAAAAAGGAAGTTAATGTTGCAAATCATGTAAGAGTTATGGGTTGTATGCAGTTAACTTTCATTTTTAAGTAATATGGGAAATAAAACGATTTTTAAGTTAAACTAACGTATGGCTAAAAATTTAACTGTAAGAAAGTAAAACTCATATAAATACTAAATTTATAACTCCAGTAAAAAAAAAAAAAAAAAAAAAAAAAAAAAGGAATGAAACTTTTTATTAATACAAAAGAAGACTATGCATACATTCTTTATGATGATTCGACGAATTTCTTTAACATTTTTTAAAAGGGAAATTTATTAATCTATATTAAAGTTTTACTTAAGAAAACATTTATTTTATTATTTTTTAAATTTCATTTGTACTAATGCAAAACAAAATAGTCACACCTAAGCAAAATAATATTATGAAAATTATTTAAACTTCAAAATGATTAACCATTAACTAACTTCACATTAAATTTCTAACACAAATAGATGTGTATAAAAATTAAGAAACCATGTCTGTGCCAAAATCTTTATTGAAAGCTTATTTCATTTTTTTTTTCTGAAACAAATGTATTTAGAAAAGTGACTATTGTTTTATACTGTATATTTCCCTAGATGAAATAAATAATAAAATGTCATTCCAATTATAATATATTATAGATAATTTTATATTACTGTAACTTTATATGAAACAAATATACATTACTATTAAAATATTTTGTCAATTTGATTTATGGTTCCTTTTAAAACAAAATAGAAAACATTCCTAATTAATATAGTGTTTTTAATCGATGGGAGAAATGTTAAGGATTCTTGACATTTGAGTCATACTTGTCATGGTTGTTTTTCATTTCTGAATACGTATGATTTCATTAGCATAAACATTCCTAATCCATCTTACACATTCAAGTCCAAATTTAAAATTTACTTTAAATGTAAATTAATTTAAAAAGAAGTTGTAGAGGAAATATTTTAGATATAACTGCTTGAAAAATTTAGAAAATATAAGTTTCTTATTTTTAAGATTATTTTAATTAAATTTATAATATAAAGTATTTTAATAAGCATATAATAAATAATTACTTAAAGATTAGATGGAAGTATAAAAATTATTGCAAAATATTAAATGCAGTGAAAACTGCAATAAATATAAAATTTAAAATAAATATTAAAATTTTCACTAATGAACCCATTTGAGTTTAACTCAATTAATATTTAATCTCAAACAAATTAACGAATGTTGTATTGTACATATGAAATTTTGAAACAACCATAAGATATAAATTTCTTATTCTTCATCAAATTTTAATCGAAAATATAGTAATAGCAACAAGTACTCAAAATTTAAAATTGAAAAATTATTGTGTAAAATTGTTAAAGATGAATAAAGTGCTCCAAAAGCTTCAATTTCTTTAGAAAAATCTTAAAGTAAATATTAAATCATTCATTTAAAACTATACTACATTTCTATGAAATATGTAGTTCCGATGTTTTATTTATTTGTTGCTTTAAATGTTTCCAAAGATTGCTTCATTTTGTGTTTCAAGAAATAAGGGTCACATTATTTTTTTTTTGTATCAATCATTATTGCATAATTTATTCTGTAAGTATTTTGATATATTTTGTAAAATGTTTGAAGTCAAACCCTAATAAAATACAAGTTATTTAATACTTTTATAAACATTTCTTATGCGTTAGAAAGATAACACATGAATTAGATATATTTTAAGGATCTAAAAAATAGTTAGTAAAATAATACATTTTTTATAAACTCTCGAAACGTTTCCAGCTATAAATTATTTTAGAGTAAATTCTTAACATGTAGAGCCTGTTTGATGATTTAAATATGATATTAATAAAGCTAAAGTTTTCATTTTATTAGTTATATTTTTGATATACGTTGCAGAAATAAGACTTGCAGAAAAAGTAAATCTTTCTTAAATTTTACAATGGCATAAATAAAATTGTTTAACTCTTTATATATTAACATATTTAACAAAATAAATTTAAATTTTCTAACTTTTAATATTGACTTATAAATTAAGAGGATGTTATTTTCACATTCATGTTTTTATATATTTGTGACATATAATATAGATTATACTAAGAATGTATATTAAAAAAAACACATTTGAAAACAAAAACTTCAATTTCCTCTAAAATATTTATAATTGCATTCAATTGTTGGATTTCTGAACCACTTTATTTTCATATATTTACTGTCAGATTTTAAGTGCAAATATTTCCCTTCTTAAATTGCTTTGAATCTTTAATATTTTCTTTTTTTTTATTTTGAAACTTTTCATGCATCTGGAATTAAAATGCATATTGCTGAGTCAATAATTGCAGTTGATGTGTGTCAAGCTAAATTTTTTGAGTGAACTTTTAAATAAGTTTCTTCCATTAATTCTTCTGGACGTAAGACATAAGTTTCCTTCATTTTTTTAAGAAAATTTTACAAAAAAAATATAAAACTACTTAAAATATGTTTAATTGCACTAAGTTTTTTGAAGCAAAATAATTTACTTAATTCTTTTTGTGATATAAGTATAAAACAATCCTATTTCTGCTGTTATAATATGATTACTTAATTTTAATGATTTATACAATTTTATATGATTTTTTAATATTTAACTTATTCCTTATTATTATTTTATAACAATCATGCTACATTTATTATAAAAAAATCCTACTTACATATTTTATACAGAAAAAAATTAAATGAAATTAAAAGCTTAAGTTGCTTAACAATAAATGCAATCTTTTTAAAAGCCATTCATAACAAATTTAATATTTAGATTTTTCAATATTTTATGATTTCATATGTTAATATATTGTTATTAAATGAATTATACTATTTTTAACATTGTATCATTACAATATTCTTTAACAATAGGAATTATAATACAAACTTTATATTTGCCAAAAAAATATCAAACTATTTTACATTTCATTATCAAGAAATTTATAGATGAATTGAATTAAATAAAGAATTAATCTTATAATTAGAATTAAATGAAATAACTATGAAGAATTAATTTTTGATATTTTAATATGAATGGAGAAAATACATATTTATTTTTTCTCAATTTGTATAGTTCCATTATATCAATAGAAAATGCTACTTTAAAGTTACATTACATTTATTGCCAAATAATTAAACAACAGTTTTCTCTAAGTCTTTCAATTGTAGCATTTTTTTTCTCAATGCTATGAGATAAAATCGATTTAAGATTATGGGAGAAAATGTAATATTTGTTACGTTTATTTTAACTTTTTAGATTATAATTAATATCAAAATGTATTACCTGATTCCACTACTCTTATCCAAGTGTCAAGAATCATTAAAACACAAGTGATAAGTTTCATTGTGCAAAATGTCTTGAATCCCTTATTTAGCTATGTCTTAAAATATTTCGCCAATCCAATCCTTTTTTTCCTTTGAAATTGAATTATAAACAATGTTTATGTTTCTCAAAGCATGACAGCTTAACAAATATGAATTAAATTTATAAAGCTACAAGGACTTAAATTATTTAAGGATAAAAAAAACGTAAATATTTTGTCAGTGAAAGTATTTGTTCTTGAAAAATATCAAGAGAGTCTCAATGCAAATGTTGTCTGAAGTAAACAATCCTTCTAAAGGAGTATGACAGCCGCCACGTTGCGGGAAATTCCACGAGCGCAAAAAGAACGTTGTAGCGAAGTTGAGATGAAGTCCGGCACTACTTAGAGATGTTGAATGTGCCGGATTTCGTTGCTCGGGACTGGTGGATGGTCCCGCCCCCTGCGCTTCTGTTGGTGCGTGGTTTGAAGTGAGGCTGAGAGATCGCATCTGGCACGTGGTACTTACTGCTGGAAATGGTTTTCTGAGATTGGGACTATTTGTATACTTCGAAGAATGCGCTAGAGTGGTGATGTTAGTGAAAGGAAACATTTGTTTTGTGTTTTGTGATAGATTTTCAATTAAAGTCCTTTATCAATATTTGGAGCTTAAGGCCGTGTGCATAGATTCAAAGTTATTTACACTAATCTTTATGTAATCTAAAGCTGAATCAAATGAAATCAAAGGAAATGAATAAAGTAGACAATGATAGAGACTATACATAGAAAAAGCAAGGTATATTTTTAAGATAGCGCATTACTTAGAAATAATATTATTTAAGGTAAAGTAAGCAGTAACAAACATGAAAAAATATAACTTCTTAAACATTCAATATAATATTCCGAGATGTATTCAACACGCACTTCATTTCATCAAAATAATAATAATAATAATTGCACTTTAAAAATATTGCTGTGAAACTCATTCAATAAAATATAAAAATAAATGCTTTCCAATTTATAACATTTTATGTCATTTTAATTGAAAAAATGGAGCTTCATAATTTTTCTTGAATTTAAATGGAACTCAAAATAAATTGATTTTTTTTTAAATATGTAGAGTTAGAACAATCGTTCTCATGTATTACATAACAACATAAGCATATAGAATAACTATAGAAATAGTTAAATTATTTATTTCTTAAATAATCATTAATACATTTTTCCTTGGTTTTCATCATTGTTTATTAAAATAAATAAATGCACTATAATTTTCGAAATAAAAAATATAATTACAAATTATTCGTGTTTACTTTTTATAATATTTTAAAGTCACCTATTTCTTTGCAATCAGTTAATTTCTCTTTAATGTATATAAAATTTAAAAACATCATTCTAAAGTTTATTTCTGTAAATATATGGCTTTGCATTTCATATTTATTAAGCACTTTACAAAAGTTATAAGCTGTGAATTCATTTGAAAATAGATTATGAAACATTGTGGGATGAATTTTGATTTAAATTACAGAAAATTTATAACTGAGAAAAATTACAAATATGATAGAATTTTTAATTTTCGAGAAAGTTAATTTTAAATTCTGATAAGAGCTCCATTTGTAAAAAAAAATTTAAAACAATTTTTATTAATGATTATAAACTAAATTAAGATTGTTTTATCCAATCTTTTGCCTATATATTAAGATCTTTATTTTTGCTAATAATTATTCAAAAATTATATTTAAATCCATATCTATTTTATATTGTTTGAGTGAAGTAACTTATTTCATGAAATTCCTATTTTGCTCTTTATGTATATATAATACTTGTATATATATTTAATGTATTAACAAATATGTCTAATCGTCCAATATTTGGTTATGTATTTAAATATTGAATATTATGGATGCAATAGATTTTCAAACTAGATATTATTCAAATATTTTTAACTTGAAAATATTGGTATTTATTTTTACCTATTCATACAAGTCAACAATAAAAACGTCATATTTAAAAAAATGACTGAAAATAACTTAATAAAACTCTGAAATTAAATATGTTTAAATTACACACTTTGTTTTGAGCAGGCGCATTTTAGAATGAATTTCATTTGAAATTTTGTATTTGAAAATTGAAATTGTGATTTTAAAGTGCAATTTTTTAATTAGTTTATATGCCGTAAGTCTTATTACCCCCCAATTTTAATAGTTCTTAAAATTTTGTGTACTTCAAATGTTCTTAAAATATATAATGTGAACTCCAGTGATATATACTGTAAACCATAAGAAGATATTTTAATCATTAATTTTCCTTTTTGTCTTTCTGTATGTTGGTATCATATAAATAGGTTAATACAATAACAACATTAAAAATACTTGGCACACTTAATAATGTTGCTTTGAAAAATCGATTGAATCTCATTATGAAAAGTTCAAATAAGCTTTCAGCTCTGATCATTAAGAACATTTGTGCATACTTTTTCATCTGTCGAGAATGCATATTTGAAATTCTTAGTTCAGATGCACAGTTACTTTTAAATCTGCTGTTAAACCTTACACCTCCAAAAGTATGAAACAATTAATTTCAATGCAGTCTACAACAGATAACTCAAAAACTAAGCAATGTAACAAAAATCAAAACAATTTGACTTTATTTATCATCATTGTATCTCTTTTAAAATTAATACCTCCAATCTACCTAATTCGAAATATTTTTATTTCATTTATTTTTAATTTAATTTATCTTCAAATTCAACCTTAATCATTTCCTCATGGAATTTAAATCTCAGTTTATTACAAGTCAGTAAACAAGTAGTAAGAGCCCTAAGTTAGATCCTAAGAAAATGGAGTAGCAGATAGTAAATAAAAGTAGAGTTTTATCATCGTTAAGATTGTCTTGAAAATCAAAGCATTGCGATTGTAAAACC
The DNA here is from genome assembly GCA_030067965.1 of Latrodectus elegans. Lineage (NCBI taxonomy): Eukaryota > Metazoa > Arthropoda > Arachnida > Araneae > Theridiidae > Latrodectus > Latrodectus elegans. The sequence continues at coordinate 105,151,713 of CM057813.1, forward strand.
ATTTTTATAATTGTTATATTATTTTTAAGAAGAAAAAGCTGACTTAATAATGGATGAATGCGTTTACAGTTGATAATTATTTTTTTAGATGTCATATTACCGGATGTATTTAGGAGACACCATTTCATATGTTCTAAAGTTTCTTGAAAAAAAGCTTTTTTTTTTCTTTCAAACTTTCAAATTAGAATGTATTTTAGATCTTTTGAAATTTAAATAGTTATAATTAACAAAGTGCATGATCGATAATATTTTAAATTTGTTTGATTTTAAGCATTTTCAGCAATTTCTTATTTGAAAAACATGAATAAAACCATGGAATGCTTAATATTAATGATTTTCCTTTCTTCAAGTTAATTGCTGCATTAAATATTATGCTCATAGCTAGTTAGAGATTAAAATATTGCAGGCTGATATTTGATTTTTGGGTGCTTTCGACAGATTATCTTGCTTTTTGACCACTGAACTGCTTGAAAATTTGTCTGTACTGTTGATAATTTGACATGAAACTGTTTTGTCTATATTTTCCAAATATTACATAAAATATTGTTGGTTGCCCTAAAACAGTTCCAAAATAATTCTGAATCAATATGTGCGTTGTTGTTTTTCAAATATTGTGAGCATATGTACATTCTATGAATAAAATTTTCTTGTGGCAAATATTTGCGCGTGAATTTTGAGAATTTACACTTAAATTGAAAAATATTTAGATGATGTAAGTAACTTAAACAACTTGAATTTACGGTGATCAAAACTATTACGTAGGTTTTTCATATGTTCTGGAGAAATTGCCGAATTTGGGTAATGAAAGGAGTCATCATTATCTGTTTTTATTTGACTATATAATTCATGTTAAAAAGGAAGTATTGAAATTTAATCTTGAAATTGCGTTATTACTTATTATTTTTTAACACTTAAAATATAAATTTCTTTATAAAAATATGCGGATGGTTTTAAATATGCGGAAATATGCGGATGGTTAGTATCTAAATAATATGATAACATATTTTCATATCGTATATATAAAAACCTTTATGATGATTATTAAAAACAATCTTTTTTTGTGCACGCAAATCAAATGCACCTTTATTAGTATTAAAATAATACAATATATTGAAGCAAAAAAAATTTTAATTATTTCGACATACTCTTTATAATATACGCTAAAAATAAAAATTATTGATGATAAATTTTAGTTTATAAATTCTTAAGAATTAAGAATAAAAATCACAGCAACAAAATTTATGACAAAACATGAAACAAAATTTAAGACTTATTTGTTACAATTTTAATTTACAATTTAACTGAAGGAATGTATTCCGAGTATAACAGAAAATAAAGAAAATGTAAATGTGAAAAATGTCTTTAATTTTTATTGTTAACTAGTAAAATGTATTTATTTTTATACATTTTTGATTTTATAAAACAATATAATAATAGATTTTTGTACATGCAAATATACAATAAATATAACCACTTTATTGTATATTTGTAACTACATATTGAAAATTAATGTATTGACTTCTTAATAATAAAAGTAAATTCTATGTTACAAAAATATAAGCTTTTATATGTGAAAGGAAGCATTTTTGAAGGTCCTTTTTGCATTCCAGTCAAATCGAAAATAATTCCTAGTAATAACACAATATAATTGAAGCAAAATGCATAAATTAAAATGTGAATTTTGCTTTCAAACTTTAATTGATTCCAAAATATCTCGCAGTGATTTGTCTATATCTTTTTTTTTAAATAAACAGTAATATATTAATGCACATATTAATTATTTTTATGAAATCCTTTAAAGAATTTCATTAAAGTTATACAGGAAACGATTATAAAAGGAAAGAGATTCAACATATTAAAATTGATTTTGATTGTGAGGAATTTCCACACAAAGTAAATATTACGAATTTTAATGCAGATTTTACGATTAGGAAAGAGATTTATAGATGATTTTGGTTATAAATCTCGAAACTTACTTTTCTTTCAAATGATCTTTATTTGTTTCTTTATCGATGACTGATAAAAGCTATAATGTATTTCAATTATGAAAGCAAATAGGAATCCAATATTTTTATATTTTTGTAACATTGTAATTATACATAAAATAGTCTGATAAAATAGTTTTCCATTTATTTATCAGCTTCTATGAGTATAAATTCAAAATGAGTTGCATTTCAGAATTCATTTGAAATTAAAATTATTTAAATTAATTAATAGCAGTGAATTCATCTGTTATTAATTATTTTTGCTATTTCTAACAATTTTCATTTCCAATAATTGCTATAAAAACAAGTTACTAATGAGAAAATATTTGAATAAAACAGGTTTCTAAATTAAGAAACCGTTTTAAAGTACTGATTGAAATTTATTTATAAATTAATATTATAGTTCATGAAAAAATATAAATATATTGTTTGTAGAAAAATAAAATATTTTCAAATCTTTTAATTAAAAATGATATTTATGTAGAAAGTATAAAAATATAACAAATATCAAAAAAGAATATATTGTATTATAAATTATATATATATATATATATATATATATATATATATATATATATATATATATATATATATATATATATATATATATATATATATATATATATATATATATATATATATATATATATATATATATATATATATATATATATATATATATATATATTTCCATATTTAATAATATTAACGTTTCTTAAGCCCTGTAAAATAGTTTTAATTATATATAAACTTAATATAATTATAAAAAAATTAATAAAAAAGAACGTAGAATTCTCACATTAAATAATATTTATTATTTATTTTTAAAATTGTTCAAGGCCTATTATTCAACTATTTCAAAAAATTTTATTTGTTATTCTAAATTAAGAAATGTTATTTTGAACTTTTTAATTAAATATTCTTAAATGTATTAATAAAGAAACAGATTCATTGCTGTCCAGTGTTAAATTTACAACTATTTTTACATAATCAGAAACGTCTTCAGTACTGATGTTTGACTTTAAAATTTGAAATTTAAATATAAAATTTAAAATTTGAAATTTAAATATAAAATTTAAAATTTGAAATTTAAATATAAAATAATAAATAATAAATTTTACATCATTATTTTCGTACTGGTGATAAAAAAATTACTAAAAAAGTGAAAGTGGAATTTAAAGTAGAAAAATTCAATTATTTATAAATATCATATTTGAACACGAAATTGCATACTTTAAGTGAAAACTATCTCAATTCCATTCAGAAGACAACACAGAATCATTTAAGTGAAAAGTTACGATTAAGAACCATTAACAGGCAAAAATATTAAGTATCATAAACTCAAGACATGTACAGTAATTTGCAAATTATACCAATGTTTCAAATATTTGATATAATTACTGAGAAAACTAAACAAAATATATCATAAGGCATAGCACTTTTAGAAAATTGCTATGTAGATTCATATGAATTATACTATAGATAAATGACTTCAAGAAAATTGCATCGAGAATGAACTGTGGTGCTTGGAAAAATGATATCGATATAAGTAATGTTTAAATAACTAACTGAGATAGCACATTATCATGGAGACTATTGGTGTGTAAGCCCGTTGCTCAGTTTTACAAGGGAGCTCGTATATATTAAAAGTGAGGAGAATACGAAGCCGTACTTAAAAAAATCAAGATCAGCTTCGTGTTCCCTTCAATGAGGAATTGAGATTCTGTATCCTAGTCCATGAAAAGTTTTCCTTCTTCTTTAGACTTCCTGGGAGACGCTATCATGCTATAAAGATCAGAAAATATGCTCTTTTGTTACTACTGGAATTTTTGCATAAAGATGGATTATGTTCGACGGGTCACATCCTATTACATTGTTTTTGATTTGCATAATGCCACAAAGAAGAAACATATGTGAGATTCATTTGAAAATCCTTGAGAAACCCGTTTGTATCTGTGTAACATTTGAATGTACATAACTTCATTTGCGGTAATATTTTAGAAGAGAATATTAAATGTGTAGTATTGTAAGCAATGTCTCCAGATCTCAATCACTTGAAGTGCTTGGGAGTGCATTTAAAATAGTTATAGCACTTAATCACATTCCCCGAAATTCTTCAGTGGTTAAAATCTTAACATTTAAAACAATGTAGAATCTGTCACTATATTTGATCAAAAGCCTCCCTAACTATATCAGAACTTTCACTGAAACAAATAGTTCCTTTTTTATTTTGGCAAAATAAAGTATTAAACAGAGGAAAATTATGAAACGTTTAATTTTTTCGTAATATAATATTTCTTAAGTTAGAAAATTTAATTTTTAACACCAGTCTATTTTAATGAGTAATAGTTAATTTGGAATACCAGATGTGTATTTGTAATGACATTAATAAATCTCTCACATATATTTTAATTTTCAGAAGTTATTTCGTAATAAAAGTTTGATAAAGAGATCTGCATTTGATTTGAGGTGTATTTAAGGATGGAAGGTTTCAGTTAAAATTATTTATCAGAAACATCGAGCGAGAAGACACCTTTTGTTAAAAAACTATATTGTCCAATATTATTTTGAGATGGAATCAATATAAAACTAATAATTATATAATTATTTTTTTATATAAATGAAAATAATACTTCTCTTAAAGTAAAACATGAATATATAAAAGAGTGATAAAATATATCGGTGATAGAAGTAATTAAAATTATAAATACGAAATATTATTAGAGTATATGTATATTTCGATTTATTTTATAAATTTGTAATTGAATTCATACTATTTTATAAATATCATTAGTTTATAATTATCAAATTTTTATGTGAAATGTTACATTATAATAGTCTCTATAACGATATTTTTTTATAATCTATAAAGAGTTCATTTAAATTATTAAATGTTCATTTGAAAATTTGCCAAAAATATAAACTATTATTTAGTAATACATATTTAATTTTATTTACAGCGGTCCAACTTGTCTAGTGGTCAGCGTGCCTGACTATGGATAGGGTGGTCCTGGGCTCGAATTCCTGTTCTGGCATGGATGTACTTTCTCGCTGTATCTATCCTGTCTTTGTCCTTTCCTTGTGAGAATGAGGTTTGAATGGTAGCCTACCCTATAAATGGGTCCCTATGAAAAAGTCAGACTCCACACGAAATATGGTTCAGGTAGAAAAGTGGAGCAGCGCACCCCGATTTGCCAACGTAGCTGGCACACGAGAACAAAAAGTACATTTACTATCATATAATTTATGTTATTTTCTTCTTTCTTTCTCAGAATACATATCAGAAGTTTAAAACTACTTAAATTATCTCTTAATTGAGTATTTTTAAATTTTGCTTATAGACTGCATTTATTTATTATTTTTGATATTTTAATGATATAATAAAAATATCTTAGGTAATTAATGTTTAAAGTAAACATACACCCCAAAAATTTATTTTAACATTTAAAATACTGCATAGTTAACTAATTTTTTCTTAAATTTTACACAATTTCAAAAGAATCCATATTAAACATAGATAGTGAATAACCTTGTTAATCTGCAACTTTATTTTTATATTATTAATCACTTTAAAATTGTATAAATAATCTTAAAGATTATATAAATAATCACTTTAAAATTGTATTTTAAAATTTTTTAATTTCAGTGGAATGGTATACCATGAAATGTTTCCACCTTATATCAAACATATTATTCAACATCTTCTGAAAAAAAAAGAACTTTTATACTTTTTATAAAAAAAACTCTTATTATTTTTATAAATGTTCCCAGAGGAATCTTGAGATATCCATGATTATTATTTCTCATTTTGAATAATCTAATATAAATAAACATACATTTCCGATACAAGAGATTGTAGACGGGAACTAGTCTCCATTATTTTGAATAAAATTAAACTCGAATTATATATTTTTGTAATTTGAACTACATTATTTTCTGAATTTAAAGTCGTACTATAAAAAAGATATTCTAATTAAAAGTGATATACTCACACAAACAATTAATCAAATTATTTTGTCTTTTAGCGTTATGTGTTCTGAAGTTGTATATAGTTTGTATGTTACGCATGTGCATAGTGTGATCGGAAGTATTTATTCACTCCAAGATATGAAATAAAATAAATTTCATTTTCATGCTTTCTAAATAAAATTTTACTAGATAATTTAATTTTATAATATCAAACTATAGATTGTACATCAAAAATTGAAAAAAATGCCATTCTATATAATTATTTAAAATACTCATGTATGACGCTAAATAATATTTAATTTATCTATGCCTTATATATTTATAAGAAACTAACATAAATCTTTATTATAAATTTTTGTACAATGAAAATACTTTTCCAGAATTACTTAATCTTAACTTCAAGAGAAACTCAAAATATTTGCTGATAATATATAATGTGTACTCTTATATATATATATATATATATATATATATATATATATATATATATATATATATATATATATATATATATATATATATATATATATATATATATATATATATATATATATATATATATATATATATATATATATATATATTTTCAAGTTTAAAGTTTAAAATATTTTCATGAATGCAGACAGCAAGTTTATAATTATTTACTTATTTACATGATTAGATGTAATGGAATTATGGGCAATGAGAATTTTTTTAGAATTATTCAATATTAGTTGCCATGGAAAAACTAAAAATGCTTACAAATAATATACAGTAAGTATTATTATATTTATTTCATTTTATCAGTGTTTATATAGTTATAAAAATTATATAAATTTATATATTTACATGAAATTATTATTTTTTCTTAACCACAACATTTCTGTATATGAAAACAGCATAATTATTTCACCGCAGTTGTAAATGAGATACTATGTGTATAAAAATTTAAATTAATTTATTATATACATTTTCCCACTTTACATCTAGGATTGTTAATTATAAACTACTTTCTTATTATTATCTTTCATATTTGCTTAAAAATAATTTTTACTTTAGAAACTATAATTAAAACTAAACTTTAAGAAAAGAAAACTAGAACTAATGATGCATTTATTATTCAAAGTTCAAAACACTTTCAAACAAAACGAAATGAGTCATTTTTTGATTTTGCTAAGATAAATAAACAAATTTACTGATATTTTTACTAAAATTTTAAATTTATCTCTCAAACGTCTTTACAACATCCCTAATGATTTTAAATTTTACATATAAAATAGTGTTGCTCGATGGAAAGATTCAACTACCATGATAAAATTTTATCATCGATCGATAAAAATATTGATGTACCTTACAGATATCACAGAATTTGAATCATACAAAAAAAACTGTGAAACTAACCTATAGCTTTTGACCCAGGTATCGATTTAGTAATTTCACTTGCGGAGTTCTTCATAAAAAATTTTTGATTGTGGAAAGAAAAGTTAGCTATTGTAGAAGTTGTAACGAACGTGTTACAGGCAACTCTCCACTTAGAAAGCAGTTTCCAGTTCAAGGCGCTTATCTGGGTTCCAGCCTAAGGACACTGCTGTAGTTATGGAAAAAGGAAAGCGTGAAAATGCATGACGGGGAATTGCCTGCTTGCATTTTAGAGACAGTTTTCGAAAGCGCTCGGGCAGCAAAATGGTAACGTAGCGTCTTTTACGGCTTTCAGTTGCCGAGGTGATTAGAGAGAAATGTAGGACGCTCTACGCTTCTTTAGTGTTAAAGAAAAAAATTACTGCTGATAGTTATTTGGAAAGCAGGGTTGTTAAGCTTAGAAAATTCTAGAAATTCGAAACGACATTTTCAGTATTTGAGGTATACAAAAGTAGCTAAAACTTTTTTTCTTTTATGTTTTTAAACATTGTTATCAAATGTTGCGATCTTAATAAAATTCCATTTAATAACAAGACAGCAATACTTTTATTAAAAATATTTTTTCTAATATTCTTTGGCAATATCTTAAACTTGGTGAAATGTACTCTATAATAATATTACAGTTATATACATACATATATATTTTGGCCCGGTATAAAATAAAATGTATAATCGTAAAATTTTTAATGTTATGTATATAAACATACTTTCAAATATAAATAAATGAGAAATATTTTACCAAACGGTAATAATATTATTATTAATCAGTATAATTCGAAACATGGAAAGTTAATAGAAAATATCAATACAATTAAATTTACAATTTAATCTATTAAATTTTAAAAAATATCTTGAGCAAAATATTTAATTGATCATAAAAATCTAAATTTTGTTTTCGAAATAAATCGAAATTGCTTATTCTGAAAATCAACATTTTTCCTCAAGAATTTATTTCTGTTATTATAGAAAAAAATATTCTTTAAATAATTTTGGATTGTAGGAACTATTGTTATTGCTTTTCTGCCAAGAAGAGCTGTCTCCAACTATTAAGCCAAGGCCAGCTTCTATAATCTATGATTACATCATTATGCCATAACCACTGACAAGTTCTCTATAAAGATGCAGTAACCCATCAAAAATTTGGGAGCCAAATAATTGGATTAGAAAGTTTATATCCTCCCCTCTACATTCACCTCATTTGATTTCAGTGGACCTTTTCTAGTGGCAATAATTGAAACTGAGAGAGTGTGTGTCTCCTCCCCGCCCATAATTATTTAAACATATTGAAAGAAGTATAAAAGTTGCTAATTACAAAGTATCACAATCTATGTTCCAACGCATGCAACATGAGACTCAAACAATTTTCCAAACCTGCATAGGAGTTTTCAATGAGATTTGAGCATCTAAAAATAAAGACGTAATTTGTGCTCTTTACCTAACACCATTCTCTCAAGTGACACAACAGGAAATAAATTAAAATTTCATATTTTAACAGTCTCATTTTAGACATTAATATATTTATTGTGTTCAATCGTTCTAATTCAATGATCCTCTAAAACTATTTAAATCACGTTTTTCACTTTTCAATAAAAGCACGTTAATTCCATAGTTTTCCATTAGGTGACTCGCAAGCTATTTTATTCATTATGCAAAGATACTTTACTATACCTACACATTCTTTTTATAAATGTACCAGTAACCTTTCCAAAATTAAGAAAGTGGAACAAATTTAATAAGCATAATGCTTGTGTTTTTTCATAGTTAGAAGCACAATGAACACTAAAATTATTTTAAAGAATTTGCAGAAGGAAGAAATCATTGTTTTTAGTAATATTTACTTTTAATTTTCAAATTTACTTTTTTTCTTACAAACACAGCTTACTAAGAAATAAAAATGAGTTTAAGGAATTTTTAATGTAAATTAATTAATAATTTGAAATTATTTTCATTATATAATTATATTTTTGAGAAAGAAAAACAATTACTTGTTAACGCATTTTTATATGTTCATATAATTTGTTATCAAATGAAGAAATCTCTGTAATCTCGATTTAACTTTATTAAAAAAAGTTTAAAATAAAAATTTGAACTTTGTTTAAAATTAAATTAAAATTAAAGTTACAAAATTCGATGTTAAAAAATTTAAAAATAAGTTTAACATAAAGTAAAACAGTAAATTACTTTACATAAGAAAACTATATGAAATTTTTCCAAATTATGCTGCGTTAAGAAAATTATTTAAAGAAAACTATATAAAATAATACCATAAATAAATTTGAAGAAAATTAACTATCTGTTTAAATTTTCAATTAATAACTCTTAAATAACTAAGAAAACAATAAAATAAACAAACTCATTTAACTTACAATACTTAGAGAAATATAATTTAAATTACATATAAAAATTTATGTTTCAAAATTTATTTCTAGAACTTTCTGATATGGTATTTTAGTGCAAATAAGTGTTGCAATACGTGTTTAATTTTGAAGTAAAGTCTCTAGTAATATTCTGAAGAATATCTGAACACGAATAAAGTAAATTGGTCTAAAAATTGGTCTAATGCATCCAAAATGCATTACATCGATCTCTTTAAAGGTTCTGAAATAGTCTCTTCAAAGATTGATTATTGCTAAACCTGAGAAACGTGATAAGTTTAGATAGGCTATAATTCATCTTAAAAGCAGTGCTCCACTGAAACCAACAAAAGATAGTACTAGAGTATCTTACAAACTCATTGACCACTTAAAATATTTTAAAACGTTAAGTTAAAAATTTAAGAAGTTATTTTTGACTAATACATTTGTAATTTAATTGAAAATAAAAATTACTATCATGTCTTTAGAGTAACCACTTTTGAAAAAGCAATAAATATTTTCAAAAAATTTCACTGTAAAATGAAAACACATTCATTTCTAAAGAAATTAAACTTTTTTACTTTTTTGTATTTCTAATTAACTTTCAAATTTGCTTATGGTATGATGTCATTCAACTTTCTATTTGCTAAATGCAATGATCTGATTCTCAACTTAGTTTGGTATTGTGATAGTATTTGAGTTAATGAATCGCAGTTCAAAAAGAAAATTATAAATGTACATTTAGCAAGTACATTATATGGCGCAATCAAGCATACACTTTACAAATACTTGAAGAAAGCTATTTTAAAATGACATGACACACAAAAGTTGAAACCGTACAACACCATAACATGTCATTCAAATTTAAATTCAATTTGATGCATTAAAATAAAATTATCGATTTACCAATGTGACCAATTCAAACGGTAAGACTATGAATAACAATAAACAAACATAGAGTATAATTAACAAACATAGAGTTTTCTTAATAAATCAACAGTATTTATTTTATGCTTACATGATTTTTACTAATAATTTAGCAATATGAATTGAATCAGTTTATAGAATTCTTATAAATTAATTATACTTAAACTATGTAATCTATGAAAAGTGTGAAGTCCTTGGCATTATTTAATATGTAATATTATATGTACATGTGTGTGTGTGTGTGTGTGTGTGTGTGTGTGTGTGTGTGTGTGTGTGTGTGTGTGTGTGTGTGTGTGTGTGTGTGTGTGTGTGTGTGTGTGTGTGTGTGTGTGTGTGTGTGTGTGTGTGTGTGTGGAACCTTTTGAAGAAAAAAATGTTAAGTTATTATGAAATATTCTACTTGCTTCTACAGAAAATAATATGTATCTACAGGATAAAAGAGTAATTTCATTTTATTATTAATGAGAATAACGTAACTCAAATAAACCTGCGGCAAATTATTTTTTTAAAAATTAGCTGTTTTTAATAAATAATATAAGTTTTATTTAAAATTCATTTTAATTAAAATTCAATAGCTCCAAATAGTTCTATATTATCTAAAGTATAAAATCAACATGTATAACTTGCTTAAAAAATTTATTTATTTCTCCTTTTTAATTAAAAAGTACCTGGTATTAAAGCACCTTGTTAATATGATTTATTTAATGGCTAATATGTTCCAGAAAATGTACTTTCAAGAATATTTAAATAAAAATTGCATTTTCATTTAAATTCTAATTTTCGTTGCTTAAGGCGTGATAATAATTATAATGCAATGTGTCTTACATTTTTATAATTTGTTGTCAAAAGATATATATATTTCACATTTAATATGAAATATATTTTCTCGGATTCTCTTGGTCATAGTTATGAATTATTTAAAAAATGCTTCTTATATATCTTTCTTTCATGAATTAAAGAATGTAAAATATTAAATAAAATGAAATGCGTTAAAATATTAGACTAATACAATAATTAGGAGATATCCATATTTCAATAAATCAGCAATCTAATTGTAATATTCTCTGCTGTGTTATTATTAATAAACCTAATATGATTGATTTCATTGCATTTTATGCAAAGATAAAAGTTTGTATGTTATGTCCTTTTCAATTATAAATACTGATACCAGAATGCCAGATTTTTAGTAGGATTATCAACTGTTTTAGAGATGAGCGCCAAATTTAGAAGACACGTATACTTTGATAATTAAATAAATATCTGAAAATTTAAAGTATTAACAAATTGATTTTTCAGTTCATAATCATTTTAAAGGGAGAACTTACTTTTTTAAATACTGTGAACAAAAGACATATCACTAAAATATGTATATTTGAGATTTCGATTCAGAAAATCATACTTAAATTGAGCGTTCAATTTCACATTTTGTTTCATACCTAAGAAAATAACACTTTTTTTTAATTCAAAAATTAACAATATTTTTAAATTAAAGAAATTTTTCTACAGAATTTTGATAAAAATATTCATTATAGGGGCAGTAAATATACAACAGCATTTATCATCAGTCGTTTTTTGAAGATAAATATTTAGTTTTATTAATGATGATAAAAAAATATTTAAATATGTCTCGAAAAATTTCAGAAATTACGATTGGAAATTTTTCAGTCATCTTTAAAGAAGTATTAATTCTTTTAATATACTCAGTCTCAGAGCATAATAAAATGGGCAAAATAGTGTCCAATTAATAAATAGAAAAATGTATTTCTTAACTAACAAAAATAGTGAAAATTTAAATTTATGAATGTTTATCCGATTTACAATTTCGTATAAAAGAAGCATTTTTACTTACGAGGAAAATATGCATATGATAATAATAATTGGAAAGAATTATTGTTGAATTTCCATTTACTTTAATCTTTAGATAAGAAATTTAAATCAGATAAAATAAATAAAAAATACAGTTAATTTCTGTCCATGTAACAATATGGGAAATGATATGATAATATTAATATAAAAATTGGTTTATGCGCAAAACCTAAATTTCTTAACTGAAGCATGTAGAGTAAACACGTTAATTTACTATTAAGGTATAATAATACTCCTTTAATTGAAACTAGAAAGTATGCTGCATGCTGCTTTGAGTCAAGCATTATGAGACTTTCAAAAAAGTGGTTAAGACAAATATTATTCAATAAAAATTCCTGAAAACCTAAAATTCTAATTCCCTTTTATGTACTTTCATATTTCATTTGTTTTAAATTTATTTAATTAAATTCTTTTTTCATAGATTAATTATAAATAACTTTAATCGAGCATTGTCTTTTAAGAACACGGGTAAACAATGAATGTAATTTTCCCTTTCTAGAAAAAATAAAATATTTTTATAATACAAGAATCCATGGATTTAATATTTATTAAAGTAGCTTTATGAAGATAATATAATTTTTCAAACAAATCTAAATGTTTAACTGATATTTTTTTCATAAGGCTCGCATGTTAATGTATATAAATTTTATTAAAATTTATTTTGTATCATACTAAAATAATTTATTTAAATAATGATTATAGATATTTTAATTGTGTTAAATATTTACAGCGACATTTTCTACACTGAAATTTCAGGCTAATATTGTTTTACAAAAAAATAGCAGTGAAATATGTTTAAAAAGTGTATGAAAACATGTTATGATATTGAAATCAACTTTTTAACTTAGATGAGAAGAGATTTCGATTTTATGTATCACTTAATTTGCTTTTATATTATTTTTAAACTAATGAACTACATATGCAGATTTAAAATTTAGATTCTGAAATGCCACAAGCATTAATATTTCTTTAATGCATACCACTATAATTAATGTCTAAATTAAATCATAATGGTATGTTATCAACACTATACATTATATTTATAAAGTGAAAGGAATGCGACTGTTAATTGGGCTGACTAGCAATAAACTTTTATTTAGGCCAAACATTTTTATAATTTAAGACGTAACTTTGAAAGTAGTATGCAATTATAATTATAAATCGCATTTCTATATTTAAATTATCCTAAAAGATGTTTGAAATTTCTAAGAAAAATAGGAATTTTTATGCTCATATGTTTCAAATCACTATGTGCTGAATATTACTAACAAAGAGTGAAACAATTTAATTGCATATAAAGCAAATTACTGTAACAACGTATGAATTGTATTTAATCCCTTTTCCGACAGTTCATTCATGTAAATTTAATCTCAGTAAAATTATCAAATGTTTTAAAAAACAAAAATGAAAAAGTATCATTATAATGCAAGTAGTTATTAATTTTTAACAATAAAACATATCATTCGTTGAATTATATATCTTTCTCAGAATTTCATTAAATTTTTCCCATTTATTTATAAAAGGAACAAATCCAGTTTGCCATAATGTGATTTTTACTTTCTCAATGGGATTTTAACTCGTGTAAAAATATTTTTCTTTAATTTATAAACATGTTTAGGAATTTTTTTATTTAGTATTTTTTATTTAAACCTGTATATGTAATTTTTATTTGTTATGAAAATTTTAAAACTAGTAATTTTGTTCAGCAAAATCTTTTGAAATGTTTGACATTTTTTATCAATATTGTATCACGGCAAAATTCTTTCCTTCTTATAGTTTTAAATGAAAAAAATCTCAATTTGTATGTTCTTTAGTTCTTAGTGTAAGAAATTTATTTCATCAAGAAATATATATTACATTTACTTACAATAGTATTTTTGGCAAATTAAGAAATTTTCGTTTCTTTTCCACCAATGATCTTGACACATTTTTCATTATATAGAATCTATTGCCTTAATTTAGAACATTCTTCCCACTTTATAAATCTGAAAATTCTCTATAATTTAAATTTACAAAATACATTTTTATGTTTAAAAATGCATTTTTTGTATTTTTTCTTTAACCCAGATAAATATTGGCAAAAAAATATAAATTGTTATTGAAATTCTTTCAAGAACCAGCAATATTTATTTAAAAAATTTAAAAAGTCAAATCTTCTATTTAAGTAAAACATGATAAAATGTCACTCAAAAAATAATACTCATTTTTTAACTGCCTTAGTGTTTCTATCCATGGTTATCAAAATGTGGACTTGCTTAGTTCATTCTATTCCTCACTTAATATATTTCTCTGAAAATACAATATTCTCATAAAACTGATTATTATACAATAAATTAAAATATTTCAATTAGATATCTCTTAAGTATCATGTAATTAAGAAATATAGAAATGCAAAATATGTAAATATTATTTGAAGAAATATAAATTCTAAGAGAAATAACATTACCGAATTTCAATTTAATAAGATAAAAATATACTATTCAAAACATATCTTTTTAATTTAATCTAATATTTATTGCTTTCTAAGAAGATATGTTTCAGTATGTTTCAATATAAAAACTTTCAAATACTTTTATTTTCATCTTACTTTTAAATCAATAGCATTAACATTTTTAAATTAAATTATTTTCTTCTGTGGAAATTAAGGTAGAAAAGAATATTTACGTACTAAATTTTACATACTAAATTGGATAAATAAATGTGGAAATATTTTAAAAAATGCCAAGGATCAAAAACAAAACGCATAAAATTAAACTCAGTGAAAATTGTAATCTTTTCGACAAAGCTTCTTTATTTTTTATGAGATTAACAACAAAAATGCCATCAAAATTCTAATAAAGAAACAGAACTTAAATTTAATAAATAAAAAAATATGAAATATTTAGCCTGCAACATTTAGAGTAATTTATTTTTGCTCTTTGAAAATTAACAGGTAAATAATTTTAATCATTTTTAGTGGTTTACAAATATTCTAAAAGTCTGTATCATTTTAATTTTACCTTTTAAATATAATGCAGTTATTGTAGATATATCTACAAAAAAGAGTTTTTGAATTCAAAGAAGAAGTGAGGCAAGCATTTTACTTCCATTCCAATATAAAATATATTCATATTTTCTAAGACTCTTGTCTGAGCATAGAAAGCAAGAAATAATATTGTTGTGATTTCACAAAAGAAAATATTTGAACTGAGAAAACACATAAAATTGCTTTTTCGATTTCCTTTAATTTCGTCAAAAATGTGTAGAAAATGTAACTTGTCCAATAAAATGATGAACTGCATCGCAGAATTTGTATTCAATATACATTGCTCTGAGAAAATAATTTGAATTTTTTCAAAGTGTTAAAATGAATCCTGGTTACAGAATATTATAAGTCAAAGGGAAATTTCTGCTGTAAAATATAAAAATACGAGCCTATTTCATATTAAGTTTTTATCCTTTAAATGATATTAAAAACATTATATAAACTGCAATGTTAAAATTTAACAAAAATACCAGTTATATGTTTATTAATCTTTATTATTAAGTTTCTTTTAAACTCATATTTTAGGTAGAATAATTTATTTACTTGATTATGAGGAAATATGTATATGATATGTTTCAAAATTTCTTTTATAAATACAATTTCAGTTTAAAATCTCATCGCTAATTAAAATCTAATGAGTTAAAAAGGGGTTAAATTGAATTTTATATCATTTTAAGAAGACAAACTTGAAATTCCGCAGTCAAAAACCACTGCAATTAAAATTTTTAATTAAAATTCCTTAATTCATAAGTTTGTTTCCAATTTTTTCCTCTCTTACAGCACAAGTCCAAAATTTTACTCTTGTGGAAAAATGAGTATCAGAATAAAATGTGGAAACAGATTTAAATTAGTTTTTTATTAATTGCTTACCAAACTTTATTGTATATTTAAGTTCTATTATTATAATTAGACTCATAAATTAATTTCTTTCATTTCATAAGAACAATTCAATATGTTTTGAAATACTAATATTAAATTTTCTAAAAATTGTGATTGTTAAAAATTAAATTTAAAACTGTTAAAAAATGGAACAACATTACAGTGAATGCAAGTGAATAAAAAATTAATTTCTTATAAATATTGAATTTACTTTTTAAAATATTTAATTATTTTCAGTCTTTATTTCCATAATTTTTGATTTGCTAGTAAAATTTATAAAATATATTTACTCATCATAATCAATATTTGAAAACAGGAAAATTTAAATTTTTAATGAAGCCATGAATATAAAAAAACAAAATATTAAAATAATATCATATTATTCTCTGCATAAAGTTTTGGCGCAGCTTGTCCTTACTTGGACCTTGCGCCATTAAAACCAACCAACCAACCAGCATAAAGTAAATATAACCTCGTGAAATGTTAAGAATGATTTAAAAGAGTTGGAACAAAATTTATCTAAAAATAACAACTTTAGTCAGATGAGAAAATACGGTATATATTTTGAAAACTTCAGAGACAATTGATTATAGTTATCATGATGTAATTCAATTTGTTCAAATATAGATACTTATCTTTCCATTAATAATTAAGTTGTTAAAAACAACAATTATTTTAAGTTAATCCATGTATTTTCATTCACTTATAAATTCCTAAATAACCAAAAATGAAAACATGATTTCACTTATGAACTTATATTTCGTTGTCATCATTTCCAAATAGCTGGTTTGTTTTTGTCAATTATTTAAAATTTTTCTCCCTTTAAAGTGTTTCGGTAATTTAGTCATTATGTAAGTAATAAAGAAATTGTAAATTATTCTTCTGAAAACCCTCACAAGCTCTAAAACCTCAATCTAATTTTCATTTTGAATAGAATAGTATTTTTTTTGTAAATATAATATGTTGTCAAAGATACTTTTCCAAATATTTAATAATACACACATATCATTTAAAATCAAGTTTAAATGTAAATAAAAAGTTTGCAGTTTAAATGTGGTTGACTCTTGAGTCAAATTAAAGGATATATAATTCAAAGTCTGTTGACGTTGACACCAGCGAACTTCCCTGTACACCTAACTCCATAGAGCTTCACCAGTTTAATGGAAGCTGCTGGACTTTTATTTAAAAATATATTAAAAAATGAAATTATAAAAATTTTTGAACATGATTATCTTACAACCTGGCTTTAAGTATGCAATCCATTTCCGGTTAGTTGTAAAGATGAAAACAAGATGACAATATAATGGAGTCTCTGATGAATTATATACAGTTAACATAATAATTGTAATTTTGCAAAGTTCTTGATTATAACTAAATAAAAATTTATAAATAAAATTCAAAAAGTTTTAGATATTTACAAAGACAGAGCCTTACTTTGGTCAAAATATTTTTTAGCTAAGTTGTAGAAGAGTTCCCAATCCAACAAACGAAGATTTCATTGTCTATTAGGAATTCAACTGTTTTATTTAATTTTGCTCTCGCTGTTCGATTTCTCAAAATTCTCTTCTTTACAAAATGTAAACAAAACATTACATTAATGTTTTTACATAACATTAAAATATACATTAATGTTTCCAAATTTGAAACATTATTTAAATGGTCTTAAATAATTTTGTATCAATAACTGAGACAAGAAATATATCATTAGTGTCTCACACAATGTTACTCATTTCTCAAATATCTTGCTGCATAAATATAAAACTACTATTTTATTTATTCAGAATCTTGAAGTAGTTGATGTTTACAACACATTTTACAAAAGGTTGTTGTATAAATTTTAACATAAAGAATTGATTTTTATAAGAATTTCGTGTATAAACTTTTCATTCAATGTTGACTTCCCAAAGGTTATTTCAAGCTTAGTCATGACTGAATATTTATTTATTCATAAGTAGAGTGCATCTTATGCTAGTGATTTTAAAAAATGCAGCTATAGCTAAATTTATTTCAAATGTTCATTTAGGTAATTACTATGCATATTTTATAATTATCTTTTTTTAACTAAATTGTAATTTGTTAATAATTTTCAAAGAATTAATTTATCCGAACTTTCGCGTGTAGTAAAATACTGCTGAGAAAGAAATACGATAGCTATTTTTTTTATAAACTTAATAAAATTCGGCATAAAATAATTAATTTTGAAGATACTGGTGAGCTAAAGCTATTTAATGTTAATTACTGTTGCTTATTTATTTATCTTCTAACTTTGATTTTCTTTTTATTTTTTGTATGAACTGTGTGGATAAGTTGCTGTTTTACGGCTAATATGCACGATAATTATTATATAAAATTTTATGTTTCAATTACAAGTGAAAACTGTTTTATTTATTCATAAACATTAATTTTGCAAAAAATTTTAAATTACCAATATTTGGAATTGTAACTCTAAGCTGGTTTCCATAAGCAGAGAAAAAATTTATTTCTTAGTATTACTCTTACTTTAAAAAATATAGTAACATAATAGATGCTACAATAGTGGAAATTTAACTGGCTGTCTTGGCTATTTCGTACAATCCACCTTAAGTATTATAAATAAAATGCAGTTCCTTGATACATTTTCAGACTTCAAAAGTGCTTAAATTTATAGAATATTTTCAAAGTAATAGGTAGAAAATAACAAACTGTCAAAATTAATTTAAAATGAGAGAACTAAGAAGTAAATCAGTAACTGATAGTTTTTAAAATATTCTTGTTCCGATCCAATGATAAAAGTACATTGCAGCAACCGGCAAGAAATTAGTAAGTAGTGAAATGTGGTAAAATTTGGTGACTTTACTAGAGTCCAAATAAATTCAACAAAACATAATCCATTTTCAAACGAAGGTTGATGCTTGTGACGTACTTCAATCGAATCACTTTATCACCATACAATTCATCACTCACTAGCTTAAACATTTACCATGTGACTAATATCAAATAAAGATTCCTTAATTTAATGTTTGTGTTCGTATTTGAATTACTTATAAATATCCTTATTAAATTAATATTTTTGCGAAATTTATGTCCACGTGTGTTGAGACTGCGTCTATGATATTTAGTGATTAATTAAACTTATATCATAAAGTTAATTTTTAATCTATATAAAATTAATTGATTCATTTAAAAACATATATATATCTGTATTGATATGGTCAACAGGATAATACAATAAATCTTTTTTATCAAATAGCCTTTAAATGTATCCTGGAATTAATTAATTTTTTCATGCATAGAATTATATTTAAAATCATCAAGAAATCAATTGATTAATCAAAATGATTTTGTTAAGCAGCTATTTAATTAAAACATTCATTAATATATTCTCAAACCCAAATTTATTTATTTATATACTACTGGACAATTGCTAAAGACAGATAACACTATCATCCATAGAAACCACAAAATGAAAGGAAGCAAAATGTGGGAAATTAGAATAAGTGCATGATTTAGTAAGGAGAAGTATGCGTAAGCAAAATTATTTTCCACGTCTGTTCATCACGTGATAGCGTTCATAAGCGCTTTAAAGGTTTTGATGTGTGTGGACAATTATTGTTTCAAGTGAAAGTTTTACAGGAAATATTTTATAGAAGAACTTGAAATTTTTGGCATGTCTTCCCGACATCACTTAGATGATTTTATGAGTGGCCGAATTATTGAAAAGATCGAAGAAGGGCGGAAAATAACAGATGTTGCCGGGAGTTCGACATCGCTCACAGCGTTGTTTCACGGCTGTGGAATTCATTTGAAAGTACTGGAATGTGTAGTAATCGGCACGGGGGAGGTCGTGTTAGAGGTACGATGCCTGCAGAAGACAGATATATCGTCCTACCAGCAAAAAGGAACTGGCGCACCACAACTCAGCATGTGGCAAATCAGCTTCTCTCTGCTTCAGGAAAGCAGATCTCCCGAAAAACTGTTGCCAGACGTTTGAGAGGAGGAGGACTATACTTCCGCAGACCTGTTGTGTGTGTCCCATTGACCAGACAGCACCGTACTGCCCAGTCCTGTCGGATATCGATCACTTTTCCTGGATACTTTCTGGACGATAAGCAGTACCACTCCTGCGCGAGATAAGTTGGCATCTACAATCCGATGACAGACTGAACCTACTCTTATCTGAGAATAGTACGCATGCCCAGTCCTGTTGAGTCCAATTGCGATTATCACGACACCATTGCAAACAGGCAAGTTAAGCTTGCAACATCGAATACACCAAAAAATCACCCAGGTTAAATAATATACAGACCCAAAAATTAACGCCAACGGCACTGTTCGATTGAAAGGACCACCTGGTCTGGACCAATTGTGCACTTTTCCACTTGTTATCGTACCTGTAGTACATATTGAGGGAAAATTGTGAAGGAACTATTTATCAGTAAAAACTTATGCTTTACATCATGTAAAAGAGTTGACTTCCCTTAAAACTGTTAACAAGATGCATGCAATGATGATCCTTATTTAAATTAATACGTATCTTATTATTTCTAAGCATTTCCCAAATTAACCTTTATATTTTATTCCATGCTAATTTACTACTCTGAATAAAAGTCTTGAAAAAAATGCATGTTTTGCTCGTGCATTAATTTCTATGTCAGGCACCAGCGACAGTCTGAAATTCCTGAATTACGTTTCTGCCTTAATATCATTTATTACTCAAAATGCAAAAGCTAATACATGTATTTGGATTCCGTTCATATATTTTTTTTAACTTGTATAGTAGATTTTAGTTTATAAGAATAGATTTCTTGTAAACATTTATGTAAATAATAGAAAAAATGTACTGTACAATGCATGTATTTTTATTTTGTGTGTGGATCGCATTAATAAATAAAACTCGCGTGTGTGTTCCTTAAGTTATATTAGGTTTAAGAAAATTTTATCACAATATCTTGCAATAAAATAAAAATATAGACAATTCTCCTTCCGGCGCATGGTGCATACACTGTTATGTGTCATTGACACACATATTATGTGTATATATATATATATATATATATATATATATATATATATATATATATATATATATATATATATAGATATAGATAATACATTTATTTTCTAAATATTTTCATTTTACAAATATTATTGAGGAAATATAAAAATTACATGATTCATGCTAAAATATTTTGATCACAAAAAAATAATGAAATTATAATGTCAATATTTCTTAGAAATGTTTGTCGTAAATTAGAAAGTTTTCAATTTTTTTTAATTAACAATTTTAAGTATTTCTTTCCCATAATCCTATTTAAAGCTGCCTAATAAATTTACATAATGTTGCACAATTACTTTTACATTAATTCTATGCATTTAAAATGTACTCTAAGCACTCCTTTTAGAAAATATTTTATTAAAAATTATCTGATCATTACGAAGTTCATCTCATCATCAAAAGCAATACAATTTCGATCAAAAGCAAACTTTGATTAATATCATGTAGTGAAAGATATATTTTTAATACGTCTTCAAAGAATCATAAGTAATGAAACGAAGTTTTTCAGTTAATTTATGAATTATAAGTAAATTGCGATAAAGATTATTAAGTAAAGCAAGAAAAACACATAGTTTGCCAGTAAAATATAAAAATGAAATAACTTCTTCATTTTTCTTCAATATTTGAAAATATTAATATTTATATCTATGACATTTAAATTAGCTTAACTTCTCTAGCTGAATATTTTTAGATATTTTTATATGAATACAAATTGACCAAAATATGGTATTATTGCAAAGATAAATGATAATGTAGTAAAAATCACCATTTTCACTTATATTAAAATATATATATATATATATATATATATTATATATATATATATAATATATATTATATATATATATATATATATATATAATATATATATTATATATATATAATATATATATATATATATATATATATATATATATATATATATATATATATATATATATATATATATATATATATATATATATATATATATATATATATATATATATATATATATATATATATATATATATATATATATATATATATATATATATATATATATATATATATATATATATATATATATATATATATATATATATATATATATATATATATATATATATATATATATATATATATATACAATCTCTCTCTCTCTCCATCCTACTCCAAATAATTATTTAAGCAGGTTTGCTCTTATTACCGAACATAAATTAAATTAAATTTAGCATTTAATGCTTGTATCAATTCCATGCTTTTAATTACAGAAGAAATATATTTAGAATCATAATTTGTGACATAATTTTTATTTATAGATTCCCAAAAATTATTTTTCATGTTTATGGTTTCCTAATATGACAATTAACTATTCAAAAGTAAATGTATATTTTTAAGTGAATGATTATGTTTTTGAAAGTGATATTCTGGTAAATTTATCCTCTGAATTTCAAAATTAGTATTTAACATGCTTAAACAATATTGTCATTGAAACTTTTGATTCCTGTTTTTAGTAATTTCATTAATACATAAAAATGTATAAATTTATTTGTTGTTAATTTGATTTACAAGTTGCCCATTTGTAAAACTGTTCGTAAAAAAGATTAATTTATACTAAAATTTATGGTTAATTTGCATAATTCCAATGAGTTTGCATACATCATGCATAAGTTTGGATTACATTAATAAATCTGGAAGAGTAGAGAACTAAATTAAATCAAAGTAAACATAGTTTGTCATTTCATTATATTTTTGTAAAATTTGATACTCTAATATTAATTGTTAGAATTTATGTTTACTAAAAATTAGTGTTGCTTTGGTAATACAGCATGGAATACGCAAAATCTAAGAAATATTTCTTGGAAAGAAGTTATTTTATAAAACATTAAAATTAAACTCTAAAGGATCACCTTGTTCAAAATAACATATACTTTGATTAAATTAGGAAATTTGAATTTTTTTCAAGCCTTCAATAGTATATATGCCTTTAATACCTATTTCAATTAAAAGTTTTTGTGTATTTACCCAATTACTATTCCTCCAAATACCTCACCTTCTTCTTAATTAAATAGATGCTCAAATCTGCAAACAGAATATCTTCATTTTACACGAGAAATGCATTATTAATTTGATAAGTGACAGTTTAATCTTTGTTTATGAACTTGAATGAAAGCTTTAATTTCTCCTTGAAATATGCGCTTATCAGAAATATAGAAGTTTAATATATTTTGAACCCAATTAACTTTTTTTTAAATATTTGTGTAAAACAAGACATTTTTAGTGTATCATAAAGTAATTAAGTTTCGAAATGAAAGTTATAATACATTAAGCAATATAAAATATTAAAATTAATTATTAAGTTATTTAATATGTTATATTTGATATGAGTAAATATATATTTATATAAGTATAAGTATAGATCGATACCTCAACAATGTATGGCATTTAGTTATAGATATAATTCCTAAATGGTGTGTAAATAATGAATTATTTAAATTTTAATTTCTTTGTGATAACTTTAATTAATATCACTCTACATAAAAGATCAAATTGACGTGAAATTCTGTTTAATTATTTCTGTCATTAATTCTTATGCTTTTAACAAGTACGTTATGCATTTTTTCACAATATTTAATATAAGTGAAAATTATTTCTTCATTACACCTGTCACTCAAAAGAAAATTAAAAAATAACTTCCATGTAATACACAAATATTTCATACTTATAATTATATAAGCGAAATACACTTTATTTTTGCATAATTTCACTGAAATTTTCTGAAAATTATACAAAAATAATTGCATTCATGGATGTAAGAAAGCATTGCTATCAATAAGTTATTCTAAACGCCAGAAGGATTAGTGATATTCAGAACTGCGTTTAAAAGCATAATTCATTTCATTATATATAATGAACTAAATATAAAAATGATATAAATAAGGAAGTTATTTAAATACGCATTTTATAGTAAGTAAACCATTTTTAACAATAAATGTGCTTACTATTCAAAAAGTCATATTATTAAAGCAATACATCATATTGTATGGAATTTAAAATTTATGCATAATTAATAGAAAAAACAAATGGAAAATAAATTCCATTGTTCAATATTTTCTATGTTTATTAATTCAGTGACAAATCACTAATATGACTTTATCATAAAACTATTTTATGAGTGCTGTTTCTATTGCTCTAATTCTTTTTAATATAATTAAATGCATTTACACATGTATGTTTAGATATTTAAATATAATGAACATGATAATGTTTTTAATTAAAACTGCAGATACTTAATTATTAAAAAATTTCTATTAAATTTTTTATTTTAAAATCAAGCTAAAATATTTTTAGATAATATCTTAAAAAACTCTTGCAAAAAATAATAAACATTTCGCAATAGTCAAAATTTCTTTATTTATATGAAAATAAATTTAAAATATGGGAAAATGAGGTATGCATATACGGCTCAGATTCAACCCTTTAAAAATGAAATATATAATGTAAAAGTTATAATGATTATAAATTGTATGACTATTTAATTTTGAAGAAGGTTCATTCAATAATATTATACACCCTTGTTGACTGTTTGTATCATAAAGAGATACGCATCAGCATTTATCTGAAATTTGAAAGTAAAATCTAAAAAGAAGTTTGTTATTTGGTTATTTTCTATTCTGCAGTATTTGTTTTGAATGAAATATTGAAACCAAAATGTTTTCATTCTTACAAAGCCAAACATATGTTGATTGGTAAATTAACGATAAGAAAATTAGTCATACACAAGTTAAATAATTTAAATATATCTGAGTTTTCAATGAATGTATTACATTGAAAAAATTACTTTAAATGTAAACCTCAATTATAAATAGTTGGCTTAAATTTCATGAAGTAGACACGAAACTACTTACGTTCTCCTAAATAAAATTCATTTGTATAATACATAATGAAAACAAAAGTTTGTCTGATAAGTGTTTCCAATAAAATTTAAAAATAATACTTTTAAAAATTTCAGGAGTAATAAAAAGAACCTAAAACATGTCAGTAATTGTTTCAATAGAAAAATAGTATGATTAATGTATAAGCGTTTAGTATTGTCTCCTTAAACTTTTAAAAAAGACAAATAATAATTAATTATTCTAAACAAATAAAGCTACATTTTTAATTTTCAACACTTTATACAGAAAGGAACACTTTATTTTCTAAATATATAAATAATTAGACCTTCTTAATGAGCAATATAATAAAGTGTGGAATTTGTTAGATTAATGAATGACACCTGATGATTTCCCAAGTATAAACATGACATTAAGTGGCAAATTCCTTTGCGCGCAATTTATGCTTAATAACTTTTTCCGGAGAAAGCGTGGAAAATTATTAATTCAAATAATTATGTGTTTAAATATGCTCATTTGCACAAAATGCTCTAATAAAATCTAAATGCTCCTCTTATCTCTATCACTGGAAGAATATAAATAGTGTACTTAAGGAAAGATCCACTAACAAATTACTTTCTTGTCTTGGAGGAGATCTCGATGGTCCCTGAGGGATGCTTCTGAGAGATGCAGTGGAATTTCCGATCATGTCCCGCATGCGATCGATTAAATTAAACTCTAACCATCCTGTAGGGAAAACAATCTTTGTATATCTTATCGAGTAACTTAATTCTACACGAATTTTAAGACTTGACATGCATATCAATTAATAATGAGACCTTTGTTCAGAATATTCACAATCACTTCTAATTTACAACGATATTATTTACTTATAAATGAAGCTTATTGTCATAAATATTTATTTAACTTAACAAAGAATTTGGAAAATATAATGATAAATATTGAGGAATATTACATGGATATTTTAAACTTGTATTTTATTCATTTTTACCTTCGAAATATTAAATTCAACAAAATGCCTTGTCAATTAAAATATTTTTAACAGACTACAAATTTTGCTATGAAATTGTCCTTTCATTATTTATCTCAGTATTATTACAATCTCCTCTATTTCAAATACTTTAATAACTTATATTTTATTTAAACATGAGTAGATGCATGTAATAACAAAAATAATTATTAAACAATTTTAATAACCTACAATTATTAAGCAAAATTAACTTAAAAGAAGCAATCGCAGTTTTAGAGTATTTTTGCTCTTAAATTTACTTTATTTGAGCATATTTCTTAATCTTTACAGAAAAATATTTTCTTGACGTGCCATATTATTTCATATAAATTTATAATTAATTAAAAATATTTATTCACTAATTTTAAAATAATTAAAATTTTCTTTGATTTCAGAAATTTAATTTATTGAATCTTGAAAAAAATATTTGTATTTAAATTAATAATTTTTAGCATTGTAGTGAATAAATATTGTTAATAATTCAATAATTTATTTGTGCCAGAATAGCAAATGCGTCTAAAATCAATTTTAAAGGTAAAGTATCCATTCAAACTTTTACAAATGATAACACTTGCCATTTCAAAAATTCCACCAAATATTTTTTTATATTAATAAGCAAGATCCATTTTGTTCGAAGAAATTAGAGAAAATAATTTGTATTATAAGGGTATAATCTCAGAAAAAACATATTAATGAGAATATTCTTTTGAGAAATTTATTTCTTTCGTTATTATTTCTTCGTTAAATTTATTTTTCATGACATTTAAGCCTTATTATACTTTTTGCATTGATTTATTTGGAGTAGTTAAAAATAAATAAATTAAATAAACAAAGAGGGAATTTACAATTAGCTGTTACTTTCATATATACTTGTTTCAGATAGTTTGCATTCTATGCACACAAAAAATTTAATGTTTTTTAATCTTGTAAAGTTTCATACATATTCCTTTAATAAAGTGATCTTGCAAATTTAATTTTATGTATTAAACTTTTTCTATTTTATTTATTATGCGATTGTGCATATTTGAAGAAATATTTCAAAGGCTATTTGATGTGTATTTTTTCTTCAAATAAGAATTTTCTAATAGAAATTTTATATTTTAATGAATGTGATAACTAAAATATAAAATACGATATATATATATATATATATATATATATATATATATATATATATATATATATATATATATATATATATATATATATATATATATATATATATATATAATTTGATTATTTGAGTACAGTATATAAAAAATGAAACTATTTGTTAATAAAATTATATAGATTTTTAATAGTTTTACTAAAAAAATTTATCAGAATTTTTAAAAATATAAGTATATACTTTTATTTTAAAAATTCAAAACATGTCCTCAGCTATTTATCTATTTATTGTGTGTTGTTGAAGCAAGAAAATTTTTGAGTTTAAATTAACCTATTTTATAAATATTCAGCATTAAATGTTTAATATAAGTTATTAAACGATGATTTTAATTTGTTAATATAGTTGGTTGATTAAACATTTTTTGAAAGAAGCAAAAATAATACTTCATAAAATATATATTTTATTAATGAACCACAAATTATTGTTAAACTTTCAAATAAGTTACAAACATAATGAATACTTCACTAATATAATCCTTAAATTAAAAATCCTTCAACTTTCAGTGCCTCAGTTGGTAAATCTAGAAGATTCGTAATCATTATTATGTTTAAAATGACATTAAAAACAATCATAGTTATTCAGATATAAATCAGCAAATGATAGCTTTAACACAGAAATGAGTAATAAATAACCCATGCACCACGCATTGAGTTGTGTACAAATTATAAGTGTTGCAATAAGAAACTAAAAAAAAAAAAAAAAAAAAAACATAAAAAAATATCACCAGATTCAAGAAATTTTTACCATTATAGATGAATATTTCGTATTTCATACCGGACAAAATGAAGTGTAAATATATATTATTGGTAGTGATTTACAACGTAATAAGCAATACAGATTTTCATTTAAAAGATGAACTCTTGTGGCGCAGTAGTTTCCCACCATTTCCTATAAAGGTCAGGAAAACGAATAGCATTTGCCTCAAACAGGAATTAAGAGCATAATCACATTTTTTTTACCTGGATTGTTGTATTTCCAAAGATAGGGACATTCCTACTTTAATATGTGAAATCCAAAATCCTTCCTCTGTTGTGGCGTGTATGTAAGGAAGAGGGTGCCAATCACATGATTGTGGGTGAAAATGAAAAGGCCGTAGATAATTGATTAGTATTTCAGACCTGTTAACCTTAAGGTGAAGTCCGGGATTCACCTGCACTATTTTGTTAATTATTTAAAACTATATTTTCACACATTAATGCATGATAATTGAGATTATCAGAATGATCAGTTAAGTGGTTTCAAAGATGTGATAAACTATTGGAGTTCTCATAAAAGTTTCTTGAAAGCTGTTACATATAAAAAAGTTCAGCTGAGTGTAATCTTGTTATTATGATTTCTATTTGACACTACTATTATAAATAATGTGTTAACTGTGTTGCTGTCATATCATTAAATGATTGTATCATTCGTCAAATATTTTTAAGTGTCTATTGGTATGATTCAAATAAGGTGGCTAGGTCATATTTATCGGTATGATAATAAAACCTCTGTTAAAAAGTAACTTTATGAACATCAGTGGGAAAGAGAAGGAGAGGAAGACCAAGAAGCAGAGGGATAGATAAAGTAAAGATATGGCTATTGGACTTGGGAGTAAACCGTTGGAGGAACTTGGCGTCTAGTAGATTTAGAGGGAAGAAGCTGATGGAGACAGCCTTGGCCGGTAACCGAATGTAGAGCTTATGAGATAGAAGAAGTGGTATGATCTTATGTCCAAATCAAATATTATACAGATTCCACACTTGCAAATTACACAATATTTTTGCTAATGTACTTTAAAGTAATGTTAAGAATCGATTACTCTTTAAAGTAGTATTATAAAATATATGTTCAAACAATATGTCTTTAAGGCATTTGCACAAAGTATTTTTGTACTGACAATTCGCAATGTTAAAGTGGTTCAGAATGGTCTGATAAGAAACAGCTGTGCTGTACTACATCTTCTATGATTTATCTTCCAACCTATTATTCCACTTAACATTAGATCACTCATCTGGTCAAGCGATTAATATTTTTAAGACGTTAAGTAACACGGGTGATATTGCTTCATTATGAAGATGATATTACAAGAGAACATGAAAAAATCTGCAATATATCTAGCGTTGTGCCTATATTCACCATATCGAAACATTATCTTGCAATAGACTTGGTTAAAACAGTTACAAAACTCAAATATGAGATTTATTTGACTCTTTTCTTTTTGTATCTCATTAATTTAACAATAAACTCAGCATTTATCTCCTGAACTCTGTGGATATGTTTTTGAGACTCCAATATCATGCGTTTAACCAAAAGATAGTTTTATTTAACCAAATGTGGTTCATTAATAAACAGATAGAACCAATCGTCATTAACATACAAGGAAAGAATGTTTTCATTGATCCACGAAATGTCTTTATAACACGTGTTTGGGGACACAAAGAGGCATCATATGCATTGCATACATTCACTTAATGGCATGTCAACTCACACGGTATCATTTACTGGTAAATATGTCTCTCCATAATTGATAATTGTTTCCCTAATACTTTAATTGTTTTTCAGATAAAACTAACAGAACCAAATTTTTAATTTTTATTAAAGAAGGAGTAAATTTTCTCATCATGTGGAGCATACTTTCTAATACTTCAAAATCATATTTATGATCATAAGTTCTGAAATTTTTCTTTTAAGAGGAAGAGGGAGAATTTTAGAACATACACAAGTTGAACTTTAATGTCGAAAATGCAGCGTGTATGAAAATATTAAAATATTTACAATAAAACACAGTTAAATATGTAAGCCTCACTCTGAATTCTAATCAATATATTTAACGTAAGACAATCTTTTGAATATGATCAATCAATTATTGATTTGATCAATGATTTGAATCAATATTTTGATACGTAAGGCAATCTTTTGAATAAACTTAAAATTCAAATTTAAAAAATTACATGATTTTATCAAATTTTTTAAAACTGAAAGTTTAGGCTAAAATATACTGTCTGGGTAACTTTTCGCATTATAGAAAATATTTACCTTATCGTAAATGAAAATATCCCAATTTTACTGAATTGGAAAATTTTAAAAATTTACTATAATATAATACATATTTATTTAATATTAAAATATTGCGAATAATACTAAAGAAATATATAGCTTTATTATTTACATTATGAGCATTTATTCTGAAATCTTATCGTTTTAAGATCACTAATTATGGCAATTATCTGTTAGCAGGAAAAGCGAACATCATTTTGTTTCTTAATAAGGATTTTGGAAAAGAAATAGCATACAAATATTATTAAATCCAATCGTCTTTACTTGTATTTATCTTAAAGTCAGTCATTATGAGTATATTTTAAAGAGAAATTTTTCAGCCATTCAGTGACCGGTTGATGAGTTTATATTTCACTCATTTCAATACCACAAAGTTTGGAAGTGCTGTCAAATTGCTTGATGCGATTCAAAGTGGGCGCCTCCTTGTTGTCCTAAAATGGATGGGCCCATTAAATACAGAAGCATGGAACAAGATGGCTCGCAGACAACTTATAAAAATGGTATAATGGAAATAAATGTGGAATTTATCAATCTAAATGCAAGTGTATAAAATGTAAATCTGATACATTTTTTTTAATTTTTAATTTAGAGCGTTTAAGGGAATCTCATTTATATTAGATTAAACATACAGTAAATTATTCTGCTTAAAAACCAAATTTACAGTAAGTTTATATTAAGAAAAAATACTTTAAATACTTAAAAATATGAATCTTTATCGCCATTTATATCATATATTGATATTTATATTTGGGGATTAGTGACATAGTGAATATTTTTAAATATTTTACTTTTAATCACACCTTTGTAATTTGATTCAACTTTTTTTCTGTCAAGAAGAAATATACTTCACCTCTTCAAATTTTTGCATACTACTAAATAAAAAATAATTTCATATTTTGTTATATTTAAAACAATATTTTAATGCTTTTCCTGAATTAGTCCCAAAAATATTTTCTTTGGAGTCTCATTTCAGTCTTAGTTTCAACGTGTTGTCCCTTGAAGATTTAATATTATTTTAATAAGAAAAAATAAAATTGTTACGTTTAAATGTTCCCTTGGCAGGAAACCAACATATATCTAAATGAATACTCTTAAAAAAACGCCATATAATGTCTCCTTGTGTTTATTTAGTTTTTGCTTATTTCATCCTACAATTATGAAAATGTGTATAAGTAGAATCTAACATTTTTCTTTTACAGTAAGAAACTCCACCCTTTTTTTCTAATTAAAATGTTTCATCTCATAACATTAAATTGCAGCTTCACTTTGCAACATATAGTAATATTATATAAAGTATGCTCTTCATTTTTCCTCTTTTATTCAAGAATCAATATTTTAAGACACGATATAGTAGCAAAACCTTAAGGAGAAATCTTGGTCATCATAGCTATTTTTATAATTTAAGAGCAATATTTTGTTTTACGGAGTAAATAATGCCTGTATTTAAAAAGTTAAAACACTTTATTTACAAAAATGAAAATAATAGGTCGTTCGATTCTAAGAATATTTTAGAGGAAAGCTTCAATGTTGAATTTGAGATTAAGCAAAGACCTTTAACAAAGGGATCAATTTTCCATAGGGCACAAACTACAGTACTAAATTTAAGAAACTTCTCACATTATTTTGTGAAGTCAATATTAAGTAGATGATGTATATACGTGTTACTATGATAGAAATATTTACCAGAATTAAAATAATCTCTCACTGCTGCACGCACAGCATAAATTTTGGAACATTACTCTTAATTTCTTCAATTATATATCAACACTTAATGTTATTGAATTTAAATATGATTAACATATTGTTTCTGGAAACACATAGTACTCTTTCATTAATTTTAAATAAAATGTTCCTCAAAAAATAAACTTTAAAATATCCGTGCCATACTATATAATCAGTTAATTTAATACACACACACACACACACACACATATATATATATATATATATATATATATATATATATATATATATATATATATATATATATATATATATATATATATATATATATATATATATATATTAACGACTATATGTACATTTGTTTAGATTTTTTTTCTTGTGCCAGCTAGGCTGACAATATGGGGTGCGCTGCTCCACTTTTTCATACTGAACCATATTTGGTGTGGAGTCCGATTGCTTCAGTGCACATATGCCATAGGGACCCGTTTACAGGGTAGACATCCATTTACACCTCATTCATACATAGAAAGGACAAAGGCAGGATAAATGGAGAGAGAAAGTACATCCATGCCCAACCAGGATTCGAACCCAAAGCCACAAAATCAGCAGTCCAGCACTCTGACCACTAGATAGGGCGGTCGGCCTATGTTTAGTTGTTTAGTTGTATTTTAAAACAAACACACACACATTCTAGTAATATAATACATATGTTACGATAAAAATATAAAATATCAGTGATTATATAAAATTACCAGTGATTATAATCACCACTAAATTTGGTAAATATGATAAATCATTTCATATTTATCAAATTCACCGGTTAGATTATAAAATCCCCAACTCATAATGGTAAAAGTCCCAAACATTTCGAAAATTATTTCAGTTTGCTCAACTTATTGGATTCTATCAACACGACAACCAGAGGCAGATCTCGTTTCGTTGCATGTAGGCGTTTTTGCGCTACACTCTCGTAAAAAATAGAACATTAAATAATGGCTGGTATGCTGGAGCATATTAATTCTAAATCACTTAATATTATGAAAAATAAGAAAACAAACAGTGATTTTCTGACGAAAGAAAGATATGATGATTTGTTAAAAAAAAAAAAAAAAGTGATTAATAGTAAAAACAAATGTAGTGGAAGGAAAACGGAAGATTATCAGACTAAAGTGGTATAATGTAATGAATGTATGCAATGTTGAAAACGTATCTTTCCTGTAAATGAACACAGCTCCAACTTTGAATTTTACGTGTACTTTAAAGAAATTTTTACTGTAATTCTTGAGGTGCACTTATCATTGGGCCATAGTGGTATAAATAAAAGATGTTAAAAACTTCAAAAAAGTACAAAAACATTACTACCGAGGAAGTCAGGATATACTTAAAATTGAGTAAAGTTGTCAAAAAAAGGAAGAAAAAAAACCCAAGGTACTTAAGAGAGTGGTCTTTCAAGAGATGAACTCAAGATCTCAGGTGACCTAATTGACATGCAATTGCAACCAGGTAATGTCTTTAATTTAATATTTTTCTATCAAGAACAATTTACGAAGTTCATACAGTTGCGTGCTTTAAAAATCAAACGTGCAGAAGAGTTTGCATGTCATCTAATTGATATTTTTACAATATTTGAAGACCTAGGGTCCTGCAAAGAGACAATGATCGTAAGTTTAGTAAATACAATAGAAGAACAAGCTTGTGCAATGTGGCCGGATCTGAAAATTGTTTCTCTATCCGGAGACAAAAAAGACATCTCTATCCTCTAAAAAGACATCTCTATCTGGAGGTCAGGGACATTAGCGATGGGTTTGTAAGGGACAATGCTTTTCTGATAAGTGAAAATGTAAAAAATCTGGCAACTTTGTGATTCTAAATGTCATAATAGTCTAATATGCTTAAATAATTAAACTTAAAATATTTAATAATTCGTAGTGATATCAATTAACATTATTTGAAAAAAATGAAACTTACATGCTAATGAAACTAAAGAAATAAACTTACATGTAAATGTTAATAAATGACTTTTCCTCATCGAATATGGGTTTGGTTTGTTTTCACAAAATAATCCGAATTTATTATCTTTCCCATTAAGAGTTGGGGATTTTATAAACTAACCGATAAATTTGATAAATACGAAATAATTAATCATATTTACCAAATTCAGTGGTGATTATGTAAAATCACCGGTAATTTTATATAATTATCGATTTATTGTTTTACTGTAACATATGCAATATGAATAAACAAAAGGTGTTTTAAATGTTTTATTAACAACATGTTAGTAATTCTATGGCATATATTTTCCAAAAATTGAAAACAGAAGCAGCTTTATTTTAAAATGATAAACTTTTTTATTGTTATATCATTAAGTAAAGGAATATTTGAAACGTGTGTACGACAATAAGAAAAATACATTGACATAGATGAAAAAAAAAACCCACAAGAAACTACAACAAAATCTTCCTCTGCTAAGATACAGATTTTATTTGAAAATAAAATATAATTCATAAAAGACTATGAAGAATATGATAACGAAGTAAATATTTTGAAGAAAGTAATAAAAAATATAATAATATTTACATTCTCACATTACAATATTTAGTTAAATTCATCAATATGAATATTTATTACATTAATCCATTAAGCAAAATTTATTAATTTAAATATTATTTCTTTTAGATTTTTTAAATTTAACATAAAACTTTTAAGTGCAATATAATGTAAAAAAAAATTAAACATTTTTTCCCTGAAAGGAACTAAAATGGTTCATTTCTTAATTAAAAAAAATGAAAGATAAGTGCAGTCATTTTCTTTAAAAATTCCTTCATTCAAGAATGCAGCTAATTGCAAATCTAATGTGCCATTTCTTTTAAAATTGCTATGATTATTTGAATAATGATACGAATTTGAGATTTATACTTTGTATCTTTGCTTTTATTTATAGCAGAGTAATGTGCTGTAAAAGAAAGACATTTCATTTGACCAGAAATATTTTTTATGATATCATATTCATTAAATCTTAATTAAGTTAATTTAATATTATATTTTTTATTAAATATCAGACCATGTGTTTATTTTAGGGACATTAAATTAATAGTAAATTATATGTAAGAACTTAGTGCATTGCTTTTCATGTGTAAATTATAAGAAAACTGATTAATTTTTAAGTATTTTAATTTAATCTTCTATTGCTTCAGTTTTATTTTTAAAACGTTTTTCATTTACCATGCGAAGTAAAAATTTAATAATTTATTATCTTTCTTAACTAGTTTTGAATACCTTAAATATATATATTGAATGTTTAAAAATCTTTACCTTCTATATTTATAAAATTATATATACATAAAAGCTATACATTTAGTTTAATTCAATAAACATGTAAGCTAGATTGCTCGATATAAAATGCTTAAATGTAATCTGTAAAATTAAGAGTTGTGTTAATTCCGATAGAATTTGTGATGACTGCCTCGATAAATACCTAAATATCATTTGAACTTAACTGATCTTAACTTAACTTAAATATATCTTTGAATCTTGCATTTAACTGCTATAAAATTGGATGTGGTATAAAATTTGAAAGTGGGTTGTTTATATTGTTTTTTGTATTTTATAAAAAGCTTTGGTACTTTAATTAAATTTAATTTATTGTAAATTTTAAGCATTTATAACATCAAAGGTATTGATGTCCAAAGGACTATGTTTTTGCTTACTTAGTGGTATATTACGTATTTATTATTTATGTAATTATCATTTTCGCCAAATATGATAGCACGGACTGCACTCTGAAGGGCACTGAATTTCGAAGCCTTCATGAATGTAAATGCTTGTTTGCTTTCTTTTACGTCCTAAATAAAAATGAACGACTAATAAAATGAAACCCAAATTAAAGTGTTTGGTTGCAAATTTCACGTTCTTGAAGTCTAAAGTAAGTCTCTGGATATTTTAATGTAATAATGCCTTCACTTTTAGTGATATCATAAGCAATAGTACAAAATGTTAGTCTCTTATAGCATATATAGATTCCTAAGTACTTGGAATTTTTTCCGATATAGTAGTGACACCGAGAACCAAAGACAAGTAAAAAAGTTGTTAAATTGGCTGATCGTAGAATTTAAAGTTTCGGAACGTCAAAAGATAAAGAAATGGTTAACAGAACTGGAATTTGGTAATGAATAGCATAGGCATTTGCTTCGGAAGACGAAAAACATTTCTGGTTGCCGACTCAGTATCAGTTTTCTTCAGGATGCTCGTAGCTGTAAATAATGCCTACAAAATGCAAAATGCTCCATCAGAATCTTCAGAATACCTTGATAAGTTGGTTGTTATTGCCCAAAAGTAGCATACAATATCCTGTCAACACTCATTTGTTAAACCTTGTTGCCCATTATGAGCCTATTTAACCATGCACTAGTATTTCTTGCAACGTTGATTTAACTTGGCGCCAAGCGAAGTAAGTTTCTAGTCCAGTAACCGAATTGCCACGATCAACTTTTCTTCGATGATCCTGCTCCTGAAATGCAAGTGGTAGCATTTATTCTTTTTATCTTAATATAACTTATGTTTTGGAAGCAGGATCATGGAAGGAAAACATAATTGTATTGCTTTTATCATAAATATTTTAGTCAAAGTGCTAGAAAAAAGAGACAAACCTTGCTCGTATAAAAAAACACTTTTAACTTCCGTCATATTGAGGTTGACAAACGCAGCAAAAATAATAAGTCGTTAATTTCTTTAGAGCAGAAACACTGTCTAGATGTTTCTAATTAATTCCGGCAGTGAAATTTCCTTTTTACCTCCATTTACTAAGAAAAAGTAAAATGAGAGTACAAATGTTTTCTTGTTGATTTAAAGTCTCTGCCTATGAATTTTGTAATGTATAGCTGGATTTTGGTCTTCGAAAACCATTTCAATGGCCATTTGTGATTATTAATGTGACATGTCTAATTTTAGATGCTGATCTTTTGCAGTATTTCATTTTTCTAGCTGGTCTACAACGCAAGAAGCTCACTGATCCAGAGACTTTCGTATTTAATTTCTTAAGAAGATCTTTCACTTAAATAAAATCTCTCTTATAAATCAATATTCTTTTGTAGCTCTTTCTGTTGATTCAGATTATAAATCCTTGCTCTCCGAGTTTCTATTTATAACTAGTTCTACTTAAGCATAATGCATCATATTTTACTGCATGATCCTCCTGTAACAGTTAAGCCCTGATGACGGGATCCAAGACTGCACAAAATGGGGAAAGAATAATCTGATTCTTTTCTTTCATAGGAGAAAAACCAACCATTCAAACGCCCTAAGAACACCTCACTACATGCTGTTCCTTAGCAAGAATCCATTGGGTCTTCTGTTGGAGATTATAGTAGACTTGACTCAGTTACATAATTCAATAGATACCCTATTCCTTATTTACAGGACTCTGCCCATGTACTTCATATAATCGTTTTTAAGGCCTATTTAGAGCTCTTCATTAAAATCCAATTGTTGAGGCTGATATTCCTAAAAGAACAGTGACAACATAGGTCAATATGGGTTTCGTGAATATACCCATCTGTATTATTTTGTGATGCTCAGTGCTTCTAAAGCCTTCACACGTTTTGTACAAGATGTATTATGATGCTTCTCATTTTGCTATATCTATTTAGATTATGCTCCTCAGCGCTTATGGCCTTATGTTAAACATGTCATAATAGGTATTTTGTGTCACAGAGTTTGAATTTATTGATCATTTTATAACTACAGAAGTTGCTAAGGTCCTCCAAAGTAAAGTTCAAGCCATTCTTGATTATCTGCTGCTTGAAACTATTGGTAGATTGGAGAAATTTCCAAGTTTGCTTAAATTTTGTCGTAAGTTGCTACCCTATACAACAGACCTTCAGAAAAAGTTGCTCTGGGAAATTCAAACTCAAACAAATCAATGTTTTGATTATTTCTGCAACTGAGGATTTTATTAGTGTAAATAGGCATAAGCAAGTTTAAGTTGTATACCTGCAAAACTAGTTTCTGAAACCACTATCTGTGCGCACATCCTTACAAAATAATTGTGGTTCCAAAAACAAATACATCATATTGTGCTTCTCAAGTGGCATGATGACAACAATACGTTTATACACTGCAATTTAGCAATTTCTTAACCGTGACATGGGGTGAGGTTCCCTTCAACCACCGTTTGAAGTACCCTCCTTGGTATCCTGAAAAACGGAGAAAGCTACTAATATTTTCATAAATGGGGAAATAATACCGTTTATGTAATACAAAGTAAACAAAGATTTAACATAAATTTTAGTTAATTCAATCAATTTAGATTATATTCAATTTTTTTTATGAATTACAATCTTGTAACTATTATTTATTTTTAAATGTATCAATGGCGTACATGAATTTAGTTTAATATAGTTAGTATAGTATAAATTGTAATTACTACTATAAGATTCAAGTAATTAGTCATTCTTTCAACAAAACTGTAGATTATCAAATATTAATGATAAAAATAATTTTACAAGATAAATTATTTATGTACTTAAATGTTTCACAAAAGTTTGTTTTAAACTAAATTAAATCTTGAATTTTAACGTTTTTTTACGCAATGAGGAATAATTTCAGGGATACGCCAATTTATTACATTATTTCAATACAAAAATAAGAATTGAAAAATATTTTTAGAATATAATAATGTAATATGAGCTTAATATGTCTTTCCCTAACAATCCTTCTAAAAAATATGCCACGACTTATTCTTCAAAGAAAAAATAATAATGTAGCGTATGTTCTCCATGTTAGGATTGACAGACTTTTGGGGGTAAGTCATTCTCAGACCCAGACCTACAAGGACTCGAAGATCTTCCCAGACCTTCGGGTCCTTGAAGATGCCCGTTTATTCTTTACCATGAAACCATCCATGTTACTTCGCCAAAAGACTAGGTGAGACCTTCCATCTGAGACCAAGATCTCATCAAACTGCCTTTTCCCGCTATCTGAGTAATTTTGAAATTTTTGGAGTGGGCACAAGAGATGAATCACCTTTCCGAAGGGGCAAAGGACAATTCCAGACTGTCCTTGGTGTTCCGTCAATAACACCTTCCCTGGACACATCTTAACATGCCTAAATTTTAAAAAAGAAGATGTCCTTCAGGAACCATCTTATTTTGTAGACATTTTAGATATTGTTAGTTTTATGGGGGTTGTCTAACCTAGCTAGACAACATGAGATAAGTAACAACACGTCAACAAAAAAATAAAAAATAAATAAATAAATCTTATTTAAAGGCTGCATGTTTTATTTTATCGTTGTAAACGCAAGCACTATGCTCAAATCTTAAGACAGTGCAACACGCACACCTGCCTACATGTGCAATCAAATTTTGTTCCTATAATATAAATATAATTCATTAACTAAAGTATTTAGCATATATATTGTGACGATAATTTTTAGAGTCAATTAAATACTCATTTAATAATAATAATAAAATAAGCATAAATTGTCAAACAAAGAAGTCAAGTTATATTTCACAAAACAAAATGAAGACAATCTGATTATTTTTGATAGTTTACTTTATTAATTTATAAATCATACAAAATAATCTACCAATTTTTTCTTAATTCAGAATAATATTTACAACAATAAAACAATTAAAGAAATAAAAGTTTATATTCTAATATCATTCAGGTAGATACAAGTATATAAGTAAGAAATATTAATTCATTCAAATTACACAGTAATTTTAAATAAGTATTTTAAACATTTCTGCCAAAATTTTTACATTTTTATAAGAATTCACAAAAGTAAAGTTAAGGCAATGTTCCACATTTATTAAGTCAAATTCATTTTCAGTAATTTCAAATTAACAATTTAAATAAAAATACATAAGCCTGCTTTTAAATGAATATTGAGTTAAATAAGCAAATTTTATATTGCTTAGTTTATATTCATAGTTCTAGCTCATTTCTATCAAGTAAATTTGAATTAAGGTGAATTTCAGAAGCAATTATCTGTCTAAATTATTCAGAAATACATTGATCAATGTTTTAGCATTCTTGTATGTATATATATTCAGTAATTCATTAACAATATTCTTATATTAAAATGTTTCTATGCTTTAAGGATTCAAGTAGTAAAAATATACGCAGAGAAAATTTATTGGCAATGTTTCAATATTTTATTAAAATTGTATAACCTCTTATGAGGGTCAATTTTACCAAAATTTCTTATTGGAATTGCTCTTCCTCTCAAAACTAGCAAGCGAAACTAAAGGTTGTGTGCTTCAAAATTTATGCAATAATTTCATTTTGATTAAATTAAATCATATATTCAAATTATTATTAAATAAAATAGATATATCATAAGGTATAAACCTTATTTTTCAAAATTTTATATATTTTGCTATAATGTTATAACGATAATCAAAAGTGAAATTCTATTTAATATTATTTACAGATATAATATTTAATGTATCATATTAAAAAAAAAGGGTAAAATATATTAGCTTAAATTTGATTCTTTAAAATGATTACATAAATAACATCACAACTTAATTTTAAATGCTCTTTTTAGACATAAATTTTTTCCAAAACTTCCACTTTTTTAGTTCTCTTAAATATAAAAATTTTGTTTCTTTTCTTCAATTTTATATATAACACATAGGAACATCGTTAAAGATTTTTGGAAAAATGTTTTATAGCATTTTTTCTTCTCAAAGTTCTTTTAAGAATAATTCATTGAGTGATTTTACAATAATTTCAATGATAACCTTATTAATTGTAGTTTTTAGGAAATATTTTATACTTTTAAATAAAAAAAAATTACTTCACAATATTGTTCATTATTTAAACAGTAGTAATTGTTATTTCTAAAAATATGAAGAGGGCAAGTTGATATTTTGTTATTTTTCTCACAACATATTAATTTGTGCTTAAAATTAATCAGTATGTATAAAAACTTAAAAAATATTTTGTGACTTGTTATTTCTACTTTATGACGTAAGTAAAATTATATAATTTTAATTAATATTTTCTTGACACATGTGCATGAAATTATTATATTATTTTATTCTGAGTTGTATCTTTCTTAAGATTATTATTTTCTGAAAACACTTTCTTAACTCACGAAACATTTAAGGCATGTAAGCTAAAAGAAGATTCTAACAGCATCTTTAAAGTTTTACTAAAATCTATCAATAATTTATCTCTAATACATTAATATAATTCTGAAAAATCTAAATAATTTTTATTTCGCAATTTAATTAGTAGTTAAAATTTTAAAGCTATTTTAATAGCTAACATTTACAGTAATTTATTTTTTATGCATTAATTTACACTAAAACTATGGGAATTACATTTAAAATGCCATCGCTTAAAATAAAATGTCTTCCAAAAATAGTCCATGCATTATAAAAAAAAGAAAAACTAGATAGTTTTTAGAAAATAGATAGTTTTTAGAAAGTTTTTAGACTAGATAGTTTTTAGAAAATAAACTTTGACGCTTCATAATAGCATAGATATACCTTTAAAAGTGTGAGATCAGAAGCTTTCTGTAAAATAGATAAAGTTACTTTTACCATGGACCCATATTTGCATTTCACAAAGTATTTTATATTTAATAATAAATCAATCATTTATCTCAGAAACAACAAATATCCTTCACTGTATTTTATAATAATTCAAAACAATAAACATTTAAATTTGCTCTCAGAAGTATATTTTATGTCATTATTACATGTATATAATATTAGAATTGCAGTTTAACTTAGAAAGTACAAATTCTTATGCTACTAACCATTACTAATATTATTATTTTCCTAAGAAATACATTTGAGAGAAGTAACAACAGAAAATTGGTAGGTGGTCAGAAATGAATTGCCGTTAAATTCCCAATATTTTTGCTCTGATATTTTATATTTTTCTTGTTACTACAAGCATATTTTTGTCTTTGTATCCTAGTCGTATTTCGTCATTTTACATCGTCTGCCGGCGTGCAGGATCTTAAATCCATATGACGCCCATTCCATGAAAATAGACTGAAGGGATAAAATGGAATTTTCTATCCAATTTTATCTTTAGTTCTTATCTTTCCGCCGATTTTTCCCAAGTCTCACGCTTTCTCGCTTCGCTTGCGAGATTTCCAAGCGTTATCGGTTTTCCTGCCTATTATATTATAGAGAGTTTCTATAAGTCAAAGCGATGCAAGTTCCTTGAAATAAAATGATTTTCTGTCAGAACGAACTTATTTTTCCTACTTTAAAAGACATCTCGGAAGTTCCAAACTTTGTAAGAAATTCTTATGATAATCCAAGCGAGAAGGAAAATGTATTAAGATGAGAGAACTCATTACTTTTTTTATCAACCCACCATATTTTATTTCTTTTCCCAACTTTAAGGATATATATTAGAATTTTCGATGCGACTTTTTGCGTATCTCTTGTTTGAGTTTTACATTAAACTGCGACCAAGGGGAAATAGTTATTGATTTTTTTTACAAGAAGTAAAGCCATGTGATTAGTTTTGTAGGAAAATATCGAAGATAATTTGAAAATATTTTCATTTTTATGAAAATAATTTCTTTTCTAGATTGGCCCAAAAATCTTATTATTTAGTATGATTCAAGTTTCTTAGATATAAAAGTGAGAGCTAGAAAACATATTAAAAAAATTCGAAAAAAAGTCACTTAAAAATTATTTCTAACTAAAACATTTATGCATAGTATTTTTTCTTTTTTACAATAAAAAGTCAGAATTTATAATGTATTGAGTGAATATTAGATTAATGTAATATATCTATAAGTATTATTTAGAGAAAAAATATTCATAATTCATTTCTTTTTTTACTCATACAGACTACTTTAGAGTCTTTTTTATTAAATGTCTTTCAATTATATTTTAATCTGACAATGAATGCCAAAACAGAAAACAAATGTTGTTACACTTTTATAGATAATGTAGACAACTTAGTTTCATGGATTTACTTCAATTATTATATTATTAATGAAATTACTGCATATTTATTACTTAATTGCATTCATTTTAATATACAATCAAGAGGGGAAATTGTAAATTCTAGATTGCATTAATTTATTCCTCATAAAATATATTACTTCAACAGAGATGTTTATTTTAGAGTATGTTTACAGAAATACTCATTTTAAACACAAACCACA